>VZRO01004734.1:1082445-1123795 GCA_013397915.1 Daphoenositta chrysoptera | reverse complement strand
GGGTGAGGGGAGAGGGCGGGGGGGCCCCCGCAGCATGCCAGGGACCCCTGCCCTGGCGCCGGGGGAAGGGGAGGCTGGGCCTGGCTCCCCAGGGCCGGGCCCAGAGCCATTCCCTTCACCCCCCTCAGCCCTTCCCGCAAGAGCCTGGATTCAAAGAGGAAGTTCCCGCGCCTCTTGCAGGTTTAAATATGTGAATTCGAAAAGCGTAATTGGATCGGTAAACTATCAATCAATTTAGCTCCAACTCACGACACCAACTCAGACCAGCACAGTCAGGCTTGGAGAACCCCTTTGCTCGGGGTGCTCACAGGGAGGGAATTTTGGTGCGTGTGCCAACACACAGACAGACTGACACCACTCTGGTGCAGCAGAGATGTCATATAGCCTCACAGCCTCTGTGAAATGTGGCTTTCCAGTTTCTAGTGCCACCAGGAAACTGCTGAGAGGAGGACAGTGAACCTCACACACTCAGCCTCCCTCACTGGTGGTGGCAGAAGGGATGTGCAGAGCCTCCCTAGCCAGAAGCAGAAACTTGGGGACGGTAAAATATTTTGTCAAGGACACCGTTGTTACTGTGCTTGCCTATTTAACCATTTAACCATTGGGTGAATTCACACCTTCCTGGGATACAACTGTTCAGGAAAGCCCCAATACTGCTGCTTGTAAAGATGCAGGCAGAGGCCCCATTGTGAGACTTTGGAAACAGAGCGTACTTCTATCAAGAAACTAATAGAGCAATTGATAGTTATAAACACATAAAGGGAGTAGTTTCTACAGACAGTGAATATTTGACAACCCCCAGAAAACATATGGATCCTGGTTTGTCAAAATGCAGAATAATTTGCATCCAGCTGAGAATATTTAAAACTTTCTTTTTGTACACAAAATACCCTTTTAATTAAAGCAATTTAGATGGTGTTTTTTTTTTTTTACTGACCAACATTCTGTTTATAATAGTCTGGTTGATTCAAAATTTCATCTATAAATTCTACCTCTAAAGAGAGTTGTTTTATTACTTTTTAATAGAATTTGTCATTATAAATCATCTATAGTACCATTGTGCCTAAAGCTGTAAATGAAAATGATAATTGCATTGACTGCTATACAATTTTTTATGGGCTTTACCCCTAACCTGAACGGGTTTCTAAAGGAGACACTTAATTCTTTACACCCATTTATTGTTTTGTCTCTTTAACTTTTCTCCTAAGTTTGTGAGAATTGCACTGACACTTTCCAGCTCAGTACACAAATGGGAATGAAAGTCTTTTCTAGGGAACTAACTGGGAGAGCTCAGCCTTGTGAATAGAAGGCTTCAGGAGGACCTCGGAGCCCCTTTCACTATGTAAAGGGGTTTCAAGAGATCTGAAGAGGAGCTTTTGACAAGGGCCTGGAGTGAGAGAACAAGGGGGAATGTCTTTGCAATGAAAGAGGGTGGATTTATACTAAATATTAGGAAGAAATTCTTTACTGTGAGGGTGGTGAGGCCCTGGCACAGGCTGGATCTCACTAACACTCAGGTGATGCTTTCTGTTTCCGGAATCACATTGCTCAGCAAGTGCTGACACAGGAAATGAGAGGTGGTTTCAGTTGCACCCACCTCAAAACCTACCCAACGGCAGGGTGATCATGGAAAAGGAACCAAGCACCAGGAGTTCTCCAGCTGCCACTGATTTCACTGCAGGATGGTGTCTGTGCTACTAAAGCACTGTGACTCTGCTTCCCCATGTATGAAACTGGAATAAATCTTCTGAGAACACTGATTTCAGCTTCTAACTGATAGTTTAGAGTTGAGATTGCTTTGTGGGCTTTGCCACCAATCCTTCGTGTGCTCCAACAAATTTTTCAGGCTGCCTGCAACAAGGAGCTCTGCAGCACTGCTTCACAGGAAGAAATGCCAGTCTCTGCTGGCCTCTCTAAGCCCTTATCTGCCAGATAAACCAGCTCTGCATCCTGCAGCTCCTCTCCTGCACCACGATGCTATTGAAGTAATGAGGTAATTGAGCAACAAGGTGGCCGAGCCAGCCTCTTCCAGGTAAAGTAAAAGAGAATGTTTCTCTGGTAGTGCACAGGGAAATTAAATCCATTCCCAATTCCCAGTTGCTCTGCTAGCTGTTGTACATCCTTGCATGTGTTTGCAGAGCAGGGCACCCAGAGAGGCAGCAGGGCAGGCCAGGAATCCTGACAAAGCTGCTTCTCCAGCTCATAGCAGAGCAGACCAGCAAGAACCAAGTCACTGAAAGCTGCAACACAGACAGCCCCAATCTCCTTCTAATCATGAGATATTCAAGGTGTGATGTCATGGAGCTGTGTCTTAATGGCATGAAGCTGTGTCAGGGGAGGCTTAGGTTGGATGTTAGTAAAGGATTCTTCCCCCAGAGCACAACTGGGCTCTGGAACAGGCTTCTGAGGGAAGTGGTCACAGCACTAACCACAAGAAGTGTTTGAACAACAGTGTCAGCCTCATGGTGTGATTCTTGGGACTGTTGTAGGTAGGTAGGGCCAGGAGCTGGACTAGAATGATCCTTGTCAGTCCCTTCCAACTCAGAATATTCTATGATTCCAAGGTACTTTTATAATCTCTGCCCTGTGCAGGAAGATGTTCTCTCTGACAGCATTAGCAGGAAAATCTCCTTGTTATACAACACCAGCAGGGAAATGAGACCTGTGTTTTCAGACTTACTGGAATGTTGAGCACTCAGTTCCAGCTCCTGCCTTCAGGATTTACAGTCACCTTTCCAGAAAAGTCATACGGGGAATATCAGCAGTTGCAAGGAGCTCAGAGTACTAAAAATCTGCCCCTAGAGCACAGATATAGGCAAGCTGAGTCAGAGGACAAGGTAAATTTTAGCTATCCATCTTGTCCCTCTATCTTATGAAGGAAATTCATCTCATCAGAGGATATGTAATACTAATTGGGCTAAATCATCCCAAACTAATAGGTTCCTATAATATTCCTCATTCAGAGTAATTTTTAAGAGTCTACCTTCAGCATCTGATATTTCAACAGATAAAAATAAACAGCTGGTAATAATCACACGGTGAGAATTGTAGTCTGAACAAGCGGGATGCTAAGGCAGTGTCCTTATTTCCCCTGGCTGGTGGGAGATTGAGGAACTGATGCTGAAGGTGGGATCCATCCAGGACTGAGTGTGGGACTGGGTCTCCCACTGAGGCCACTGCAAGTATCTGATCGGTGCAGCCAAGGGAGGGGAGCTGGGCACTGCATTCAGAGCCTCTTCTGCTTGATTTTTAAGGTGGGAACAGGGTTACACAGACTGCTTGAGGCTTACAGATGGTGGATATTACTCTGTGAGAGGAATCAAGATTTCTAACCCTCCAGCTGGGAAAAAGAAATTGAGAAAACACTGCTTTATTTGGCAGCATTTTGCAGATGTGGATATTGTCTCCTAGTCCAGAATAAGGAGTCATAGAACATCCTTCAGGAAAACTGGCATTTAAGACTCCTGCCAACTGTGCACCCTCACATTTGATGCCGACAGAGCAGTGATTGCTGCACCCTCCTAACAAGCAAACCCTTCCTCTTGTAGTGTTTGTTCTTACACGTCAACACCTCTAGGCCGTATAGATGTGACATACGGATGCACAGGCATGCCACAGACAAACTGCTATCCTTGGATCCTCTTCCTGTTTCCACAGTAACCCTACAGAAACAGCCAGCAGTCAATAGAGAAAATCAAAGGCAGGGGTAACTCATAATTTTAGGTTAGCAAGGAACAGATCTTGAATGCTGAGTGGGTGATACACAGCATAATGTGATTTAGGGTGTTTATTATGCTCACCCAGGGCAGGAGCGTGCAGGCATACGATGTGGCAATTACAGCACACATTTGCTGCTGGTTAAGCAGGAGTGCAGAGGAGAGAGCAGGTACAGAGAACTTTATGCCCACAGACTGCTTAATGGCTTAATCCTCCTGCCAAGCCGAGCTTCACTTTGCTTTGTACCTGATGCTTCCACAGGCTCATCCAAGAGGCTTCCCTGAGACATTTATAAACAGGTCCCCATCACTGCAGGCACACTTTGTATGCTAAGCTTTGTTTGGGGAAAATAACAAGAAAAGACCAATCAAATATTTTAGCTAGGAAGTGTCAAACTCTTAATATGAATTGTGCTCATTAATGTGACAAGTGTCAAATGCATTGAGTCCTTTTTTTTTTCGTTTTGGTGGCTGTCAGTATATTGATGTGTATTTCACAAACAGTTTTTCTACCAAAACTGTTTCTCTCTAGGGAGCAGTTTAGGCAACAGTCAGATGAATTACCTAGTGAAAATTGAAAACTGTTTTTTCTATTAGTCACTCAAGGGATAGTACTCCAAGTAAGGAGACACAAAAGCTTTATTCCATTCTCCTCCAGGCCATCAAATCCCTTCAGATTCACATGGTACTGAGTGCAGGGTCTGTGGGTATCCCAGGCTTGATTTAAAGCATATAATTCTCAAATTAAGCACTAAAATGGTATCTACAGTAGCATGATGAATCATGTTTACAGGACCTACACTTTGAATATTTATTTAGTATTGCTCAGTCTGGTTTTGAAACAAGATCAGGTTTCATGCTGTTGGTATTAACCTAAAGATTGCAATGTTGGCTTCTGCACATCTCCAAAAAATAAAGGGAACCATAACACTAACATAAGCTCAACTCTGTAAGAAAACTGGTGCTTTGTTAGAACATTAAAAAAGTCCCTTTTGGAGGATCAAAGCCCATGTAATGACTCAGAGTGACGTGTCAAATTGGAAACATAAGACTAAATATATATTCCTGCTGTTTGTTATTTTAAAATCTTATTTGTCTCTCTAATACTTTTTCTCCCTGACACTGTACAAAATAATGTTGTTTAAAGATGGATGTTGATCACTACATCAGTGCTCTCCCTGGAAGGAATGCGTGTGCCTAAAGCCTGGCAGGACACAATGTCACTCAGCTGGACTCATTAGCATGGCAAGCAGTTTGGCATTTACATCTCTGCACAGCTCCTGGGGAAAGGCAGCTCCAGTTCAGAGCACAGCGTGTGTCTGTCTGCAGCTGACAATGTAGACATGCCCTTAAAAGCCAGGCCATTCTTCAAGGAGCAAGTGAAACTGGCAGCTGTGGAGAGGCAGTGGCAGCTTTTGTCGGGCAAAGGACAAGGCCTGAGTGAGTAATTCTGGATGAAATCTCTTGATCCGTTGCAGATAGTGCTTGTGGCCTTGAAAAGAGCGTGTATCAGCACCTGATGCACAGAAGCACAGAGGTGTCTGGGGTTCAACTTTGCATAGAATTTAATTGCCTGAGTACACAAGGACTGAGGTCATTTAATTTCTCCCTGTCGTGACAAACCAAAGTAGAAAAAACATCAGCAGGAGACTCAAAATAGAATTCCTTCATCTTTTCATGCTGAAATCTGAAAAACCTTGCCCTGCAGATGTACTCAGACCACACCTCCAGCGTGCAACAAGCACTGAGCTGAGCCACCACAGCAATTTCCATCAGTAATGAGGCCAATGGGAGCACCACATCCCTGCGAGCCAGCTCTGTGTTCTGCATGCTCAGACACAGCAGAAATTATCTTCCACACCTCTCTTTGTGACAGGGCTGAAAACCCCCAACTCCTGTTTCCTAGGGAATGCCTAGCTTTTGGCAAGCAGAGGAAAAACAGATGCCCCATCCCTGGGAATGTTCAGGGCCAGGCTGGTTGGGACTTGGAGCAACCTGGGATAGTGGAAGGTGTCCCTGCTCATGGCAGGGGCTTGGGACACAAGGATCCTTAAGATCCTTTACAAACCAAGCCATTCTGTGACTCTATGATTCTAAGAAAAAAAAAAAAATAATGTGTATGCCTCTCTCTTCTTCCTGCATGAGTATGTAACAAAGGAGGCAAGATTTCAGGTGCAGTGAGCAAAGAAATAAATATATGTAGGGATGCATTGTTAAAAAAAGACCCAAAACCAAGAAACACAAGCTCCCAATCAGGGATGGAATTGGAGTTGGGATATTTTAGGAAAGCCTGTCTTGACCTTATTCAGGTCTCCAGGCTTTGGCATCCAAACCCAGCAGCAGAAGGAGATCACAAATATATTTTTGTGATGGTTGAGGTGTCCTTTTTGTCTTCAGCATCTGCACTGACTGCCTGGAAACCCAGCTGTAGGTGCCTAACCCTTCCCACCACCTCCATAGGAACACGGAACTCTGCCAGGAGCTCTGCTGGGCACAGAATGCCTAGAAGTCCTTGTGGGCTTGGCCCAGTGTCTTCCCTTGGTTCCCACATGGGATTTGGGGATTTTTTTCTTTATTTTACCTGCAGGATCTGTAGTGCTAGTATGTTAACAACTACAAGTTCTTTGCAGTGACAACAAGGCAGAAAGGGAAATGTGAAAATTGAGGAGTCTTTCAGCATAGGCCAAAAGGCTTTTGTGTGAGTCAATGCCAAATTCCTTAGCCTGAAAAAGAAGTTTTGGATGAATTTTGTCAATAGAGAAAAAGTGAAAACTTGTAATTTTAGCATAATTTTGCAGGTTTCCCCTTTCCTGGAAATCTTTCTAGGAAATCATATAACGGGATAACTTCAAAACTAACAGGGACTCTCCAACAGTGGTGGGTGATGTTGCTAAATGAACAATAGTGCTTCTGCTTTTTCCAACAAGGCTTAGGGAGGACACAATTGAAAGACTGGCCACTTTGCAATAAAAGGGTTGAATGGGCTATTATTCCTTTCAATCAGTCGAAGGTTGCTCTTCATGAAGGAATAAACATTCCCTCTTTGACCTTAATAAAAGCAAGGAGGTCATTGTGGAAAAAAAAAAAAAAAATCCAGGGTTTTTATCAGAAAAAAAAATGTTAAAGGAAGTGCCCAAAGTGGGCAATTAACAAACATTAAAGTAATAAAATATTGACCCTCTTTTTCCCCTTCTATCTCTTCCCTCCCATTTCCAAGATTTGAAGAAATAATAATGGTTAACAATCAATGGGTTCCTAATGAGAGCAGCTCACACTACACCCATAAAATTATCATTTGAAAAATCAATAGGGAAAGAAATGTGAAAAGAAAAATTATATAAGGTGTGAATTCCTCTATTTCTGTTTATACTCCCGCTCCTCACAACTTCCCCCACCTTAGAGGCAGGGAAGATATCTCCATCTTGGACGATAATCAAATAATTAAGATGTATGAGGTGTGCATGCCTGTGACACGTGAAATGAAGTATAATGAAGGAAACAACAGAATCATGTATAAAGGCCGTTCTCACCCTTAGCAATAGCGTTTGCTGCCATGAACAATATTCTTAATCGGAAAAAATACTCCTTCATAACAATCATGCTGCATACAGTGATATTCACAACAGACCCAGGATGGCATGGATGAGGAGGTATAAAAATACAGAAGTAATTCTGCTATGAAATACCTAGGAAATTACATCCTGCTGTGGATGTTTCTGTTGGGACTGGGTCATCACTGTTGATCCAGTTTTCGCTGGAAAATAACATCATAAAAGTGGAATGAACACAGAATTTCAGCCTAGTTCCATAGATATAGATTATATCCCAGGACTCCTGGGTCATACTGTGTAAATTTTGAGAATTTATGAGTCTATTTCAATAAATATCACAAACCGGTCAAGAAACTGAATATTTCCATGGCTGTAATGAAGGATAAAAGTTTTTTATACTACCTCTGCCTTACCCATCCTGGTGACCTTTACCCGTCCACCACCTCAGCACAATGGTCTGGTTTTAAATTTGAGGTTGAAAGCATGAAAAGATTGGCTGCAATGAACACCGAGAATGAGACATAAAGATTTTGAACTGAATGAGATTGGGAAATGCAGGGGCTGCGTTTTCATCTGCAAACTACCAGGCTTGATGTGAGGATAACCAAAGAAATGTTCACAACATGCTACATAAATAATGATGGTTACGATGCCATCTGAAGCTAGTTCAGATTAGTCCTCTTTAACATTGCCAGGCAACAACTAACATAGGCAGGAGTGTCATTGGAAAAGAATTAAATCTGAGATTTCCATCTGGCTAAAATATAGGATGATGGTGGGCAATTAGACCTTATCTACAACCCAGACAAGCCGGGCAGGAACAGAAACATCCATCCAGAAAAACTGAACGCCCTCCTACTCTTACCACTCATGCTCTGCTTTAGCATCAGGGTGTCTCAGGCTTTAAATGAAATGTCAGATTTAATTTGGCTCTGGATGCACAAGATATATGATTGCCCTTGGAGAAAGTTGATAACTCAGCGCACTCCGTGTCAAATGTGAATCTGCCCGATAGCTCACTCCATAAAAAGCACTACCCTGCTTTCCCTCAACTGTGCAAAACAGCCAGGCCTGCCTGCAATTCACACAAATAGGTCCATTTTGAAAGAAAACCTTCCTATCAGAAAGGGGAAATGACTTATTGGAAGTTGACTCCCGGTTAAATTTCCAAATGGCAGCGCTGCACATTGCATTAGCATTCCGTGGCGGGGAGGCCGTTACCGCGCGCGCCGCGGACGGCTCGGCAGCGGGCAAGGAATTATGTTAAATGGCACATTTGGATCTCTGTGAGGCTCGCTTTGGAAGCTCTCATTTGGAAGCATGGTGCACTTTCGGAGAGTTTATAGCTGCGTGGAATCCAGGCAGGGCAGAAAATACGGAGGGGACGTTTGTGATTATTGACGGCCTTAACATTCTTTACAACATCTACTGGCTCTAAATCTGTGCTGAGAGAACGTAAAGAATAGCTGAAACCATTTGCAAACCTTCTGGTTAAGACTGTCTTTTAAAATCAGCTATTTTCCATGCACACAAGCAAACTAATGGGCCTGGTTTTAAAAATCTATTTACAAGAAAATAAGCAGCATATAGCTTTGTTATGCATCTGTAATTGCTGTGTTCACATGGAAAGATTTTTTGCCACTGAATCTTTTCTGCACTTATACCTGTTGTTTTGCAGTTATCACTCAGAAAATATTACTTTAGCCTGATTATTTTGCTTTTTTTTGTGCTTTTGACCTCTTGTTCAGCCGTTATTCAGAAGGGAAATGCATCATGCCTGTTCCTATACTGGCATACAAAATGCACTAGGAGGAAAACTCAAAACTTTCTACCTTGCCATTTAGACTTTGCCATTTTTGAAAGCCATGGTGGTTAAATGTAGTCAGTGACAGATACTGTGCAGAAAGACATAAATAGATAGGCAATATCCTTGTCACTCACAGAACATGAGAAATGCCTCATATGCCCAAATAAAAGCTTGCAATCTAGGCTCTGCAGAGATAAGGTTACATATGTGACATTTTGTCATTTTGTTCCAAGAGTGGTGGATATCAAGCTTTACTCCCATATCTAAAAAAAATCCCCCCTTTCTTAGTTAATTTAGTGAAACTCATGCTTGAGACTGACAAGATATTCAATTAAAACAGCAGTCTATCCTCATTTTCTTCTCTTTCTTGAACAGAATAAGTATTAGGCCCCTCTCTGGCATTTCTCCTTTGCTTTATCTTCTTTACTGCAGAAGGATATTTTTTCTTTTTTTTCCCACATCATCTCAGTGGTTTTTGTGTCCTGAGCTCTCCATTTCCCCATTCTTTCTGTCCCTGTTTTCCAGTCAAGCCCCCCATGAGCAGCTCAACTTTTCACTCTTGAGGAAGACAATAACATTTTTCTTCTCAAATTTCTGTTTTCTGGCCTACCTGTGTAATTCATGCCTTTCTAGAGCTCTTGTTTTCAACTCCCAAGGGTTGAAGAACTTCCAACAATAGCTTTTAATCCCCATTTGACTCTGAATTTAAGGATGAAATGTACTGTTTAACTAGGTTCTTAGGTTTCAAAATACCTCAGTAAAATTCAGTTCGCGTAAGGCCAAAGGGAAGAACTGAAAACAAAAGAGAAATGTTCATAAATATAATTAATTATGTCAAATTTCATAGAAAACTAAGAAGTGAAAATCAAACTGGATCTAGGTCTCCCTTTTTTCTAGGAATGTTGCCACATACATAAAATCCATGGCAAGTCTCTGGACAGCTCTCAGGAACATTTGATCTTGAAGTTGTCATTTCCATTGGCCTGCACTTCTAATGATGTGGTCCTTTTATACCAGCTCATTTATTTCTGCAAGACCAGTGCTCTGTACTCCTTGTTCCTCTGCAGTCCTTCCTGCATACTTATTCCTATGAAATAATTTCATTACTTTGAAATAATAGCATCAGTGCAGAGACAAACAATAATAGGTCATCACTGCAGCATAGCAAGCTCAATCTATGCCCTCCTCAAAATATTTAACAAAATAGAACAGAAGAAAAACAGATGGCTTTGCAACATGACCAGAAGGTGCACAAAGCTATGCCTTTTCCAAAGAACTAGAAGATTACTGTTTCTTTTCTCGCTAGGCCAATATTGATTATTTGTTCCAATTTCATTCGGATATTGAATTTGTTTTATTGGGCAAACAGCTGCAGTCTCTGTTCTCCATCCCTTAGCAAATATTATTTCAAACTTCCTTTGAACTCACATTGCGCGAGTGTGACTCTGCTGCACTCACAAAAGGTTTTCCATCACGTGGGCCTGGTCCAGGATCATGTAGCTGGTCCAAACACAAGTCAACACACTGGTTTTACTGAAATAAGCCTCCCCTGTGCCTTCCTTGCTCTGTTAGAGTCACACAGTTGTTCTCCTCCCATCTGCTCCATGGCACCAGTGGCCCACCATGCAAGTCAGCTGGAGTGCTGTCACAAGATGAGAAGACACGCTGCCCTAATATTCTTATTATAACAGTTAGAGTTTATGTTGTATCTCAAACCAAAAGAAAAAAAAAAACAATAAAATTTGAGGGCTAATAGTTTTCTGTCACCTCACTGGAGAAGATTGGAGTTGATCATTCTTCTTCAATCACAGCTTTAATCTGCCTTTTGTTTTGATTATTAATTTTTCAGAAATAAATGGTGCATTTAGACAGACCTTTGGAGCACCACTTCACTTGACTTCCTTCAGTTAATAATCTCTAATGTATTCCCTGTGGTCTTTCCTCAATTTTGTTTGACACAGCAGCAGAGAGCAGATGTGGAACACAACGGGCATGGAGTCAGAACAGGTACAGTTTTAGGTGAACAAATATCACAGAACTGAAGAGATGGAACTCCAGCCAGCCATTTCCATGTCCATAAGTGCATTGGAAGAAAGATTGCTACCATTTGGAGTGTGGTTGTTTGAGCATTTTTGGGTTTGAAGATCAATCACAGCCATGACAGCTGGGAAGTGACACTATGGAGAAGCAAGGATTTCAGTCTGTTTTCTTAAAATCATAACAAATCTGAAGCATTAGGATGATGTCTTCAAAATCATATTTTTTAATGTTTTAAAATGTTTGGATTTCAGCCTTTGTTTAAAAATTATGATATAGAGGAAGAAGAACAGCTTTTAACAGTTTCTTCAAGAACAAAGTTCAAACCATTTTACTCCAAAATGTCCAAAGAGGAGGCCAACACATTGTCAGAGCTTCATCCCTTCGCCTGACTACTCCTTCCTTGCAGTTTCTCTGGAACAGTGTTGTCATAATGTAAAGGCACATTTTGATTACAGTGGGATTGCATTTTTTTTCTCATGATTTCCAGGAACAATATTTCAGGGAGTTTTACTGTCCCAGTCAAATGAACAATCTTTTGAGGATGGTTGATAAAAGGGATTCCAGTTGCTGTGCAAAGCTAATTCTGTGAAATACCAAGAGCATATCAGAAATATAATAAGGTAAAAGCATATATTTTACGACCATTTATTTTTAATTTCATTTACGTGTCTTGTTTTTCTCTCTAAATAGGGACTTATATCAATAAATGTTTAGGATATGTTAGAAAATATCAATATTTTTAGAAAACGTGGAAGGGTATTTTGGAATTAGAATTTTTTTTGTCTTTTATAAATCAGAACCTCTTGTTTTTGAAATTTAAAATAATGTATAGCCAAATTTCATTTCTGGTATAATATACTTTATATCGAAATTTTCCATAGGAATTAATTAGTTAATAAGAATAATTTCCCATCCTGCCTCAGGTCCATATGTATGTGTTTGTGTTCCCAAGGATAATGAAGTACAACTCCACAATCACCCTAAAGATCACGTTATTTTGAGGAGAGGCTGAGGGAGCTGGGGCTGCTCAGCCTCGAGAGGGGACACAGCTGAGAGGGGACCCCATCCCTGGGTGTCCCTGGCTGCAGGGAGGGCTCAGAGCAGGGCCCAGGCTCTGCTCCGGGGCCCAGCAGTGGCACGAGAGCCACGGGCAGGAACTGATGCCCAGGAAGTTCCCCTGGACAGGAGGCAGAACTTCTGTCCTGGGCAGTGCCCAGCCCTGAGCAGATGTCCAGAGAGGCTGTGGAGTCTCCTCCCTGGGGATATTCCAGAGCCCTCTGGACACAACCCTGTGCCCTGTGCTCTGGGATGGCCCTGCTGGAGCAGGGAGGGGGCACCAGATGACCCCACTCTGTGGGGACCCATTCTGTGATTCTGTAAATAATATTTGGATTCTCACAGCTACATATAGGAACCATACAAATTCTTTCTTAGTCTCACTTGTGAGGTTTCTTCAAACACATCACAATTTTACTTGTTTCAGTTTTTCTCTGCTGGAGCAGGGTAAGTAAAGTTTAAGTAAAGGATATTCTCTAGCAAAACCAGCAAACAACCTGACTAACTAACTAACTAACTAACTAACAGCTTTTCTTGTCTTCTTGCCCTGATTTTTGCTCTTAACAATTCATTTTCTATAAGAAAACTCAAAATTTAAGTGGCCATCAAAAAGAATTCTTAGAAGGTCTATAGCAGAAACTGAAAGTGTTGTTAGGCTGTATAACACAGGCTGAGAAATCCTGTATTTGAAAGGCTTTCAGTCACTAGAATACTGACAGAAAGCTAGCATACTTGCAAAACCAAACTAATTACTGTGGAAATAATCAGCCAGGACAAGCATTTATAAATTACTTGCAGATTTATAACGAGACTGCAAATCTTTGCCTCTAAGTATGAAAAGGGACAGTCTTAAAGTGATGTCTGTTTCCCCCAGAATCTTTGTGTCTGTGGAAAAGCACATAGAGGTGAACAAAGCTTTCATATTCAGAGCCACCCATGTAATATGAGACTCATAAAATTTGACAGACATAAAAATGGAGGAAATAACCATTACATTCTGATACATTACTGAAGACACGCAAACAGGGAACAGACCAACTAGGTTAAGTATTGGTATAAATTAAACAGAAAGCACATTTGCTCCAGCACTGGCCTTTCAAATTGAGAGTGATGGCATGATTAAATAATTGAACCATCTCACCTTGCACAGTCAGACAGAATTCCAATAAGAACAGTTATTCCAAAATGGATACGGAGGCAAATCAAGCTCTTCTCCAGCTAATACAGCAATCTGCAGCTTGACTTTCTTGCTGCCTTGTGGATGTAAGTGGGATGAGGATCAATGGGTTGTTTTTCTTCAATTTTGCAAATGTGTCAATTACTCCATTAGGGCTGATCCCTTCAGCAGTAATTTTCTTTGTGAAGAAAAGCTTTTGTGATTGCTCATGTCACGTAGTGCTGCAATAAGGTGCTCCTAAATATTCCTAAGAATTAATTCCCATGTTCACCCAACACATAATTTAAAACCCAAGCATCATGTCTGTCACCTTGAAGGCTTTCTTTTTTCTCTCGAGAGCCTGACATGAGCTCTGGGCATAGTACATGCTGTGTAGGCAGCAGCAGTCACACCAGCCAAAGGTGTCCTGCCACTGAGGTGGGCACATCCCCATTCAGCACAGGGCTCAGCATGATCATGTGAGAGCTCGTACACAGTCCTCTGAGCCACAGCACAGGTCCCTGTGAAGGTGCACAGCTGCATTCTCACCTCGTGTAACTTGTCCTTAAAAGCACCCAGTGAAGGGAATTCCTTCAAGGATAGTCTGCCTAAGTTTTTACATCCCTTGAGTTGTGAAATGTTAGTTTTTTCAGGGTTTTTTTTTTGCTAAAATTTAACCTGACAGACTCTTCTCCTATAGTACTTTTGTATTAAAAAGTGCACTTAGGAGGGGTTTTGCCTATGTACTTGTGATTACTGGTATGTACCTGTGATGGTGAGGATAAAAAAGAGGAAAGGAAGGTGCTCTGTACCTGTGATTTCAATCACACAAGACCTTCTATTCCTGCTCTTTTACCATCACCATTGCTTCTTGACTTTCACTGGCTCCACTAAGCTCAGTTCCTATAGATTTTTGAATGTAATGGGTTGTAGTTGCAATCTTTCCCTGTAATTTTGTTTCACCTCTTGCATTGTGTCAGGCTGGAGAGAAGTCAGTTTTCCCCACAGCAGCACTCCAGGGCTGTGCTGTGCACTGGGAGCCAGAAAGGTGTTGGTGACACCCTGGTGTTTTGGCTACTCTGAGCAGCACTGGCAGAGCACCAGTGACATCTCTACAACACCCCCTGAACCACTATCCTAGGGATGATCAAGATCTTGGGAGGGGACGCAGTCAGGAACATTCCATACCCAGGGGACATTCCCCACCATGTGACATCTTTTCACCAATAAAAGTGAGAAGAAAGGAGGACAAGGGGGTTCTTCATTACTACATTTGTCTTCTGGAGCAACCCTTAGGTGTGCTGAAACCCAGCTTCCCAAGAAGGACAGGTTGGACTGTTAAGAAGGTTAAAAAGGTCAATGCAGGGGGTTGGACAAGATGACCTTTAAAGGTCCCTTACAACCCAGACTTCTCTGTGCTTCTCTGATTCTGACTCTGGACATCACCTTGTTGATGGGAAGTAAAGGATAAATCTTCTGCTTTCCCACACTTCTGTGTGATGTTTTTGCTTTTGCTGTACTAAAATACCTTGAACCATGATGATTTTCGTCATCTTATTTTCTTCCTTTCTGTCCAGCTGAGGAGGGGACTGTTTAAGCAGTTTGATGGGCATTTGGCATCCAGTCAGGATCAACCCACCACAGATGATTTTTCATTGTAAATACAGGTATATTTAGTTATTCTTTCCAGCCTCATGGGAAACCTAATGAATCATTATCCTTTTCTAGCTATCTGCCTACTTTTATCCCCTTTAAGCTCATGAAAAACACTATCTGTGAACATTGAAGTTCTCTGCATCAAAGAGATCTTCTCATCCTATTGCTGCTGTTCTTCCTCTGCTCTAAATCTTTCTATACTGTTGTTTTAATAACCACTGCATGATGAGATATTATTAACTCTTCTCCCTCTTCAATCACTTTTTTCAGCTCTGTAGCTTGCTATTCATTCAGGGTTGTTGTTTGTTTTGGGTTTTTTTTTTCCCTCTTCTTTGGAGTTTTATAGTAGTTTTTCTTTTAATCAAACTGTACAAAGTTCTTTCTCATCCTTTCCTCTCTCCTGGTGGTCCAACAGAAGTCTGAATTTGATCTTTCCACGTTTGTGGTTAACCATCATCTTACTACTCATATTTCTATATCCATCTGCACCAAACTCAGAGAGTCAGAGAGAACTGAAATATTTGTAAATTAATTGTGGAAGAGAAGTGGCCAATGTTACGTGGTGGATTTTTTTTTTATTTCAACAAGGAGGGAGTATGGGAGGTGTATTTTAGACCAGAAAAGGAGGCCCAGGAGGGACCATATTGGTCTGTACAACTCCCTGAAAGGAGGTTGCAGACAAGTGTGGGTCTGTGTTTCCTGGGTAACAAATGACACAAAAAGATGAAACGACCTCAGGTTGTGGCAGGGGAGGATGAAGTTGGATATTAGCAAAATTTCTTCAGTGAAAGGGTGGTCAGGCATTGGAACGGGCTGCCTGGGGAAGTGGTGGAATCACCATCCCTGGAAGTGTTCAAAAGCTGTGTTTGTGGCACTTGGGGACACGGCTTAGTGGTGAATGTGGCACTGCTGGGCTAATGGCTGGACTTGATGATCCTAGAGGGCCTTTCTGACCTGAAAGATTCTGTGACTCTTTGAGGACAGACAAAACTTATACTTTCTTTAAACCGCTAATAATTTTTGCCAAGATAGTCGAGTACTCTGAGAAAGTAAAACACGGTGGAATTTTTTCCTTTCTTCCCTGTTTCACATAATTCCAAACTGAAATTATATCTTCACTCAGTGTCCTAACAGCTTGGCCTGTGCAACAGCTGCCCCCTGAGAAGAGGTGGAGACCTCAGGCTCACACCTTTCCAATTAGATTGGAGACTATATGACTGGAAGCAATCCTGCAAGAATAGAGGGATGGGGCGAGGTAACCTTACTGTTCTCTCTTCTCCCTAAGCATTCAGGAGTTTGGGATGCACTGCGCATTCCTCCTCTCTTTGTGATGCCTGTGACAGCTCCCTGGGGACACAGCTGTCACCGTGCCAGCCCTGCAGCACAGCAAAGCAGGAGAGTCTCCTGCTAAGGGAGTGCCTTGGCACTGAACAGAGATTGAGCTCATTGGAGCAGTGGACTAACGTGGCAAATATTCACCTGGCTTTAAAGAAAAGGTATTTAAACTCCGCAGAGGTGTTCATACTTGACACTGAAATTGCCCAGGCAACCACCGATGCATCATGGCCTTCTCTTCATAAAAGCCAATTATTTCCAAGGTTTGACACAAAGCAGTGAATAAGCTTTTGACATTTTGATCAGAATTATTGTTAAACAGAGAATTCTTTACGCTTTTGTGTCATCTCTTGTAAGCACAAACCACTCATTTGTGTCGAGCAGTGACAGTGAATAGCCCACAAAAAGAAAATGTGCATAGTAAGGGCTGCTCTTTACCTTACAGTTCACTTATGGATCTGTTCAGGGTTAAGAAGAAAGGAATAAGAAGCAGTCTGAGATCAAGAATTATGTCCTTTCCCTCCATCAACTAGTCAGCTGGTGTGGGAATAAATCCTCAACTGTGGGCATTTAGAGAAGTAGCAGGTTTTGACAACCTATATCTTAGTTTCTGGAAGCTCCATTTATGTTTCACCAGAGAGCAGTTCAACCCAGCAGGCAAATTAAAGGTTTTTCCTCTTCCTGCACCAGGTGGTCATCTGAAACGTAACTACTAGCCCCATGTGACAGTAGACATTGAGGACAGCTGGCAAATTAGGCCTTAGGGCTGCTTTTGAAACAGTGTGGGTGTAATCTTATTCCATAAAATTATTAAGACAACAAAAGCAGTTCCCTATAGAGGAGAATTACTGTCAGGGTATGTATAGAAATGATTCTTACAGGCTGAGCTCCAAGTGAGTAATTAAGTACAGCTTGTTTTATGAAACAGTAAAAAGCACATTTTATTTTTCAAAATCCTTTGAATTCAACACTCAGACAATAATGAGTTCACAACCTACCTACTGTTTTCAAAGAGTGACTCTAATCTGCATGAGATTTATTTCAAGATTAAGACACCTAAATGAGGATGTTCACAGGTCAATGGGGTTCTGCTTTGTACATTCAGTGGAGATTGAGCCACTCACCAAAAACAGTGATGGTGTTAGGCTTTAGTTACCTACAGGCAGGTGTCAGGGGACATGAAAACTTTGTGGAGGATGGCATTTGCTATATGGGACCGTTTCTGAAAGTCAGTTAGACCTGAGTACATCTCAGATGGTTCTGGGTGTCTCTGTGGGAACAACTGAGCTCTGAACCACCACTGACCACTGCAGGAGGTGCACCTGAACACCTCCATGTGCACTGTCTGTTTTAATCTGGAGCTGACTCTGATGCTGTTTGGCTCAACCCCAGTGCCAATCCAGGCTGGGGAATGAACAGACCGAGAGCAGCCCTGGCCAGCAGGACTTGGGGGTGCTGGGGGTGAGAGGCTGGACCTGCCCCGGCCATGGACTCACAGCCCAGAGAGCCAAACGTGTCCTGGGCTGCACCCAGAGCCCCGTGGGCAGCAGGGGAGGGAGGGGATTCTGCCCCTCTGCTCTGCTCTGCTGAGACCCCCCTGGGGCCCTGCATCAGCCCTGGGGTCCCTGCAGGGGAAGGACAGGGACCTGCTGGAGTGAGCCCAGAGGAGGCCACCAAGATGATCAGAGGAATGGAGCAGCTTTGCTATGAGGAAAGGCTGGGAGAACTGGGATTGTTCAGCCTGTAAGAGAAGGCTGGGGTGACCCAAGTGCAGCCTTCCAGTACCTGAAGGGAGCTTACAAGTTAGATGGGAAAGGACAGTTTACAAGAGCCTGGAGTGACAGAACAAGGGGGAATGGCTTCAGACTGTAAGAGAGCAGGGTTGGATTAGATATTAGGAGTAAAATTCTTGACTTTGAGGCTGGGGAAGCACTGCCGCAGCCTGCCCGGAGAAACTGTGGCTGCCCCAGCCCTGGAAGTGTTCCAGGCCAGAGTGGATGGAGCTTGGAGCAACCTGGTCTAGTGAAAGGTGTTGCATTCCCTGGCAGGGGAATTGGAATTAGATGGTCTTTAAGGTTCCTTCCAACCCAAATAATTCTATGATTCTCTGACTCTATGAATTAAGAAAACAGTTCATATCACAGTTAAAAGTGCCCTTAGTTTCCAAGTCAAGAGGGTGTCTTCTGAGATATAAAATCCTCAGTGATTTAGGTTTTTATGGCTATTTCTGTGCTCTTTCAGGAGTGCACAGCTCAGGTACAGTGAGACTGGATCAAACACCTCAGAGTTCGTTGGCTCAAGCTCATTGCACCTCTGTTGTGTGCAGACGCAGAGCACGAGTAGGATTTGACTTTCACCTTTTTCTTCTGCCTTTCTACTTGCCCTCTATGCAGTGTAGAACATGAATAAAGTTTAGGCAGCTCAGACTGTCTGGGCATTCATGTTGAAATCAGGACCAAGCCCAAGAAAACACAGGAGGTTGGTGTCACCACTGTTTTTCAGTTCCTCATCCACAAAGAAGAGATTCTGAGGGTTTTTACTTTTACTTCTCAGCTATGAGTTATGTTTTCATGCAACATCCAGTGAGAAGAGCCCCAAGCACTTTTGTAAACCTTTCTTCCCATCCCACAGATGAGTCAGGCACATAAATTCTCCTGGCTCCATAGTGAGCTTGTCTTTGTGCTTTGAGCAGTATCGTTAAATCCCATCTTCCCCCCCTGGTTTAGGACTTAGCTGATTCCTCCAGGGTGACTGCTGGCTCTTCTCAGGACAAAATGCAAACAGCCAGACCCAGCAGATGTGTCCAAATGACTGGAAGCCCCTTACTTCCACGTGACTTTCCCTTTAAACAGATCTTTTGCTCATTGCCTCTTCTGATTCACTTTTGCCAGCTGACCACATGGAGCTGAAGGTAACATTTAAATTCAAAGGGCAGATGTCTTTGTGTGCCAGCTTATTCAAAGGTCTGTGTCTCGACCACATGCAACAGAATGAAGTACAAACACGTTTCAAACTGGTTTGTATTTTAATGTGTGTCTACAGAAAGAGCACCTGTCCTCTGCATTGCTGTAAGGCCACAAATAAATAACAGAATTCAGAGATGGAAAGAGAAGAGAAAAGCTTATTCAAATTGTGGGCTTGTTATACAAAAAGAGTTCTAAATCACATTTCTTAAAATTAGGGAAGAGTAGTATGATGGCATAGTATTTTTACACTTACCTGGATCTCAGACATTCGCTAACACCTCAGTTATTGGATTCCATTCAGTGCGTAATCAGGTCCTGAGCTATATCTCCCAGTCAGTGTTGGGGCACCAGACACTTAAAGAGGACACAGATGGCTAATCATGCCTTCCAGCCCTATCTAAAATCACACAAGGTGTTATCTATTAGCTTGTATTAGCATATCAATGAACTGGTAGTTGTTCTTTGAACAGTTCTGCAGACATCAGAAAGAGCTATCAGCACTTTAATGGGCTAATGGAAGATGACTGTCTTTCCTCCCTAAACAAAAACAACCAAAGTAGCATTTTTTCTCTTAGTAGCTTATGCACACAGCAGAAATGAAATAACTGGGCACATCAATTTGCCTGCACATTTCTGAATACACAGTAATGATATCCTGTATTGAAAAAAATAAAAAAGCCAAAGCTGTGCTCCCACTCCTTTTTTCATCTGGATTAACTTTAACAGCATTCCAATGTTATTACAGGATCACTGAATGGTTTAGGTTGGAAGGGACCTTAAAGCTCATCCCATTCCACCCTCTGCCATGGGCAGGGACACCTTCCACTGTCCCAGGTTGCTCCAAGCCCTGTCCAACCTGGCCTTGGACACTTCCAGGGATGGGGCAGCCACAGCTGCTCTGGGCACCCTGTGCCAGGGCCTCCCCACCCTCACAATATAGGATTTCTTCCTTATATCTAACCTAAATTTCCCCATTTTAAATACATTACTCCTTGTTCTATTTTACAGGCTAAAAAGTTTGTTCCCATCTTTCTATTAGCCCCATTTAGGCACTGGAAGGGTCTCTAAGATCCCCCTGGATTCTTCTCCAGGCTGAATACTCCCAGCTCTCTCAATCTGTACCCAGAGATGCACCAGCCCTTGGAGCATTTTGTGGCCTCCTCTGGACTCACTCCAACAGGTCCACATCCTGCTTATGTTGGGGACCCCAGAGCTGGACCAGCACTGCAGGTGGGGTCTCACCACCTGAGGAGTAGGGCAGAGGGGCAGAATCCCCTCCCTCGATCNCCCACCTCTCCAGCCTGCCCAGGTCCCTCTGGATCCATCCCTTCCCTCCAGCATGTGACTGCACCAGACAGCTCAGTGTTGTCACCAAACTTTCTGAGTGCCCTCACTCCCCCTGTCCATGTCCCTGACACGAAGGTGTTGGACAGCACCGGTCCCAGTACTGACCCCTGGGGAACACCACTCGTCACTGGTCACCACCTGAACCACAACTTGGACACTTGGACAAAAACACTCATTGACCACAACTCTTTGAGTGTGGCCATCCAGCCAATTCCTTATCCTCTGAGTGGTCTATCCATCAAATCCATGTCTGTCCAGTTTAGAGACAAGCATATTGTGCAGGACAGTACCAAATGCTCTGCACAAGTCCAGGCAGATGATGTCAGTTTCTCCTCCCTGATCCACCACAGCTGTAACCCCATCACAGAGGGCCACCAGACTGGGCAGGTGTGATTTGCCCTTCGTGAAGCCATGCTTTCTGTCACCAATCCCCTCCTTACTTCCATGTGCCTTAATACAGTTTCCAGGATAACCTGCTCCATGATCTTGCCTGGCACTGAGGTGACACTGCACTTCCCTGGGTCTTTCTTATTCCTCTTTTTAAAAATGGGTGTTATGCTTCCCTGTCTCCAGTGAGTGGGGACTTCATTCGAGTGCCACGCCTTCTCAGATATGATGGACAGTGGCTTAGCCATTAATTTCACCACTTCTTGCAGGATCTCCAGTTGTATCTCACCAGGCCCCATGGACCTTCAGTTTCCTCAGATGGTCTCAAACCTAATCTTTGGCAGTGGGCAGTTCTTCATTCTCTCAGTTCCTGCCTTTGTCTTCTGCAACTTGGTCTGGAGAACCACTTGGTGTGGCTGGAGAACTTCACAGGCAATGAGATCTCCTATTTCCTTCTGGAGCCCTCTGGAGCACATTTGCCCTTATCTCCCTCAAATCACCAACATACCTATGGAATCTTTTCAAGTTGCCCTTAATGCCTCTGGCCAGATTTGATTCTTCCAGAATTTATCTTTCCTAGCCCGATCCCCGGCTGCTCAGACAATCTCTCTGTATTCCTCCCAGGCTACCTGTCCCTGCTTCCACCCTCTGTACGCTTCCTTTTTTGTGTCTGAGTTTGTCCATGAGCTCCTTGTTCATCCACACAGGGCTCCTGGCATTTTTACCTGATTTCCTCTTTGATATTCCCAACTAAAACATCAGGGGAAAGAAAAAAATCAAAACCCAAGGAACAGAAAAAAGAGTGCAAGATCATAAGAAAAAGAACAACATGACCGGTTACAGGAGTGGAAAAAGCCTAAGGCATAAAAAACAAGCTTAGTCCTTTGTATTTGTGGTACAATGGGACTTTTCAACAGGTTATCACTATGATACCAAGTACATAGGAAATTGGTTCTATTGTAAAACTCTGAGCCTTCAGAAAACAACCCTTACAGGCACCTTTAATCTACTGAGGCACACAAAGCCTTCTTAACTCAGCCGAGCAGCAGTTTGAGTAAAACCTACAGCTGCAGCTCTGTTTCCTCTGAGGTCCTAGGTAAGGGTCAGACTTTTGCTTTTGCTTTTTGACTCTCAGATTTTTTTTTGCACTTGATTTATGAAATAAAATAGAATTCTCAATTCACTTCATTATCCCTGAACTTGGGACATTTAAAAATAACCCAGTGCTGATATCCAAGATAAAACTATGAATGCTGGCAACAAGTTATTTACCTGTATCACAGTTCAGAGCTTCAGTCTGGTATATAGGGAGTTTGCACACTCATGCAGGTGTCCTTACAGATGTTAATATAGTGGGTCATCTTGTGTAAGGGTTACCAAGCACCAGTGAAAAGCCAGTCACTTGGAGAGAAAAAAAATATTTATTCCACTTAGTAATATTAAGATCCTCTTTTTATTTTTTTTTTCAGGCTAGTGTTTAAATGTAGAATTTAATGCAGAAATCAACAGAAGTCCAAGAAATTCTTGAACTTCCCCATAACATTGTTCAATATTAATGTAAATAGGCACAAATCCCAAGATTTTTTAAAGCGTACATAGCTCCACTGAATGCAGTGGAAAGTAAGTTTGCACCAAATGGGGGTGTAAACTATGACAAGAAATATCCAAGATGCTTCACACTAATGCTGTTGCAAAGCACTTGTTATAAATGAGAGTCTGTTTCTGGACATTCAACCCCCAAACTCATGTTCACCTCATTCACCTTTTCATTTTATACTGCAGTAAGGAGAACAAACCTCAGCCAGGACTTTCTGGCATCAAAACAATGATGTGAATCTATCCTAAACTATCCTGGGGTCTTTTGTTTTATCTTTTTGGGTTTTCATTGTTTGGGGTTGTTTTGCAATTATATTAACTGAGTTTAAGGTTTTTTGCTATTGATAGGACTAGAAGAAAGGAAACCAACACGACTAAAGGCAACTCAGTGTAAAAAGGTTAAATTCTGGCTGGGTGGAGTCGAAAGGAACCTTTCCATTGGCTTCAGAAAAAGTGAGATTTCACCCTGGAGCACTGTGAGAGAATGAGAAAAGAGAGATAGAAAACATATCATGACTTCTGAGACAGGGAAGACCCTCACAGGTAATTTCTTCTCTGCTTCATGCACTGAAATCTGCTCACTTAGGATCCTTGTGTTATTTGAAAGCTGCATTTAGCTGCAGTTGCAGGCTGAGAATGCTTCAGGAGATGACAATGTTGTTAAAGCTCAAAGCCAGAGTGTAGCATGTGGAGGATGTGCCTGAAGACACACGGAGATGCAAAGAGGTGTGAAATGGACTTCCCAAGGGACTGAAGGGCCACCAAGCCAAGAACGCCTTTTGTACAAAACCCCTAAAGAACTATTTGCTACTTAACCTCCTGAAAGCCCTCAACCTTCTGTCCCACACTCTTCTAGAGTTTCTTCTGCACCTGGACATCTTCAACTCCTGCTCTTACTCCAAGGAACTTTTTCGGTGACGTTCCTTCACTCTTTAGCTTAACTCCACCTTCCTCTTGTCAAAATGTCTGGTCCTGCTGGGGGTGGTAGAACACCTCCTCCTGCCTGCTGGCAACCACCTGGATCCCCCAGTGACTGCAGCCACAAATCTTGATCAAGAGCCATTTCCCCTGAATTTATCAATCTATCAATTTATCAATCAAAAAAATTGCACAGTACACATCCCACTAAACGTGTAAGACTCCAGCCACTGACACCTGAGAAATCATTAGCTCCTGTCCTACACAGAAAGTCAGAAGGTGCTGGATGGTTAATCAGATCTCTGTTTAAACATGTTGAAGATATCTAAACAGTTAATTTAAAGTGGTTAATGGAGAGCCTGATAGTCAGACGGTGAGCTGGTGTGGCTTAATATCTCTCTGGTCTCTCCAAAATGTGTTTTACTTTGTCAGTGAAATAACCATATTACATTGATTTTTTTGAGGATTGAAAATCATTACCAGTTTACATACTGACTCTTTAACAGTGGAATGTAACCTTAGAAATAGTCAGATTTATTAAAATTATGTATTTAAATAGTAGTCAATATTACAACCTTCTGATACAGCCTGCAGAAAAAATAACAGTTATCAAATACATCTCATTTTCTCGAAAAAAATCTGTTTCATTCTCTAGACTTTTTAAGATCAATATTTATTTTCTTCATTTTAAATTTTTTAATCACCAGCTGGGATATCCAATATTGTAATTACATGAATGAATATTTTTGCCATTTTTTCATTACTCTAGAAGAAATACTGTAAAACACACACCACGGAAGTGGTAAGGTCTACCATGAAAGTTTGTGGAAACAAAAGTAGTGGTTGAGATGTTGTAGGTTCATTTCTTAATCATCATGTCACAGAATGGTTTGGGTTGGAAGGGACCTTAAAGATCATCTTGTTCCAAGCCCTCTGACCAGGACAGGAACACTTTTCATTAACCCAGCTTGCTCAGGGCAGCCTGGACTTGAACACTGGGCAAAGCCTGGCCTTGAGCACTAAACACCAGGTTTTAGGACTTGCCTTTCTTCCATGTCAGCTGTACCCCAATCCAATCACAGTGTTTCACTATCATTATTTACTTTCCTCAGACCTTCACAGACATATTCTTACCCCAGGGTACTTTAGCTCTTAACTGCTTCAGTATGAACAGCCCTTTGTCCTCATGGTTGATTTTCCCTCTCTTTTCTGTCCCTGAAATGGTGGCAAATGTATTCACTTCTCCTCTGCAAATACTCACACCTGCTCTTGAAAGCCCATTATTGACATCAGCAGTACTATCAGCTACAAACACTTTCTTTTCATATGTATAACCCTGAGAGCTTCAGCCTGCAAAACAAACCAGAGACCCACCATGGCAGTCACTTATTTTATTTTTGTCTCACGAAGTCCAACTGTTGTGAGGAAAATATCTGTGGGATCCATCACAGCCAAAATTACTTTTTTCTCGAGATTTGCAGATGCATTGAACTTAATGTAAAAGAAACCAATAATCATGAGACAAAGGAAATAACACACAGAATAAAAACTCTCCTAGTGAGCTGAAATTCATATTGACATCAGTGGAGGTGGGTAAGGATTATGATTGCAATACTTTTCTAAGTAATTACCCTCTCCAGATAATTGAAAAACTCAGCCTAAATGGTTAACAAGCTGCAATGATAGTCTGCATTTCTCTAGCACATTACAGCTCAGAGTGCACAATTAAACTTCATAGTATCTTGGGAAAAAAGATGTGTTTGGATTAATGAAAAGATTATTAGCTCCTCAAAAGTAAACAGCTTCCGGTTTTAATTTTGAAGAGTGAGACATTCTCCTTCATTTCACAAAGATTCTTTCCTTCCTGCTGTTTTGAGCTTAGGTCTATTTGAATTCTCTGCTAGAAGTCCTAAATGAGAGAGACTTTACTTGGGCTTCCTACAGCATTTCTTTTTTTTTAAAACTGACAAGCTTAGAATTGGAATTAGAAGATTCTTTAAGGAAAGTATTGGAAACACACAGAGTATTTGCTTATAAATTCCTCTGAATTAAGGAGAATTTTATTACTGATTGCAATGAAAACATCCTGTCATGAGAGAGCTATTTTGAAGTTATTTAATAAAAGAAAAATATTTCACAATTTATTTTATGCAGTAAATCAGGAAAGGTAGACCCCGGAGCTAAGTATCAATAAAAAATTTAAGCAATTAACAAAATAAATACAGTAAATCTTTTCAGCTCTGAAATTTCTCCTTTAAAAAAAACGAACCAAAACTGGTTAAGAGCAAGTAATGCAAGGGGTGTTTATGACATTCAAAGCATGTTGCCTGAGGTTACCTTCCTGTCGAGCTGGCAGCCTGTGATTTCCCAACCTGTTGCTGCAGCCCTTCAGGAGGTTGTTCTGGGAGTTTCCAAAAGAGCTGCCAAACTCCCTGGGAGCTCCACACGGTGCCCAGAACCTCTGGCCTCGCTGCTGGGTGCTTTTTCCAGGGGCAGGGCTGTTCTCCAGAGCTGTGGATTCAGCTGCCAAGCCCGATGGAGGGGGGGCTGCCTGGTGCAGATCTGGGTCCCTCCTGGCATCCCCTGAAGCTCAGCCCCCACCTCAGGGCAGTGCTGCTCCCAAATGCCCTAAGAATTGGGATCTGGTTCACCCTGATTTGAGGATTAATCAGTGCTACTGCAGCTTGCTCTTGTAACTCCTATGGGCTAATTAATGTTTGCAATTTTTTGTTTTGGAACTGACTGGAGCCACCCCGGCGACTTGCAGGGGAGAGGAGAGTGCAACTCCTTCTTGGGCTGGCAGGTTTGTCTCTTTTGGCTTTGGCTTTTATCAGATCTTTCCACTTATCTGAGCCCCTGAGTTTTGCAGTGGGTAAAAAAAGCAGAAGAAATAAATCAATAAACAATTTAGAATTATGCTATGTTTTGATTAATATATTTTGAGGGTTTGCTTTCTTTTTTTTTATATGTTTCTTTTCTTTTAAGTGAAAAAAATAATAATTTTACAGCATCTGTCTTGTGAAATAACTGGAATTTCCTTGCAAATATTTGTTAATATTCACATCTGTGCACTCAGTACTTAGCTCCATCCTGAGACACGTTGATTATTGCTCTAACCTGTGTTTCAGTTTTCTGCTCTCTTCATTTCAGAACAGGTTGTAGTGGGAGATTCAGTAACAGAGTAGAAATTACAATATCTGAAGCTTTAACTTTTTACCAGAAATAAATAAGGTTTCAGAGAAGATTATCCCTGTTGTCCTGTCCCATATTTGTGTGCAGATTAAGGTTTGGCACCTGGGGCACCGTGTGACAGGAGACAGGTAGATTGCACGTGGCTCAAAGTGCTTCCAAGATTTCTAAAGGAGCCAGCCATCAAATTCGGGACTGTGTTACCTGAGGAACTTCAGCTGGAGGAAAACTGGAAGAAGAACTAAACTGTCTTGTTATCTTTTTGGGTGTACCCACATGGAAAGGAGACTTCCTGACAGCAGATGGCAAGAACTTGACTTCACTGCGAAGACTCTGGAAATCAGCATCATCTGGAGGAATTCCCATCTTCTACTTCTTTATTTCCAAATGTGATGTCTCATTCCACCCTGCCATCCTTTCTCTGCCATTCCCCTTGGGTAGCTGATCTAAGACAAGCTGATCTGCAGTGGGATAGAAGTACATTAGTTTTCATCCCATTTCTGTACCTTTGTACACCTAGTCCCAGCTCCCTCTTAAAAACACCATCAGCAGAGATGTCCCTCATCTTTTCCCACATCTCCTATTCCAATTCTCTAAAGGCAAGTGACCCAGTACAGCAACGACCCTGGGGATGTTTCAGTCCAGTGTTGTGCTGTTAAGTTTCTCTGTCTGTACTCGGTTTGGAGCAGATGTGACTCCAGATCTTTGTTTCTACAAGCACAAGCACCAAGCTGAAGTTACTAATGTAATTAGTTATTTCACCAGGCTGAGGCCACCAGGTGGGGATTAAACTCTTTTTGCATCAGCAAAATTGTGAGGTGACGTGGAGAAATGTGCATTATGGCAGGCTGTGACAGGCTTAAACTGAGGGATAAAGATCTGCAGAGGGCAGCTGAGCCCAGTCTTCCAGAAAGACTCTCAACCACAGAGATGCTAAATCACTGAGGGACACTTAGTCTTGCTCCTGACACTCTCCACTGAATTTAATAATTGCCTCCCTCTACATATTTCTCAAAGAACAAAACAAGATCTGAATAGCAGGGTCCATTGTCACTCCATGTGGTGAAGCGAGGCAAGATGGACAGAATCCAAAACACAGAGCAGATGATTTGCTTTGTTCTTCTTCCACCAGCTGCAACAAGGAAAGCATGAGGAAGAAAAATCTGTGCAGAAGAGAAAAAATATTTGTCAGAAGACAAAGAAAACTTTTTATCAAAGCCTGTATTATGACCTGACTTTCTAGTAGTGAAGGCCTGGTTTTATTACAACTTCCACTGCATGGGTCATAGAATCATTAATGTTGGAAAAGCCCACTAAAGCCATCAAGTCCAACCATTCCTTCAGCACTGCCAGGCCCACCACTAAATCTCATCCCCAGGTGCCACATCCACATGGCTTTTAAATCCTTCCAGGGATTTCCATGGATGGTGTCTCCACCATCCCCCTGAGCAGTCTGTTCCAACACTCAACCACCCTCTCAGTGACAAAATTTTCCCAACGTCCAACCCAAACTTTCCCTGGTGCAACTCGAGGCCGTTCCCTCTGCTCCTGTCCCTGTTCCCTGGGAGCAGAGCCCGACCCCCCCGGCTGCCCCCTCCTGTCAGGGAGTTGTGCAGAGCCACAAGGGCTCCCCTGAGCCTCCTTTTCTCCAGCCTGAGCCCCTTTCCAGCTCCCTCAGCTCTCCTGGGGCTCCAGCCCCTTCCCAGCTCCGTTCCCTGCCCTGGACACGCTCCAGCCCCTCAGGGTCTCTCTTGTCCTGAGGGGCCCAAAACTGAACTTCCCTACCAAATAACATTAACTCTTCCCCGTGGTCAAAGCGTGGCAATAGAACTATTTCTTTCTCATGTAATAATGAGTTTTTTAATGGCAACTGGAATGTCCTATCTACCATCATGCAAGTTCAGAGGTTTTTGATGCTTCTTGCATAAACCTATATCCCCATATCCATCCCCCTTATTTCTTAGGAGCAATAGGTTTGCATCGTCAGTTTTGCAATGGAAATATTATCAAGCCATAAATGGTCAAAGACATTTTGATCAAAATTACAGGATCAAAAAGAAGTCTAGAAAAATCTTCTCTATCAGTCTAGAGAAACAATCAGTCCCAGGGGACATTTTGTGACTGCATGCTTTCCCCTTGTCTTTTAATCAATAAGTAGAAATTTATGCTTTCTATTGCACTGATCTATGCAGAAAAAAAAAAAAAATAATACCCAACCCAACCCAAAAAAACAACAACAAAAGAGAACCTTACTGAAGAATTGCAAACTGTTCAAGCAGCCAGAAGCCAACAAGCTGTGGTATTGAAAGTTAGAGAGCAGCACTTTCTGTTCTGTCTGTCATCTGGAGCACTGCAGTTCAGTGCAGCGATGGCAGAGGGCTGCACGTGCCACGAGCAGTGTCTGACAGGCTCAGGAGATGTTACCAAGCAGGTTATATCTCTTTAGGAAAAAATCTGCGAAGCAGTTGGGGAAGGTGCTGTAAAGTTCTTCAGCACATCGTGTATAATCCCTGTATTTGTGGGTGATGTTTAGTTTTGTACCACACAGTGCTTAGTGCAAATGCCAGAGATTAATGTGGCCTTGTGTTAACTCCCTACACTGTGACTAATAAGTCTTGTGCCAGCTAATGCTTCCTTGTTTACTTATATCAGTGACTAATATGTTCTCACTGATATCCTAGCTTTGAGAAGAGAGATAAAGTGTCGGAGTAAAGAGTGATAAGAGAAGTGCCTCATAAGCTGACCACATAATAGAGATACTCTCAAGGAAAAAGGATTCATCAGAAGGTCCAGGGTAATAAAAGGGAATTTTGAGGGATGGGATGTTCCCAAACAAGCACCAAAGACCCTCAAAAGACCCTTACTCATATCTAAACAAGTTCATGGAAATAATTAGCATGTATGTAGGCATCCAGGATATGTAATGGATAAGTAATAGAAATGTGATGAACAGGTTCTAGTTTCATGGGTATAACCTGGTCTGTTAGATTGCTGTCCATGCTTTGAAGAGAATTCCCCACGCATCCAGCACTGTCGGATTTCTAACACAGCAAATTGGTTGGAGGGTTTATTTCCCAGTTTTCGGTGCCAGACACACTGAAGTTGTCACCTTTTCCAGATTCACTAGTCAGAGAACAGAAATATTACCCACCAAGTTTTTCAATGTAATTGGCAATGGCTATTGACTCAGTATCACCCCTGTTCTAGTGTTGCTGTGTTATTTGGTTGGGTTTTGTTTGTTTGGTTGTTTTTTTTAATGCAAACATTAGGGGCAAAAATTTAGTAAAATAAGGTGAAGGAGAAGAGGCTTCTGCCATGTCCGAGGCCAAGACAATCTGATTGTAGTAAAGCCTCTGAGATATCATTTTTAAGAAGGAAAAAAAGTTATTGCACAGATATAATTGGAGCCAGAGAAGAGTGGGGTGAGAAGCTGTGCGAGGAGCAGCCCTGCAGGGCCAGGGCAGGGCAGGAGCAGGGCCGGAGCTGCTCCAGGCTCTGGAGCTCAGGTTCCCCTGCAGCCCCTGCACAGCCCATGGTGAGGCAGCTCTGCCCCTGCAGCCCAGGGAGGGCCCGGGGGAGCAGAGATCCCCCTGCAGCCCTGGGGGAGCCCGGGCTGGGGCAGGGGGTGTCCCAAGGGGGCTGGGACCCCGTGGGAAGCCTCTGCTGGAGCAGGGTCCTGGCAGGGCCTGCAGAGAGAGGAGCCCAGGCTGGGGCAGGGTCCTGGCAGGGCCTGCAGAGAGAGGAGCCCCGGCTGGGGCAGGGTCCTGGCAGGGCCTGTGACCCTGTGAGGGGCCCACTGTAGTGTATTAAAAACAGCAGTTTCCTGTTTCAAGCACTGTGAAGACCACAGAAGGATTCTGCCATGAGATAAGCACAGAAGAGCTTTGCCATGGGGCAAACACGGAAAGGAGCTCTGGAATGGTGATGGCTTTGGGCCTGGTGAGGTCTGGCTGGCACATCCTGAGTAATGTACCCAGAAAAGGGTCCCCACTGAAGCAAACCGTGTGGAGAGGCAACTGCTTGTACACCTGTCATTGGCCAGGCAGGGATCACCCTGAGTTATGGGACAGATGTCATCTGCAACCACCAATAAACACAGAAGCACAACCCCTCACCCCCAAATATGCCCTGAATATGGATTCCTGGAACCTGGACTGTAAGTTTAACCAATAAGTATTCACTCCTTTGTTTGCTAAAATGTATAAATAGTGAAAAGCTTTGAACAAGCTCTGGAGCCCCATCACTAGGAAGCCCAGGGTGAAGAAGGACCAATGGAATGCTGATGGATCCATGGGTGGTGATAAATTTTTTTTCTATTTAATCTGTCTCTCTCTCACTCTCCTTCTCCCCCCCAGACCTCTTCTTTTTTATTTCATTCTCTCTCTCTCCCTCATATGTGCTGTTCAATAAAATCTGTACTATTGGCTTTGGGATAAGGTCTTGTTTGCACCTTAATGCAGGTAGAGGGATGTCTCTAAAAATCAGGTCATGACATCCATGTTGGAGCAGGCTGTGCATGAAGGATCAGACCCCATGGAAAAGTTGGAGCAGCTTGTGGATAGCTGCAGCCCATGGGATGGACTCACACTGGAGAAGTTCGTGGGGAGCTGTCTGCTGTGGGAGGGATCCCACCCTGGAGCAGGGGAAGGACTCCGACCCCTCTCCCTGAGCAGCAGCAGCAACAACCTGACCGTAACCCCCATCCTCGTCTCTCTGGGCTGCTGGGGGAGGAGGGAGAGCCTGGGAGGAAGGGAGAGGTGGGGGGAAGGTGTTTTTTATTATTTGTTTTCATTCTCATTATCCTGTTCTGATTTTGATTGGTTATAAATTCAGTTAATATCCCCAAGTTGAGTCTTTTTTTTTACTGTAACAATAATTAGTTTGTGATCTCTCCCGGTCCTTATCTCAACTCATGAACCTTTTGTTATACTTTCTCTCCCCTGTCCAAGTGTGAAGGGGAGTGAGAGAGTGGATTTGATGGGTGCCTGGCACCCAGCCAGGGCCAACCCACCACACTATGAACAATAAAATCTGTGCTTCTTGGACCACATTGCCATGCTGCTAAAGCAATGGGCAAGGCCAGCGCTTTCCTTTATTTTAATGTGTGAAGAAATAAGTAGTTTTCTACCATAATTTTAATTCATTAACACTTTCTAAGGCAATAACCAAACATTTTGTAAGCCTTTGTACGTGCTGTGAGACAAGTCACACGTGTCTCTCAGGTCATGCGTTTCCTGCAGAAACTCACCCAACACAGCGCAGCATTGTGGAGTCACAGAGCATCTCATCATGAGGGTACAGACTTAACTGCATGATTGGATCTAAAATAATGCCCCAGGGTTTCTTACAAAGCTCCCCCAGCATCCTCTAAGGTCGGTGCTCTGCCATCCAGACTCATCCAGACTCATCCAGGCCTGTGGTGCAGCTCTGCAGCTGCCACTGGCTGAGGCTTTCACGCACTGGCTGAGCCCTACCTGTTGAAACTTGGTTAGCAGAGGGGTAAGCAAAAAGTAAATAATCCATGAGTAACATTCCCAGCTCTGCGGGAAATGCAGCCCCTTTAATGATCCAGCAGCTGGAACAAATGACTGCTCACTCATAACATACACATTGCAGTTGTCATAGAAACGCACTTAGCAACAAAGAATCCTTGACCTTTTCCCCATCTGTTTTGAATCTTCACAAAGGCACATTAATTTCTATATATTGATTTTTCCTGCCTGTTTTTTTTTCTTTTTTTTTTTCCTCCCCACCCAAAGGCCACATTTTGTGTGGCTCCCAGACACCAGCAGAAGTCTTCCATAACTTCAGGGCAGTGCTGCAGAGGTCCTGCTTCTCCTTACCCCTCTGCAGTGTGGGGCACCAGCTAGGTCCTGACAAAAAGTTCAGACTGGATGTTAGAAATTTTCTTTTCACTGAAAGTGTGGTCAAGCCCTGACAAAGGCTGTCCATGGCAGTGATGGAGTCCCCATCCCTGGAGGCATTTAGAAGCCATGTGGATGTGGCACCTGGGGACATGGGCTAGTGGTGGGCTTGTCAGTGCTGGAGAAATGCTTAGACTTGATGGTCTGAGAGGTCTTTTACAACTTAAACAATGCTATGATTCTATATAAAAATAAATGCAAATTAGGCTGTGCAAGTGGCTACTCCGCCTCAACCTAGAAACTTGAAAAACAATCTGTTTCAGTTTGGGAAGAGCGAGGGAAGCTCAGGGCTCTGTGGTTTTCGATTAACCAGTACAGTGAGAGTCTGTAATTAAATCAGAGCATCCCCTTCCAATGGATGCATTCCACCCAGGAAACAAGAATATATTATCAAAGGCCAGTGTGTGTACAGCAACACCACCGAGATGAGAACAGCCTTGCTACAAAGGGCATCGCTGAATTCCAGGAAGAAACAGAGATGGATTAAATTAATCCAGACTCTGAGTGATAGTGAAATCACTGCATGTTCTGAAGGCACAGAGATTTTAGATAAATCTTGTCTGATGTGATCACATTAGCCATCAAATTAGATCCCCAGAGTTTGGGTGTTTTTCAGTATGTATCATCACCATGTTTGCCATTTGAGATAGGTAGAATAAACTTCATCCCAAATTGTCTTAAAATAATAAAAGAGAAAATAAGTATTTTTTCCTATTTCAGTAATTTTGGAAAGATTCTACTGCTCGGTTTATTTATTTTTTTTTAAATTTTACATCTTCTCTCAAATTGATGATGTTTACAGTATGATATTTTCTTCTCTTCTCTCCTATCCCCAAAAAGTTATGCCATGAGAAAAAGAAAATAATACTGCACACATACACATAAACAGACACACAGAACTTGAATATCTGCAAAGAAAAAAAAAAAAAGAACTTTGAAACACCTAGTGCTTCTTCAGGAAAATTATTAAATACATTATTCTCCCATTAGAACAGATTTTTGAAATAATTTCAAATGACACTTATTACCCATCTTAAGTGTTTTCTGAATTACGCAACAGAGAAAGGATTGTGTAACAGCAATGACAAGGCACTGCAGCTTTATCAAATCTCCCAAAGCCATGGATCACTGTTAATATTCAAAACTTTTCCTGCAACACCACATTTTCTTAGTGTCAGAATTTTTATCTGGCAAGGAACAGTATGGATTGCTATGATTTTGGAGGTTGGTTAGGGATCACCTGCTGGGTCATTTGCTGTCTGCAGACCTCAGCTTAAATAATGCTGGTGAAGGAAACTTTTGTCTTTGGTTGGAGAAAAATAATGTGGTACAAGTCACCCTCCATTTTATCTGCTCTGAGTGTACTAAAAGGTAAATAAAGGAGATACAGAGCTGTGGAGGCTTGTGGAGAAAAAAAAAAAAAAAGCATTTTTAGAATTGAGAAGTCCTGAGTTCTAAGCTCTAAGTGGTTTGTCTGCAGTTTAGCTAAAAACAGATGGTGCATGGCATGTCTAGGTCTAATGTATTTTTTCATGCATTAATAAATTGCATTAACAAACGCAATGAAAAACAAGCAGAGCAGGTGAAAAAGAGCATGGCAGTGTAGAGAGAGAAGAGGTGGATTTTCAGAGAAGATGATTGCTGATTTTCACAAGAGCTGGCTTGTGTTCAACATTTTTTTAAATGTTTGGATTTGTATCTAAATGGGAAATATCAAAATCATGATTTGGGTTCCCATTTAAAATTTATCATAGTGATGTATGTGCAAATCAGTTCCTGAATGTTGATTTTGGGCAGCTCTTTCTGAAGAACTCACAAACAGAATCTCAAAATGGGTTGTTTTGGCCAGCACTGGCCTCAAGTCTAATTCCATTCGTTAATACAGGTCAGAATCCTCTGAAATCCTCTGACAAGCTGGATGGGGCTCTGACCAACCTGGTCTAGAGGAAGGTGGCTCTGTCCATGGCAGGGGTTGGAGTGAGAAGATCTTTCAGGTGCCTCCTGACCCAAACCATTCTGTGATCCTGGGATTCTGGGATTTCGTGATTCTGGAATTCTGTGATCTAGCCCATCTTTACATCACCGGGGCTAAAGCTGAGTTTTCTGTGTGCTCTCATGGAGCTTGGCCCAGACCTCTGCTCAGACAGCTGAATGATCCCACGTGCATTTTTCCAGTTCTTCAGTTCCACAGCACTTTTAATCTTGCTGGCATTTAAGCTGCGAGTGTGAAAAACAGTTACAGCAATTGCAGATACCCCAGTTTATAGGGATTTAATGGAAACCTTCAGCAAAAAATTCACAAGGCAGCATCTTGCTATTGGAGCACCATAAAACACCATTTAAAATGTTTTAAACACCATTAAACTTGATGGAAATCACAGCACACCACCTCACATAAACCTTTTGGCAAACTTAAATGCGGAGGCAAATTCCTCTCCAGGAGGGGTGGGACATTGTGGCACAGTTTCCCCACCTTTTGTCCTTCCCCATAACACTGAATTAGTTAATCATGCCTGCAATGCCCTTAAAATATGCCACCAAAAATTCTACTCAGTTCCCCAACTCTCTTCCCTACACACCCTGTGATGGGTCCTGTATTCATGAGGGCAACACCAGGCCACACGGAACCCTGTAACATTTAGTCTGAAATGCTTTTGGGGACAATTTATTCGGTTGTCCCCCTTTGGTGAGGTTCAGAGGAGGGACAATGGGATAGCCCTTTTCCTCTGACGGTCTCAGGAATAACCAGTTGTGTGTCCTTCTTCACCTCACCCTCTGCAGAGCTCTGCTTAACATCATTTGCCTTTAAGGAAGAAAAACCTAACAAAAAGGCCACCTAAAAATTCCCTTCCTACTGCAAATAACACATAGAGAATCTGTGCTGGAAAAGAGAATATTTGCAGTGGACAGTGAGTTCATTCTCTGTGCAAACTGGAAAGGCCAGGCCAGTGCTGACTTGAGATGAGTCACATCTACTGCCTGCTGCCCCCCAGGCAATATTTAACTTTTCAGCCTCACAGACCCATGTCCCAGCACTCCCAGCGGGGTCAGCAGAGACACCTTGAAACGAAATTCTTTGTTCTCTACATCAAGATTTCATCCTGGACTGGAATAGGGAAAGGTAATTTATTCATTTGAAATCACGGTATCAAATAATTGCATTTAAAATGCTTGCCATAATCCTCAGGGCATGAAACATGGGCCTCGGAAGAACAGCCCTCGAGCTCTTCCGTGTTTTTAAGGGCTAGTGAGGGCTTAAGGAATGGTAACGTCTGCTATGCACGGAGAAATAGCCAAGCTTTCTGACACACAAGCTCTTCTCTGAGCCTGAAAGAGAAGCAGCAACTGCCAGTGTTAAATTTGGGTGGAGAACAACTGTTCTGTGTTACACTTGATATGGTGAGCAGCTAAATCATCGGGGGGAAAATGTTGTTCGTATCTGTACAGCAAAAATTAGTGTTCAGAGGGAAAAAGGTGATAATCTTCTATGGGGAAAAGCAGAGCCAGGTGACTGGAAATGTGAGAGGTGGCAAAGGGAGAAGTAAAACAAAGCACACCTAAAGCCAGTGTTTTTCCTAAATGCAGGATTTTTCTTTTTCTTTTTGAATGATTTTGCGTGGGGCTGTTTGGAAGGAGTGGGCTGCAGAGTAGCTTTCCCTTGAGATTCATGACTGAGAGGCCAGAGCTAGAATGGTTATTTAGTGAGAAACCCCCTCTCCCTGATATCCTGGTGTTTCTGTCCCTTACTGAATTCCTTTAGAAGCCTGTGCCTCTGCACAAAGCTTCCAGGAAAACACATTTTGCATGAGAGGACATACCTTGCATTCAGGTATTACCCAGGTGCACTACAAGAAAAGCTTACAGAGTTTGAAGGCTGCATCATGAAAGTAATTTATTGTGACAGCTGAGAAAATATGTTTTCAAATATATCCACACTTCCAGGACAGCCTGGCTTCATCCAGAGTGTTGGCTTTTGGGGGAAAGTTTCCAGGAGCTGGGGAATGCTTTGAAATTTACTGAAATCTAGGAATATACATGGAAAACCATTGTGTATGAAAGACAGCACACAAAGCACAGTGAAACAGAGAACAGTAGGATGCTGTTGACCCTAAGAAATTATTCCTACTATCTATGTATATAATAAAAGCAAGCAAATACACAAATAATTGTGTACACAGGGTTTTGTTACGCTAGTGTAGGACATCGAGTGGCTCCAAGAGTAAACACAACTGAGCCAAAACCCACCTGCAAGCACCTTTCCTGCCCAGACAGGTGAGGAATGAAGCACCTCGATCAAGTGAGGCTGGACACAGACAGTGGTGCAACTTCCCAGGGCAAAAATCCCACAGAGCTGGGGACCCCCTGCTTGCTTGAGAACATGGAGAGGAGTATCCATGACCAGGTCCATCATTCACACTCCTTTTGTGCCTATCTATTCACCCAGGAATTACTGGAATGGCTGACTCTCACATGTTGGGATATGACCCTCCTGACAAAATGCAGCAGCATATGAAAAGCTGTGGATGCAGCATTCCATGTCCTCAGGAACATTCTGCCTGACCTGTGTGAGAGGGAAACAGCCTTGGCAGGTCCTTCCCACCCTCCTGGTCACAGCTACACCAAAACCAAAACAGAACCACAAAAAATGTGAGTGGTTTTCTGTCCTGAAATACTTTGGGTAGTGCAAGTCCACTATAAACCTGCTCTATAGTGGAAAATTGAGAGAAGCTCTATAAAGCTGAAACTTTAAAATAACATGTTTTTATGAGAGAGCTAGAAATCCACAGGGTTTGAAGTTCCTCAGAGTTTTTCTAGGCTCGCTTTTTCCTTCACGATGCAAGAAATTAAAAATACATTGGTCATAATTCTGATTTCACCTTATCAGCACCAGGGACAGTTGGAATTACTCCCGTTGACACTACTATAAAAGGATATTCTGACAGATCCAAGAAAACTCAGATTTATTAAAAGCAATAAATAATTGTTATGATCCCAGAGAAGCAAAATCTACTACTCTACTTGTTTTGTGTATGACTTCAGAGATTAGGGGACCCTGCTACTTAATTGCTCAGAGGGACACTAATCTTGTAAAGCTCTTTTCCTAGCAGAAGTTATCAAATAGAAGCAGGACTCCTTAATAAAATTACAGTTATTAAATTCTCCCTTTTGCTGGGAAGTTACTTGGTCCAGAAACACTTGCCAAAAACACTCTTAGAAGAAAAAATCAGGCTGCAGCATCAAGATCTGGAAAATTCAGATAAGTTAGAACTGAGAATTTATTTCACAGTCTGTTCTGTATGTGTATGTTATTTGGTCATATATATTTTTTCTTTCCCATAAATTAAATTTTCACACCAAGCAACAGTTGAGAAAGGGAAAATTACTAAAGGGGCATGTTCTAACCAAATGGAGGTGTCAAAAATATGGTTCCCAAAATCACTTTTGCACATGTGGTATTTTTCAGACCCAACATACACAATTTCTGATACTGCAGTTACTAGCCCAGGGGCACTTCAGCCTCTCCTGGAGAAATTTTGAGTAATTGCATGTTTTTAGTAAAACAGTGGTAAGAATGGGTTTTATCTGTTTAAAAAAAGAAAAAAATATTTATAAATAGTCCACACTGAGATTGTTTTGAGACATGGCTGTAGACAGCTAGGCTGGAAACCTGGAGGCTGAGTAAATTTTGGGCAGGTCACTGGTACCTTGAAATATGGTGCTGTAACAGGAATACCTATCACAGAATCACTGAGGTTGGAAAAGGCATCCAATATCATCAAGTCCAACCTTCAACACAAACAACGTCCAACCTTCAACACCACCCACCCCCAGGGCTGTCTGTTGGCAGATGATTGGGGGGTAACAGGACCAACACTTACGATACACCCCCAAAATGCTCTCCCTCTGCTTTCACTGAAAGCCAGGGAAGGTAGCTGTAACTGCTGGAGAGACCACCTGTGCTGCTAACAGCAGCTACAGAGATTGAGGGAAGCTGCTTGGTCAGGCAGTGGGCTGTGCTCTGCTCCCTCTGAACCCCTCTGTGCAGTTCCAGGACTGCTGCTCTTGGTGCCACCACGTCATAGGGGAGGCACCAGGCACTGCTGACCTGCCCAGGCTCTGCTCACACTCAGACCCATCCCTCACACCCAGACCAGAGCAAACCATCCGACTGCTGGATGGAATGGAATTCGCTGTGGAAAACGTGGCTGCTGTAGGCCGCTCATTACTAATAATTATAGCATAATAGAAAGCACACAGCTAATTGCTGATCCCTTGCTATAACCTGATAGATTAATAGAAGCAGTACTTTCTTCTCGGGAGAGCAGGCTCACTTTCGCATTACAAAAATAATTAAAGTGTAATCAAGTGCTGAGAAGTCACCCAGGAGGTCTGTGCATAATAGCCCACACACACGTTTTGTCTTTTGCGCCCAAAACCGCTCACAAAGCACCAAATCTGTCCTGCCATCAGCTCCTGATTCTGCCCTTGCACAGGAGAAAGGGGAAAAGCGACTTTGACAGGAGAGCTCTGCACTTTTCACATGTTTCACACAGAAAACAATCACAGGAGGCTGCAGTTCCCCTCAGCATATTTTTCCCCTCTCCTGGGTCAGTTCAGCACTAAATTCTGTTTTGGTGCAGGTGTTAAAGATTTAGATGCCTCCCCAGCACCTAAAATAAACCCTAAGTTTGCTGCAGCTCCAAAAAAAGCAGCACAGTTCCCAAGCTCTAGACTAATAGACCAATAAATCTTCTTGTGGCTTTTTTTCCCCCATTCTAATTACTCTTTAAACTCATAAATAATTTTAAGAGGGAAGATCAGTGGGAAATTTCTGCTCACACACACTTACTTCTCTCTCTATAACCAAATTACAACTTCTTTGCACTTCAGGGTGAAAATTACTGCAATTCTCATTGTTCTTCTTCCCTGTGACTGTGCATGGAGGCAAAACTCCCCTGCAATGACCACGTTGCTACTCACAGGTTTTTAGACTGGCGATCTTCATCTTCTTAAGCAAGAGGCAAAAACCACTTATTCACATGCCAGTCTTCTTTTTTTAAAAAGGGGGAAAAGTAAAGCAGAATACATATCTAAAAGTTAATTAAAGTCATTACAATTAGGAAGAGAAGACAATTTTCACCCTACTCATTTTGGATGTTCTGTTTGGGTTTTTGGACAGAGAAGAACATATTACAAAAATATTAACTCACCAAAAGACCAAAGTACACAGGTTGAATTTTACAGATTTTAAGGGGGAAAGAAAAGGAATAATTACTTTATCCCATCTGACTTTTGGCATTCTACAGACCATTGCATGTGTCTTCCATATTTTATCCTGATCCCACACCTCAGTTAAAGGTAGGCATTTCAGTCACTGAGAGTCTAAACTATTCTTTCACAGACATAAAAAGAAAAATAAGATAGCACGAATGCCAAAGGCTCTTCAGCTACCCTACCAAGGACTGTTCAGTATGGGAGTCACAAAATAAAGAAAAAAAAAATTAAAGACTGTCATGAATGGATTTTGTGAATTTAGTTCAGCTCCTGTTTTTGTCCAAGCCTACGGCAGCAGGCAGGAGATGTATTGAAGTGACCAGCACCCCAAAAATCACTTTATCCACAAGTTCTTTAATAATGGCTGATTGGGTCTATTATGAAATGAATTATTTATTAATAGACAAAAAAACCTGACAGACAAGACTTAAAACAGACAATTACTACACAGGGATAAAACAAAAAGAGATACTACTAGTAGATTGACATTCAGTGCATGATAAGGTACCCTTTTGAATTACAGCTAGCAAAGAAATAGTATAAGCTTAGGAGTCAATGCATCTTACTATCCAAAGGTGGGTGGAGCACACATCGAGAGCCTTTCCCTCAGTCCCCGGGGAAGTAACCACGGAGCTGCGTCCAGACTTCGGGGAGAAGTCCCCAACACTTTCAGGGTGTAAGAGGATTCTGCCTCAGTGATAACTCGTGTATCTTTTATAGTCGTAAAACGGTGTCTCTGAAGTCAGAAATATTTCTTATCTCTCCCCAATCGGCTCTCCAGACTAAGATGTTAATTCTTAGGTGGGTGTGAATCACCCTTGGCACCAGAGATAACCCCTGCTGGGCCTTTCTGCCCCCGGCTATCTCTTTATGCACCAGCTATTGTGGTACATGGGGTGAGGGGTAGATGTCCTGCCACAAAGACTCATACTTTCTCCAAAATCTGAACCAAAATGGTAATTCCCAGGAAAAAAAGTCTAGGGAAAGCATCTTTCAAGACCTGAACCCAGAAGGGATTTGGTTCTAGGTGCATGGACAACAAACAATCCAGGACTCTGGAGAAAGAGGCTTCACCTTTAAATTCTTCAATACTATTCAAAGCTGGCCAATGCCCTTGGGCTCCAGCTATGCTGAGGTGGTCTTCATATTCTGAACCATCTTCTATACTTGGTGTTGAGACTCTTGGTTGATCTGACTTCTTTGGCGTTATGTTCTTTAAGATCTTTTATCTTCGAGATTTTTAGGAAGTATTGTTAAATGGAAAAGTATTGAAAATGCATTTCGAAATGCAATGCATTCAGTATCTCCCAGAATATCAGAATGGGTTAAGGCTGGAAGGGACCACAGTGGGGTCATCTGGTGCCACCTCCCTGCTCCAGCAGGGCCATCCCAGAGCACAGGGCACAGGATTGTGTCCAGAGGGCTCTGGAA
>VZRO01004734.1:986621-1082041 GCA_013397915.1 Daphoenositta chrysoptera | reverse complement strand
GCCTCTCCTCTTCAGGGAGATGCTCCAATCCAGTCCCTTCATCACCTCTGCAGCCCCCTGGCCCCGCTCCAGGAGCTCCGTGTCCCACCTGTCCTGAGGAGCCCAGACCTGGGCACAGCACCCCAGATAAACATTTTCCAAGGTAGCTCACAGTCCTCCCAAGAGCAGGAAACTTGTCCCCACTGTAACTTGTCCCAAGGAAATATTTTAAAAATACCTGAACATGATGAGGTCAAGGTGAAGGGCTTGAAGAGTGGCCTCTGGTAAAAGAGTCCCATTTGGATGCCATCAGGAATTTCTTGTCAGAGCTCCAAACAGGATATTGGATCCTGTTTTGGCCATGAGTCAAATACTTTTTTCCAATCCCACAAATGGGAATTAATACATCCAGGGAAAGTCCTTATGAAGCCTCTGCATGAAGAATGCAACCCCCACGTTTCTGGGGTTTTCAGTGGGGTCTAGAGAGTGGGTATAGAGGATGGAAGAGGCAGCAATGCACCTGAATACTTTAAAAAAAAAATGTGCCTACTTGACTTCAATTTCACAAACATTATATCCAATTTTCACCTCCTACTCTTCTGGAGTAGAATAGTGGTGCAACACTTCTGCAAAACTAATAGGACAAGAATTGTGTACAATACGGGGATTTTTCTGTAATCTTTCTCAACATGAATAACATGCTGACTTTCACATCCTATTTTTTTTTAATTACTGTTTGGTTGGTGATTATTTGCATGAGATAAAGAATGTTTGAAGGTTTCTACATTAATTAAGTTTCATCTTTTTAGACTGTTCTTTACATGTAAAGGTAATTGGTTTTAGTTGTTATAAATCTTGTGTAAAATTCCTCAAGCAATAAACACAAGCTGTATCTCAGTAATTGTCTATTGACTACACTTTCCAGTATGAATTAATTTTCAATTACAAACTTCCTTTCTTACAGTATCAGGTTGAAAGTCTGCATTTTGAACACGTAGATATCCTCATCTTGTGCAAATTTGTCGCACATTATATTGGAAGAAGAAGAGATTCATTGAGGAACTATCAGTCTGAATATCAATGCAGCATGACAATAACAGGGTATGTCAAAACTCAGGTTTCCTCTGCAAATTCCCAGACAGCAACAAAGGCTTGTTTCCAACCCTAATTATTTTTATTGCTGTTACATTGTGCTCCTCTCTGCTGCATCTTTAAAAGTTAATGGCTTGATTAGGAAGGGGATCCTAAACTCAGTAAAACTTTCACAGCAACCACAAATCTGTCCCAACTTAACTGGAAGTATTCTAGGGGAGGGAGTATGGAAGTAAGAGGGGTAGGATGGGATGAGCTATCACATCTCTTTCTGAACAGAACTACAGCAAGATTTTCACAAGTGTTCACCTGGGTTGGGTGCTCAGTCTCCTGATGTTTCCAGAAATGTCCCAACATACTTACTTGCAATTTTACTTGTGGGATACTTTTCACATAAAAGCAGCTGAACCCCACCTTTAAAATCCACATGACTCACCCAGCACCACAAAATTTGGTGGGTAGATCTGCAGGGGATGTAAGCCATGATGAGGGAGATTCCATATATCCTCCTGATGACTTTCCTTGGTGTTAAAATGAAGAGCCAAACACGGTTAGAGGGGAAAAAGTGTTTTTTCCCTGGGTATTTATTGCAGGCCCCTCAGGTGCAGCCCAGCCAGGGGCAGTGCCCCAGAGCACACGGAATGCACACCCACGGGCACTCGGGATCACATCCTGGGCCTCACAAATGAGCACATCCAGCAAAGATTCCCCAGGGAGAGGCTCCAGGGAACCCCCGGCCCAGGAACCTTCCCCTGGCTGGGCCCAGCTCAGGGTACAGGATGTGTTCTGGAGAGGCCCTTGGTGCCTGGGGCTCTCTGACCCCTCACTGCCAGCCTACCAAGGGCTTCGGGCTCTGGGCTTCACAAAATATTAGGTCTAAGGATGTAGGCTAGAAGCACTAAGAATATAGGAAAAGTATATAAAAGGGGTATAAAAGAAAAGGCAAAAAATGACCATGGCATCACTCCCACATCATATCTGGGGAACAGATACTGGCTTGGGGCCTGAAAACAGCCAGTTTGGCCTGCTGGAGAGAGAACCAAAGCCCTTTTGGGGAAACAAAAGAGATGCTAATTCAAATGGACAAAATGCCGTAATGGACTTCTGCTCCCAGCAGTGGAGGTCTCCATCCTTCTTTCTTGTCCCTTCCTCACAGCCATGAGGTCCCACCCTCCCCTGAACTGGTACGGGACCTTTGCTGTACCAATTTTATTAAATAAAATATCAGAAAACTCCTACCACCCTTTCCTCCCCTGAGACACGATCCTGAGAATGCCAAAGGCAGCACCAAACAAACGACAGGAGGATACACCCAGGAGGGGAAGCTGGAAGGAGCTCCTACCCCAGTGCCACACTGATGTGAGCAGCCTTTGAATCCTTTCCCTCAAAGGCTGAGGCATCCTGACTTTACAAAGCTCTTGTAACACTCAGAGAGAGAGAATCCCATGTGGTTTCCCACTTGGTGCCCAGAGCCTTTCCAGTGGGACCCTGGGTGCCCCAGATTTCCTGTGTCTTACCTGCAGGAGTGTCTTGGATGCCCCAGGGCATCTAAAATGGCCATGGACATTCAGGCACCTCAATCTCTCCATCATCTACCTCAAGTGATGCCACTAAATGTCAGTAATATCAGTGATTTTAAAGGGCTGAATTTATCCAAGCAAAGGGGATATATTAGGTCTTAATTTTTGCATAAAATGTGAAAGCGCAAAAGTGTCTTCACATGCAGTTCCAAGTAGGAGCATACTGAATGCTTTTTAAGGTATAAAATAGGAACCAATAAACAAGATATTTCAAGCTATGTGTTCAGCACATCTGCATTTCAGATTTCTGAGTTTCTATTTAGGAATGTTAATAAGTTTAACAGGCTCAGTGTTACCATATTTCTGATAGGAAAAAAAGAGTATGCAATATATACACATGTATCTGTAGATCTTCACACACTTGGGCATTTGTTTAAAAATAGATATTTTTCTGTTCTCTGGTATTTGCTGTAACTTGGGGGGAAAAAAAAAAAGAAAAAAAAAAAAAAAGAGAGAAAAAGATCCGTACTCCCTGTGCAGGAATTCTGAGAATGGGACTGAAAAGAACATAATGGTACAGGTACATAAAGAGAGGCTTGACCACGTCACTTGACCACTGCAACATGAAAAGCTCCATTAGTGAGATTTGTCCTTTCCCTTCTCTTTTCCTTGAGCAGGATTTGTTCTTCTGTCTGTGAAATGAAGACTCCAGCAAACAGTGCCGCCAGATGGGCCCTCGGTGGAACTGTATTCACTCTGTGATATCCTAACAGGAAAGGGAAGAAGAAAAAGAAAACCCCAAACTTCAGCGTTTCTATTAATTTAATCCTATCTTTTCATCTCTGCTCTGGAATTCTCTCTCTCCAGCAAGAAACTGAAGGTTTTATAGTGTCTTACATAATAAGGTGAAAAGACCTTGGTTTTACTTTTCAGTGCAATAACTTCGAGCTTGCAAATTTCTCACTTGAGGTTAATTGTCTCTTCAGAACGCGTGACCCACATTGCAGGCAGGCAGAATAAAACAGTTCTGTATACTTCTAATGGATTTATTTAAAAGGATGAGCAAGCAAATGTTCACTTAAGAGCACCTATTAGTGAGCTAATATACTACATTTTTACTGGGAAAATTAAAGACTGAACAACTCAATGGTCAAATTGAGGTCACAATTAAAATTAAATCAGTAAATCACTAGACTCAGAATGATCAAATCACTGCATGAATACAATACATAATGAAATCAAATTATGGGCTTGATAGCAGATTAAATTACTAGTCTTTGGCTTCTGCTGAATTTAAGAGGCGTTTTTCTTCCAGGAAGGCCCCACTGGTGTTTTACCAAGAGAGTTGGCCCAACAGGTAAAGAAAGCAAATATCCTCATCTATGGCTCTGCTGGTCTTTTGGTACATTTCCCTGGGAGAAATCTAACAGACAATAATGGAGGCTTAGATTTAAAAAATAGAGCTCCTGTCATTTGATTTTAACAGTCCCTCCTCGATTCTCACTGCTATTAACACTTTGCTGCCGTTGTTCTTAATTACCACCCTGTGTTTTAGCAGTGTAACACAGAGTCTCCCTTAGGAACCCACCTGAACTGACGACTTACACATGGGTAGGTGGAGCTTTTGGGTAACTTCTGGGATTCTTCTCTAACACAGAAGAATCCACTCAATAAACCACTAAAAGTTTCTGTTTATTTAGAGAATTATTGAGGTGTCATCAATACTATCCTCATCGTGTTATTTTAAACACCTGTGAGTACAGCCCTTCTTTAAATGGATTAAAAATACGGAATCTGGTTTCAGTCATTTGCAGTATGAAATAATACAAGAATCATGCTGCTTCTGCAAAATGCTAGGTTCAATAAGGGCTATTTTTCTTGCTTTGCCTTTGAAGTCAACAGGTACATGAGGTCAAATGCTCTGAATATTCAGTATGGTCCAGGACTTCAGTCAATGCATGTTAATTTTAAAGGTTTTGTGCCATGGAAGAAAACTCAAGAATCAATTTGTCCATTTCTGTTTGCCACAGAAGCTGCAGCAGAGGTAATGGTCCTGAAGAAATGAAAGGTGTTTGATAGAAAGGTTTGGTGACAATATTTCAGCCAACAAAGCAGGCGTGAGGTCTTGGAAATTAAGTAAATAAATTTACACTACTGAGACCTATATATTATTTTTCTTAGATAAAGATTCAGGAGCAGAAATTAATGGCATTCAAATGGCAAATTTGAATTCAAATGGCATTTGCTCTCAAAAAAAGTTGCAAAAGTTTTTATATTTTTACCAGCATTTGCTGTATATATGATTACAAAATTTGGGGTGTTTTCCTCCCCAGTTCAATGCACTCGCTGCAATTTTAATGTAAAAAAGAGACAGGCTGTTCCAAACTCAGCATTATTCACCCCATTCTTCCTCTGAGGGCACTTATCTCCACTTACTACAGGAGGATGACTACAGTCTCAATTGGCTTTCCCCATTAGTAACCCAAAAATATCACTTGAAATGACGCAGTCAAACTGAATCAAAGATGAGAGGTTTGATCCTTCAAACATCATCTTCATTCTCTTAGAAAATATGCCACTCTTTCCATCAGAGCTGTGGTCCTAACTTACAAAAGTCCTTGACCAGGTAGTCTTCTCTCTTTAACCAGTGGCAAAGCTTTCACAAAGGATTAAATAGTGCCAAACTGCCATTCCTCCATCTTACTGAAGAGATTTACCCTATTTTTAAGAGAACTTATGAAAATCTTATGGTATTACTTATAAGTATTTTAAATATTATTTTTTCCCAGTTATTGATCCCATTAGTTACTCGCTTCATCTGTTCTAATAGGTATTTCCTCTTAAAACACTTTCAGAAAATGAAGTAAATGTAATACATTTTTATAAAAATAAAATAATATAATAATAAATTAAAAAACCCAATAAAAATAAATAGTGTCTCAACACCACAGGATTACTGCTCAGGTATTATTTCATCAGTTAAGCTACAGGCTTGGGAGCCAATTGCTTAAAGAGAGGAAACATTTCTCTGCCTTGTGGTATTACTGAATAGAGCAGATGACTGTGGTCTAGAAATGAGAGCACTGACAATCCCACATTATGGAGCACTGCTTTGGTGCTTTGTTCTGTCTCCAGCAGCAACACATCCCTTTGCTATATTCATTTAAAAAAAGAAAACAAGATTATCAAGTTCTGTTTGGCAGTGACTACAATCGTTTGTTTTGGAGCTGTGGCATGATTTTGGGATGAATTCCCAGACAGTCTCCATTTACTGTTCGCTCATTCAGTTATGAGGGCAGTTTGATTTCAGTGGGATGGGGAAGGAGGCAATGACCTTCTTACTCAGGCACTGGCAAGGATCTCCAGGCTTCTCCCAGACACAAGAGACTTACCCTGTGAATTTGGACCACCTCATTCCATCCCTGCCATGGGCAGGGACACCTCCCACTAGACCAGGCTGCTCAGGGCCTTATCTAATATCTGGTCCAAGCCACTCAAACAGGCTCCTTGTGCTCCTGTCTGGCATCTGTTTAGGACCACGGATCTTCTTCCCCATTGAATGACTAACTTTGACTTAATTTTTACCTTTTAAAGCAGGTAGCACACACCTGGTTCCATACCTGAAGAGCAGCCCTGCCTTTTCATGGACAGTTACACTCCAGACTTGTTCTGGGTCAAAAAACTCCAGGAGTTTTGCTCCAGGGAGACCACAGCCCAGCAAACACACGGAGGAGAGCACCATTCCCAGGCCCAAATATGCATCCCACAACAGAATTGCTACGGCCCTGTTGTGTCTCACAGGCTCTCTGCAACCCTGTCAAAGAGATTCCCCTTCATCTCTACGAGGAGATAAAAAGGCAGCAAACTGGGCTTAAGGAGCAGGACAATCTTAGTTTAATTTCAAAGGCAACAAGCACTTTGGATGGCCACCACGGCTGTTATCACACAATTCCGACCCCCAGCTCCTAAGCTCTGCGTAGCCAGGAGGGAGATAATAACTCATGAACTTCCAAAACAAACATCAAAACAGATTTGAATGCAAGAAGGTTTTGTACTATTATATTAAATAAAATCCGTGATAGATAGCTAAGTCACAGGAGGCCAGTCGCAAGCCTTTGCTGCTGTCAAGTGATTAATTTCAGTAAGAACATCAAAGAGAGGAAACAAGGAAAATGGATGAGTTGCTTGCTGCTGAGGCAGAGACAGCAGTGGGGGATTTTGCCCACATTAGAACAGCAGCCCTGTGCTCAGAGCTGCCATAACACATCGTAATTGCCATTGTATTGGATCCACGTAATCTTGACAAGTAGTAAAACTCACTTTTCTCTGGAACAGCAGTGAATAGCAGGAGGTGGAGGCATTTGAGAGAGGAAGGTTAACAGTACTGGTCTGCCTTTTCCCACCCCATAAATGGTGAAATCAAGTTTAATAATCACAACATTTAAAAAAGAAAATCCTTGTGTTGCAGTTTGGAGGCTCCAGCTTCCTCTCAGGTGGAAATTGTGAGCTCTTCTTTGCACTTGAGAGGGAGAGATTTTCATCTTTAAAAAATAGTTTATTTTTTGTTACAAGAATTAGCTAAATCCTGATGTCAAGGATTTATATACAAAGGGACCAAGGGGCATGAGAGCTCATAACAATTCTCTCACATTCCTGTGGATCCTCCAGTGTCATTAATGCTCTCAGAAGGCTGTCAGAAAGAGAAAGAGGAATACACTCACTGGCTTGGTATTTCTTTCCAGGGACCAGTGAAACCTTGGGGCACCAGAAGAAGACCAGCTTTGCAGACAGAAGAACACTTGAATTCTAATTCTGGCTTCATATTGAACTTGGAGAGGCTTCAGGAAGAGCAGAGACTTCACCAAAGACTGAAGATAGAGGGAGCGATAATTTTAAAGTGGAGAGCATGGGTGTATTCACTTTGGGGGATTTTGTGTGTATGTGTTTTTTGGTTTGGTTGGTTGGTTGGTTGGGTTTGTGGCAGGGGATGTTTTGGGTTGTTTTGGCTTTATTTTGTCTGGGGTGGTTTTTTGTGGGAGGAGAGAGGGGGCACAGCATCACCAGCCAGGCAAGGGAGGGGTTGTCCTGCTCTGCTCTGACCTGGGGCAGCCTCACCTCGAGTGCTGGGGGCAGCTTTGGCTGTAGCAACACAAGAAGGATATAAAGGTATTAGAGAATGCCCAAAGGAGGGCAGCAAAGGTGGTGAAGGCCCGTGAGGAGAAGCCGTGTGAGGAGTGTCTGAGGGCTCTGGGCCTGCTCAGCTGGAGAAGAGGAGGCTGAGGGGAGACCTCAGTGCAGTCACAGCTCCTGGTGAGGGGCAGAGGAGGGGCAGGCACTGATCTCTGCTCTGTGTGACAGGGACAGGACACCAGGAACGGCCCGAGGCTGGGCCAGGGCAGGTTTAGGTTGGATATGAGGAAAAGTTTCTTCCCTCAGAGGGTGGTTTAGCAATGGAACAGGCTCTTGAGGGAATGATCCCAGCACCAAGCCTGATGGAGTTCAAGAAGTGTTTGGACAGTGCTCTCAGGCACATGGTAGAATTCTTGGGGATGGCTCTGTGCAGGGCCAGGAGTTGGACTCAATTATCTTTGTGGGCCTCTTCCATCTCAGGATACTGTGTGATTCTATGATGCCTAATGCTTTGGATAAACTCCACCAACTCAGCCAGGTGGAGTCTGAACTCCCATTCCTGAGTGACATAACACAGAACATCAGGTAGAAGAACGGAAACTGTCACTTCATGAGATTAAAAAAAATATTAGTCCCAGAGCTGGACTTTCCATGGATGTACATTCCCACTGCTTTCTGACACATCTCACCTACTGTGGGTTCTCTGCTGCACTTCTTCAGACACTGGATTCTCCAACAGGTGAATCCAGGCTTCATAATACTGAGGGTTCAAAACTCATTTGGATGATGGGATACAAAAGCCTAAATTTGAAAGACCCTCTGTCCAATCTCCACTTCCTTCACAGAAATAGGATTTAAACTTTTAATACTGTAACACAAGTTCTAGGGCAACCTGGGAGTGCCTAGATGACACTGCAGTCTGTCACAGTTTGTGTTGAGGTGTATGTTTTCAAAGGCCAGTGAGCTGTTGAGAGATTAATACAGCTGCAAACCAATTTCACATACAGAGGTCTGGGATTTCCCCTCACATATTCAGTAAAACACAGAGCAAATGGAAACCTAAAACACCTACCAGCAGAGATTCATAGATCTGGAAGGAGAATTGATCATAGCCCTCTGCAAGCATGACCTTCTGTTTAACACAGGCCACAGGATTTCACCTACCGTGGCGGAGGGAATTATTCTTTCTTTCTCCCTAACTGAGCGCTATCAAGCCCAATAACTTGCTGGTGGCTGAACTATAGCTTATCATTAAGTAAGACATCCAGTCTCGGTGTAAACGCTCCGTTGTGAATTTACCTTCTTTGCCAAGCTTACAAAGTGCTTAAACACCTTGACTGAATTCATTCTTTTCCATTTGAATTTATTTGACCTAACCTTCCTGCTATCTGATTTTATTATGCTTTAGTGCACTGGACTGAATACTCTTTAATATCATTTCCCTCGTTAAGACTGTTAAACAAACTATCACACACCGGACACCAGGGACCAAAATGGGCACTTTCAGTGCTAAAATCTGCTGTACCAACAGTCTGAGGTAGTTCAAAGGTTCTGCTCCATGGCAGGATAAATTAAACTGGGACTGATGCAGAGGGACACCCAGTCCCACTTGCACCACCCCTGGTGTTCCTGAGCCTGCTAAATCAGTTTAGTGAGTTCAGCCATAAGAAATCCAATACTATAGAAGTGATGGATCAGGATTTTTTTGGCTTGCTGCCTGAACTGGGTAGGCACAGGCCCTGCCCGGTGCTGTGGCAGGAAGAGGCAGCTCTGACAGCCTGAGTTAGGCTGTGAGGAATTCACAGGTTTGGGGCACCATGGTAGATTTGCACCATCTGTGCAGAATGGTCACAAAACTCACAGTAGCCAGGAGGTTAAAGCTGATCTCAAGACCTGATTATGCAGTCCTGAACTTGCTTCAAAACAAGCAAATCAAACCAAACCAACCCAAACCTCCTTGCTTCAGCTAGTGGTTCCTGAATTAATCTTCACTGTTGGTCAGGGCGTTCACCACCATGTGTGGACTTCTGGTAACAAAAGAGCATGGGAGGAGTGACAATTTATAAATAGAGTTTGAACACCAAGATGGATGATCAATCCCAGAATGCATCTCTCAGACACTATATCCTGAACAACACCAAAAAGAGCTGCTGTGTCTGAAGTTAACTAATGCAAGGCAGATTAATGAACTGACCTGAATAAAGGCGATCCATTTTTCATATTCTTTTAAAATATTATCTTTTCTCCCTTTCTAAATAAACGGCTGGAATGTTAAATCAGTTAAGTACATCAATTTGATAAAAACTATGCAAATCTTCAAATATATAAAGGCACCATCTATAACATTGACAGTTCAGATAAAGGATTTAGTTTTAGTTGAAAATAAAAGTTCCCAGTATGGAATGTAAATGCAAACATTTGTTTTATTTATTTATTTTTAAGTACTTTGTATTTTGTACTCTGACAGTTACAAATTGCATGGATAATTTACCGAAGTTTTCTCTCACCGCAAACACAGTTCTCCCTTCATGAAAAGGCTTGCTAATATTGTAGGAGGCTGGATAGAAAAGCAAAACTTGAGGGACAGTGGGAAGGAAGATAATAAACACAGAGAAATGACACAGATTAAAGTAAAAAAAAAGTAGCAGGCAGCAGTTCAAATTACAAAATGCCAGGGGTATTAAAAAGAAATCTATCATACATGGCAAGAAAATGCATACACTACACAGCATTCCTGTGCTTCCCTCCAAATTTGGGGGTCACTGTCCATCTTTTTATTCCCTTTGAAAGGGAACCGGCTATTATTGACATGCCCAGCTCAAACCCTTGTCTATCACGAAAGAAAAGAGCCCAGCAAAAAAGGATAGAGGTACAGACACTCCTTTCCTTTCCTTTCCTTTCCTTTCCTTTCCTTTCCTTTCCTTTCCTTTCCTTTCCTTTCCTTTCCTTTCCTTTCCTTTCCTTTCCTTTCCTTTCCTTCCCAAACCTTCCCTTCCCCTTCTCCTCCTCCTTCACAACAGAGTCTACAGTCTAGTGATGTTGAACAAGGCAAAAACATAAAAATGATGCAGTAAATAAGGTTTTGCTGTTCATTTTAACCCAAATAATTTCACAGACATGGTTTAAACTGCAGCTGTATCAACAGTGCCGAAGGGATGGCAGGGAACTTTGCGTGCTGCAGAAAAAATGTAGGATATAACTACTCCCAGGGGAGCCATTCCAACAAATGGTTTGCTGTGCCCATTCTGCCTGGGGAGAGCAAACTTTAGGACAGATTCAGCTCAGTGTGATTGCACAGCAGTTAGGACCTTGCTCAGTGCCAAAGTGTTGTGGTGGGGTTTTATTTCCCTGAGTTAATGTACATAAACGGTCTTTTAAAACTAGAGTCTCTAATCTAATTTTGACTTCGCAGAATCTAAATGAGGATGAGCAGAAATTATACAGGTGAAGTGGAAATCTGAGGAGTCACTTAAAGACCCAAGACAAGGTGTCATGAAAATTAACGTGAATTAGATAAATGCTCAATTTATTGAGCTTTTTTTATATACTACTGGAAATATTTTTGTGCCTCCCTAAACAACAAAGTAGAAGACAGGCTAGAAATCCTACCCTCTGAAGTTCACTCCTGTATAAAACAACAGAGAACTCACCTTTACAGGGTCTTCTGTAAACTACAAATATAGAACCTAGAGCACTTCACAAGTCTGCAATCAAGCCAGCACCATCAGGTGCCTACGATGAATGAGAAGCTGAATGTATTTCTTGATATTTAGGTGTCAGAAATCACGTAAAAGGTCCAATTTAAAAAGACAGTGCCATCATATCCTCTGCAGAACCTTTTTTTTTTTTTTTCAAGAAACCACTGTTCAGAGAAATAAACCACTCCTCTCCCTGCCTTTTGGGTATATTTTGTTTTGAACCTTCTCCTTTAAAGATAGAGTCATACAAGGCCCAGTGCACTGAGGTCTAAACCAGTTCATTAGATTTTTCTAGGGCATTACAGAATAGTTATTACTTAGAATCACTGAATCATTAAGGTTGGAAAGACCTCTAAGACCATCAAATCCAACCATTAACCCACCACTGGCAGGTTCACCATGAGAACACCTCCCCAGGTGCCACATTTAAACAATTTTTGAACATTTCCCAAGAAAGTGATTCCACCACTGCCCCAGGACAGCATTTTCCAGTGCCTGACCACCTTTTTGGAGAGGGATTTTTCCCTAATATACGATCCAAACCTCCCTTGTCTCAGCTTGATTTCTTTAGGGCTGACTCTCTGCTTCTAAGACAAGACTAGGATTCAACACACGTTTTCATCAGTCTGCCAGAAAATAAGCTGAACATCAGAAAGGTGGCTTGATAAACTATCAGTCTTTATCTCACAGCCTACAGTTTTGAAAGTCAGTAATGCAGACAGATGGTGGCAAAACAAGCCAAATTCCTTGGGAAACTCAGAACTGACACCACTTTCACATTATTGTTGAGTTACATCAGAAAACAGGAGTGGCAAAACAGCTTAATATGCACAAAGCATTTGCTCAGTCTACAAACAGCTCAAAGATTATAATGGGTAACTCCACGGACCAAACTCTCCAGGCAGATGTTGCAACATCCTACAGCACATCAAGCCTGATGCAGCAAAGCTTTCAGGTGGCTAAACTTATTTGATCAGAAACAGATACTACCCCTGAGTGGGATATAGCTCACTTTAAGTTGGCATTGGAGGTGTGAGGGGCCCAGCCATTTTTGTGCCCAGATCTCCACATTCTCCAATGGAAGACAGGTCTGTTCTCCAGCAGCAGCTCAGAGCAGCCTTCAGACTGCCTTTAAAATGGAGGAAATGTTAAAATGCCTCAAAATGCTGGTGAAATGAGCGCTTTAGGCACCTGCCTCTATCAGAAAGGCAGGACCTGTCTGCTTAAGGAAGGTTTCAGCTCAGTGCTGGGCCAGTGCTTGGACTCGATGATCTTAGAGCTCTTTTCCAACCTCAATGATTGAACAACGGGGATTGTGGAGCACACACATCCCTGGAGCTCCCCAGTCCTTCCTCCCATCCCAAACTGCATGCTGGGCTCTCCTGGAAGGAAGCAAACGCTGCCGCTGACCACCTGCCAAACCAGCACCATCATCATCATCATCATCATCATCAGCAGCAGCAGCAGCAGCAGCAGCAGCATCAGCATCAGGGAGCCTAGGTGAGGATCAGCCCTCCCTACACATCACTGTTTCCACCAAACCCCGCTGACTGCCCTCAAAGCCCTGCACTGAGCCACGTGCTGCCCATTTATTTTCAGCACTACCCCCCACTCTTGCTGTACCAAACCCCTTAACTTAATTTTTCTTCTCTTTTGTCTTTCCTCCCTCTCAAGCCTGCTGCCTCTCCTGTCAAAACCTCGTCTTGCCTTGGGTCCCTGATGCAATTTGCCCCCTGTGCACACCCGGGTCCCGTGTGCTGGGCTGGCGGCTCCTGCCACGCTCCCACATCCCGCTCAACTGCCCCAGTCAGCTCCCCCTGTGCCCCTGGGTGTGGCAGTAATGTGACACCTGCCCTGCTTAGGGAATGTCTGCTCCATTACGGAGCTTTTCCATCACTTCTAGGAGAGAATGATTGCTCTGCCCTTAACTGTATCTCTGCCTTAGCCAGAGGGATCATCCTCTGCCTCCTTGTCTCACCTGCAGCCACTCAAGCTTCTCTGCAGATGTTGAAACCTGGGGAAAATGGGTTCTCTGCGAGGGAGGTGAAATCACAGACCATCAAGGCTGTAGAAATAGTAATTTATTGGAAAGCTTGAAACCCGAATCACAAAGCTGCACGGGGCTGTTGTAAATTCTGTGCCTTGATTGAACTCTGTGTAATCCCAGCCAAGTGCAGCTCTTTGCCCCGTGTGAGCTGTGAGGCTGAGGAGCTCCTCAGGCTGCAGAGCAGGCCTTTAAAACCTTCGTCAGGCTCAGACTGCTCGAGCTGCTTGCAATAAAATCTAGACAAGGATTATCTTGCAGGGGATATGTCCAGACATTATCATAGATATTTTCCATTGCATCCACAAAACTGCTGCCCAAATTTGCCCCATGGTCTTCAACAGGAGACTGAAGGACAGTGGGAAGGGCATACACAGAAGGTGAAACTACAGACAATGGGGATTGTTCTAAATTTAATATTAACAACAATAAAATGTCTATAAAAGTAGTTTGTTCAGTACAGATGATGAGAAGTGAGGGCTAATGCTTTCTAACAAAGGTGATGGTTTTGCCCCTGCATCCAAGGTGATAAAACAGCATTTTTCATTAAGATACCTTATTGGGTTCAGAGATTATATTTTTGTATAAAATCCAAGCTCTTAATATCCCTTATTCTGGGGACTGGTAGAGGAGAAATTAGCTATCATAATTTTATTTGACAGACATCAAAGGTAAGGAGAACATTTTCAGTGCTGGAAGGTTTATGTTATCACTTTTCACCCATCTGAGCTTCCTCACAGTATAACTGCTGAAACTGCTGGCTGGTTTCAACTCTATCTGGTGGACTGGGAGGTCACAAAGAGATTTTATGAATGTATATTTCATGGAAATGAATCTTTAATCAAGAAGGGAGACCATATTAATTTCTCTGCTGATTAAAACAGCTGCAGTGTGAGAGCAAGAATCATTAAACAGAGAAGGCGTACCAGAAATTTTTATAATCCCCCTAGCTTTAGGAGACAAAAACCCCAAACTGAAACAAGAAATAGTGTCACCATTTGCACTTTGGCAGGCACAAGAAAATTCAGCTGAGTGACCACCCTATATCAGACCAGTCTCTTCCATTCTTCGACACTTTCAATATTCAAAGAACCAGATGTTCCAGTGCATTATTTTGGGTGTCCAAGAGATGCACCCTTGGATTTGATCTGTAGAAGGAAGCAAAGCCAACACTGTCTTTTTTCTACTTTTGTAACTGATTCTGATTTTGCTCACTTCCATTCACCTGTGCATGTCTCCTAGAAGACAGCTTCAGTTCACCTGATTCAAACTCCACAGCAGTTTCCAATAAATTTGCTGGTGTGCCTGAGACAAATAAAGAGGCGTGATAACTTTTAATGGCTATTAAACCCCTTGTTTCCAAGAATCTTAATCCAGCTTATTAAATGTCTCTCTGCCATTCATTTATCCCACTAGACTATCTGACTATTAAAAGAATAGACATCAAGATGAATGGGCACTGATCTTCTAAACCACCCTCAGCCCACAATGAAAATTTTCCAAAGCATTTCAACCCTTCACAGAAAGCCCTTAGAAGGCAGTGGAATCATGGAGAAAGAAATTGACTTATTCTGGAAGCTCAGCTGCCTTTCCAAAATATAGAGCTACTCCCCAAGGGCTGGTAAAGATGGAGCTCTGGGGTCTCTCTTTCCTTCCACAGTACTTCTCAGCAGGTACAAGCATTCCTCAACATGTAGGGAGCTTTCTTTACTTGTATCACAGTTTCTGGGGGCTCTAAGCAGTGCACAGAAATTGATTTATCTTCATTTAAATGTTAACAAGGCATATCTTCCTTTGAACTGGAAGTACTTCAACTACATTTGTCATTTCTCTCAGTTAAACTTTTTTCATCCAGTTTCTTCATTCAGGAGAACCCTGTATTTTTCGCTGTGTTTCATGTTAATTTGTATGATTTCATCACACACAATCTCACAGTGTAACACCAAGGCAAGAATGAGCCGTGGGGCTATAGAAGGAAAAGGATGTCCTAAAGTGGGTCTGCTGCTAGAGAAAATCTCCTGTGGAAACTCACTATGAGAAAGATCTGAAAGAGGTATTCTGAGCCACAGCACAGGTGTCCTCTCCTCATCCTTTAGGAAGAAACAAAATTAAAGAAGCCCTTTTTCTAAGGGACCTGTGCTGAGCCAGTAAATCATTCCCCATGGAAGCAGCACATCATTTTTCATGTCTCTTGGACTGTGTGATCTGCAGGCAGTAATTCCCTTTTGATTGGGGTCTTTTTTTACATACTGAGAGACCACAGCACATGATTAAAGTGGAATCCCAAAATGAGCTCTACTGCCTTCAGGGGAAAACTATTTCTTCCCGAGCAGCCTCTCATGTCCTGCTGTGTCACTCTGGGTTTTTTCCTGTGGCAGATAGAATTTCCATACACTATAGTTAATTTCAGCTAATCAAACAGATCCACCCGTTGAAAACATTGAGCTGAAAACAAACCTTAACAAAATATATATGTACGAATATATCTGTAGTTTTGGCTTCTTTTGGGAAAGGGAGAAAACCCCAATACCCCCAGTTCCATTTGTCAGCAGGGCCAGGGTTTGCTTTCATAGAAAGTCCCTCTGTGGAAAAGTGATTAAAGAGAACAAAATCACTGTGTGCTGAGTTTTAGAAAAGTCTGTCCAAATCATCTGAGAGGCAATTGACTCACTGGAGTGTAGGCTTGGCTTGACTACTATGGACTAAAAGTGGTTTAACAAAGCTCTTTGTGTTCATCAGCGCTATCTATAACATCTTTCATGGTGCTTTGTCTGCAAGGTACAATGTGAGCTCACACACAGTGAATAATTAACAGCCAATGGGCTAAGAATAGTGGATATGGAAGCAGTTTCCTAGAGGGATTTTTTCCTCTTTTGCTCACTTGACTTTTCAGAGGAGTACTTAAATAGTCAGAGACAGGAGGGATTATATCCTAGAGGTAATTAATATCAATCAGTCATCAAAACTAGCTGCTTTTGTGAGCTCTAATGAACGAGGAGTCCACAGCTTGGGGGATTATGCCACACAGAGAGGTTCTGGCCATGTCCTTGCTCTAGTCCCTGGAGTATGGTGGGACTTTCACTCAGTAGACAGATTTCTGAGGGAAATCACAGAACAGCCTATGGAAAGAAGCAGTACTCAGGGAAATGTCAGCCCCTGGTTTGCAGCCTGGAGCCCAGGAAAGACACAGGCTTCGGCTCTCCATCTTCTGGAGAACTTTCATCAGTAGCTGACAAATGTTGTGATGTGGCTGGGGAAAGTCTGTGTGATGCCTGAGTCTCCTGAGGGACACTTCTTTTCACACTTCAGAGCAAACCCATCAGATTGAGGCTGCCACGAACTGAGAGGCTCTCCTGCTCAGAGGCCTGATTTAAGTGCTGGTGGAGTTTAAACCCAGCAAAACAGGCATAATATCATGCTCAACCTGAGGCACAAACTTTAAGGTCAAAGAGAGTGACTGAGAGATTTGTCAAAGTGATCTGACTCAGGGGGTGGAGTCAGCACCACAGACATTCGAATTCTGCTTAAAAGCCGTTTTGAGCACTCAGGTTCCTCCTTTTTCTTTCTCTACAATCTCAGCATGTAAATAAAGGCAATTTCTATCCTGCTTCCAGCACAGTTACATGTTTCTTTTGTGTACGATGCTTTAAATGTTCTTTAATTATCATCACACATAACTGAAGAATATTATCAAAGCAATCAAACTGCAGACAAAGAGACTTAGAACAATTACAGCTGTGTTCAACTCTTTAGGTGAAGCTCAGAACAGCTTCAAGGCACAGCATGTATCAGGCTCAGGTGCTGGCCACAGAAGTCAGTACTCACCCTGGGCAGATATGGGGGGAAAAAAAAAAGAGAGAAAAAGAAAACAAAACAAAAGCCCCAAAACCCAAAGCCATAATATTCTAAATGAAGTTAGAGGAAGGAAGAGATACGATATTCCATGGGATTCTTCCTACCCAAACAAAAGTAAACGCTTCCTAGGTTAGAAACCTGGAGTTCCTCCTCTCATTCCAAAGACTTGGAGTGAAGGCAACAGCAGGACAAGAGGCAGCCTCAAGGCATACCGAAGCATAATTGATCTGTTCCTAATCACTGCTCCACGGGGACCAGCAGCACTTTAAAAACAAGATGTATTTAATCAGTGTCCCACTAACATCAGTTCAAAGGCAGCTTCAGCTGCTCTCATCTTCAAGAGAAAACTTTCTTGTCCAGACTTCAATTAATCCCCACACTGTCCAATTTCTCAACATTTTCTACCTTGTACAGGATCTTTGCACAAAATCCTGTCACATCCACTTATTCTTCTCTGTTTGAGCATGCAGGTCTTCAGCCAAAAAGGAAGTACGAAAACTCTTACCCAGGCTTTTCCTTCCCTGCACTGCAAGCCAATGGTGTAGCTGTTTATTAACTTGTTTATTTGTCATAATCAAAGCCAAAGATAACACCCAGGGTTCAATCTCCTCAATTTTAGTCCATTACAGAGACAGCCAGTCTTCTGGCTTATGCAAATCAAATTCTTCCCTATTTTGCCTAAAAATTAATTATGATAAAGCATTTCTTCAGCATATGCTTCAGATTTTCCTAAAACTGTAGGATTTGCTTTTATAAGCAGTAAAGTCTTCAGTTTCCTAATATACTCTTGTGTTCCGTAAAAGTCACAGATTTCCTAATTCCCATTTCACATTAAGTCATTTAAGTAATTTTATTTATACTTCTATACTGTAGAAGTACACCAAGCCTCTGAAAAGCATATTAAATATTCACTTGTGCCTGAACAGTTTTCAGTATGGAATTTCCTGTATTACATATTAAATAGCAATTTTTAAAAAAGCCTTGGCACTCATCAAAAGCAGATATGAGAATGGAACTTTATTGCTGAACAAACCTGACCCCTATGCAAATAATTTCTCTTCTTAAAGCATATTTTCTTCTTTTAAGACAAACATTGATTTATCTCATTTTTTTCTTTTTTTTTTTTAACAGAGCATTTGCAATGAAATGGATCACAAAGTGCACATGCATTGTACTTCTAAAAATGGGACCAGCTATACAAGGTCAGCTGTATAATGTCATGTCCTCAACTGTGACAAGTAGGTAAAGTCAAAAGAAGAGTGAGACTATGTTGGTAAGAATATATGAATATTTCCCTATTTATTCTCTCAGTTTCCAATGACTTGTAGTTCCAGGAAATCCATGAATTGTGGGTAATACTGTATTTAACTGACCTTGATGAATGTTTCTTCCATGCATTTATCTAATTGCTATTAACATCCACAAACACTATGATAAAGAGCTCCATAGTTCAATTATGCACTGTGTAAAAAGCTCTTTCTTTTATTTGTTTCCAACCTTTGTCTTGTTAATTTCCTTTTGATACCATCTGTTCACTAAGAAAGAGAAAAATACAGTAATTCCTTTCCTTGCTTTTTTTCCTTACAACTCAGGATTTTCAGAATATCTTAGGACAGAAGGACCCTCTGGAGACCACCTGGTCCAGCTCTTCTGCTCAAACAGGGCCACTTGGAGCAGGTGCTGTCCTTCCTTCCCACTGGCTGTCCACACACCTGGATAAGACACCCCTGAGCCTGCTCTTCTCCAGGCTGAGCAGCCCCAGCTCTCTCAGCCTCTCCTTACAGTAAAGTCCCTTCCTCAGCAAGTCTTCTTCTTTCTTGTAGTGGGTAGCCCAGAAGTGGACATGGCACTGCAGTATTTAAGGAACTCTTTCATGTCCTTCTTCATTCATTACTTTCCTAGACTGAAGCTTTCTGCTCCAGCTACTGGTTCTGGGTTAGGAGGCATTTTCTTCCCTTGCTTATGGTTTTTTTCGTCTTCCTATTCTCTAGGCCCAATCCATTTTGGAATCTATTTTGGAATGGGACAACCATATGCTTTGCTTGCATTCAGTGTGTGGATGCACATACACGCATGCAGCAGCGTAAGGATGTTTTCTGTACATTCTCTAATTCTAACAAATCCTCGTGTTCAACTCCTCTTTGACTGCTACTGAGCATGAAAAGATTTTTCCTAAAAATATTCTGGGTATTAGAACTCTGAAATCTATTTCCTGAAAAAGCATTTTAACAGTTGGAGCTGTGCAATGCCAGTTTTTCCTTATGGTGATGGTGGTACTCCACTGAGCAGACTTTCAAAACTTAGAGAGTGCTTCTAAGAAAGATGGGGACAGACTTTTTAGTAGACCTCTAGCAATAGGAAAAGGGATAGTGCTTTTAAGCTAAAAGAAGGTCAATTTAGACTAGATATTAGGAAAAAAAATTATACAATGAGGGTGGTGAAACACTGCCACAGGGTGCCCAGAGGAGCTGTGGCTGCCCCATCCCTGGAAGTGTCCAAGGTCAGGTTGGAAAGGGCTCTGAGGAATCTGGTCTGGTGGAAGGTGTCCCTGCCCATGGCAGAGGGTTTGGAAATGGATGGTCTGTAAAGGTCAATTTAAATCCAAACTATTCTATCACTCCATCATTTTGTTAAAGATAAACCTTGGATAACTGTTACTGCAGTCCAGCACATGGTTTCATGGGGTGGAGTCAGTCACAGGAAGGCTTTTACTGCCCCCTTAACAATAACAATTTTCAGACTCAACTTTTGGACGTTTCTTTCCAGCTATATCTTGTATAATGGTAAGGTCTCTGAATATATTACCTGTTTTGTTCTCCACCAGAAGTCATTTGGTGCAGTGCAGCAAGGTCAAGTAAAAAGATTGTACTGTGTGCTTACACAGTTAGGTATAAAACAAATAGTTGACAGCTGTTCTCATTGTGAATTAGAAAACAAAACCTTAATTTCTTTTTTCTGGTATTTTCAGGATGACTGAAGTGAAAATGTGTGAGTACACATTTTCTTCACAGGCTTTTATGCAGCTATTCAGTGTCCTTCTGATTTTACAGTTAATTTAGCTATCAAGATCTAGCTATGTTATTTACAAATGCCTTGTTATTTGGACTTGGATTGCTGGTTTCTTCCATAATTATTTATATTATAGGAACGCTCACTGATTCCAGACCTTTGGTAATAATCACTGTGCAAATGAAATGATATGATCCTTATACAGAAGAGCTTGCAGATTTAAAAGGTCAAGAGAAGACAACACAGATGGATGCAACAGATGAAATAAGAACCACTTGGATACCTGATGCCAGGAATACAGAATTTAAAGGAGGCTGGCAAAACTCTTCCTACCCGTGAACTGGAAAACAGCTGGAATGATATCCATGGAGCACTGGGATGAAGTCTGTCCTTTATTGTGCCAGCAGGAATTCACTGTAATTATTTCAAATTCAAGTAAACCTTATTTCTTTTATTATTCAAATAAATATGAATAAGAAAAAGAATCCTCCTTCTCACCCTCAGTCATGCTGGATTTTATAGAATTAAACAAAATATGAAAGGAATAATAATAAAATTCTCAAGAGACATTGGAAAACTGCAATATGAGTAGAGATTCATGTTTAACTTCACATAATTCAAGCAAATCTCTACCTTAGAAAAGTGAATAATTTATGCCTTGTTTGGCATCTTTCCACTACCAGGAGCTGAACACATTGGCTATTTTAAGCGTCACAAAACACCTGAAAGCAGGTAAATAAGAGAGATCAGAGAAAGCACATCTGAAGCCTAGCTATCGTGGCAATTGGATGCCATGGGAAGATTCAGAGCCCAAGCTGGGCACAACAGAACAGCTACTTGATTTCCTGGGGCCATGTAATTATCTCCTCTGTGATTAGGGCTTGGTTGATGTGCCCAGTTGTGTGAAATACATTTGACTCTGCTCCAGCTTTCGAGAAGTTGGCATTTCTGGAATGTGGTGCTCTCTGCTGCAACATCATCCATGAGTAAATTTAGGGACAAGCAGTCTGTCTTCTTGGGACACCACCACCTCCTGTGGTTCTGGGGAGAGACTGCTCATTACAGATATCACAGAATGCTTTGGGTTAGAAGGAACCTTAAAGATCATCTCATTTCAACCCCCTACCATGGGCAGGGACATCTTTCACTAGCCCAGGTTGCTCCAAGCCCCTTCCAGGGGCATTTGAGTGTGGGAGAAATATCCCAGTGCTCAGTGAGGGGGCTTGTACTCCTTATACTTTACTGTATGTGAAGGTCTTAACTTCTGCTCTAAGTTGGGCCCATGGGAACAAAGACTTTTTGGGCTCATGGAAACAAATGCAACAAGCTGGATGAAAACGTGATAGGATTAACCCTTTCCCTGAACATTCCTGTACCTATGATTCCTCTTGGAAACCAAGTGTGTGACTACAGAGTCAAAAAAAGTAAAGCCTAAATGTGAGCTGGATGCACACCTAATTCACACCTCACAGTGAATTCCACTGCTCAGAGTCTGCATGCCCATGGCTATGACCTCCTCTTAGAGATGGAGATGGCCCAGTGCCTTGAACCTCTCTGTTGACAGCTAGGAAGACCCAACTCCCTTAAAATTGTCCAAACTTCCCATGGCTGGGACATCCAGTTAGAGATGCCCTCTGTTTGGTCCTTGCAAAGAACATGCCACTAGTGGAAAATAACTGCCACATGTGTATTTCAGTGTCAGAGAAAAACCTGCATCAAGTTCCCAGCCTGGTCCACAGGAATCTATTCAGTAATGTCAGTGGAATTTAGTAATTTCAGAGTCAGCTTGTACTAAAGCAGGGCAGAGGGGCCTTGATCCAATTTGGCTAAAACGAAGCACACACTGCCATTTGAAATGGCCTGAGGTAGCCAAGACTGCCATGGCAGGGTGACAAAGACAACATGGATAACATGGGTAATCCGTGCTCCTGCAGAGCAATACCCAGAGTCCAGGAGGGAGAGTGGTGAAATCGAGGACCTACGCTGAACACACCTCCTGTAGAAATCTTAATCTGTGACCCAAATATAAGGTCGGTGATCTTTACCTGCTGGCCTGGCAAGGCACGTGGGAAGGAAGAGATTCCTGAGTAGCTATCCAAGGGCAGCGAAGAACTGAACAGGATCCTCTGGATACTGAAACATACAGGATTAGAACGTGCATGCAGCTGGCAGCTTTTATCTAGTACAATCAAAATAGGGGTGATCGCCCCAAATCTGTGTCAGTGTGGCAGCAACTGCAATGGTTCAATTCCTTCATGCTCCCACATTACAGTATATTGTGCAAACTGAATTCAAGCATTAACCAGTGACTGCATCCTCAGAGAGGGTCTAATCCAAGATTGACACTGCAGTCACAAAATCCAGGGCAGCTGGTAACCTGACCACCACAGCTGTGCCTGCCTTTGGCCCAGAACCAACAGCAGGGCTGAAAAATGGCAATGGCTACAACAGAACTCAGCATGAGTGAAAAAAAACCAAAAAACCAACTTTTATGACTGAACAAAAGGCTCAACACTAAAAGTACTGAGGAACATTAGTAGGTACACGACCAGGGATATAAACAAGGGCAACCAAATAATGAAATATGGAAGAGCATATGCTAAGTAAGCTTTTGGTATGCACACATAATAGAGATGTAAGGCTGAGCTGTAGGCATTCTGATTTATGCTGATTTCCAAGTTTTAAATGAGTTGTTCTTGCTCATTTATACGTCTCAAACTGTAAACGAGAAAATAATCCTTGGGACTCATAATTCTCAGTTGTTCTTGTACAGCCCCATTTGCATTCCATGTGGTGATAATAGCCCAAAAAAATCATACAGCTTTTAGCTATCCTTCTGCCTGGATCTCTTCATTGAATGAAATAATTTATCTGTGACAACATATTAAATCAGGATCAGGTACACACTAAGCTGGACGACACAGATGCAGGAAACATGGACACTGATAAAAAGGCCTGACAATGTGTCTTTTGGCTATTGCTTGCTGAAAAATTGCTGTATTTCGGTTCAGCTTTACTTGTGTGTGTACAGAACTGTAGGATTAATTAATGAAAGCACAGAAACATTTTTATTTTCCCTGTTTTTACTGGAGCTTTCTAAGACAGAAGGGTGGAGAGAACTGCCAGAACACTGTCTGACAGGAACAGGGGTTCCAGCAAATACATTTCTTCAGGCACCTTTGAGCTCTAAGGTATGGAACAAACACAAGCCAATGAACCAAGTCTGAACGTAAAGTGCAATCAAAACACGCTGCTATTTGGCAAGTTATAATGGCACTTCCCAGATCCATCTCAAATTAAAGCCCCAAGCTGTGGTACTTCTTGTGTGAGACAAGTTAAAAACGGGTTCTGCATCACTGAGTTTACAGAGCCGGGAGGGAAATGGAAGTTCAAGAAGTGAAAAATCTTCAAGGCCAGTGGACAACATGCCATGATTGTAGCACAGAGCTTTTTGATTCTCGTTTCAAAAGTAGCATCTGTCGAGTTAGAAGGAGAACAGGAGCTGAGACCTGTCATCTCCTCGTTTGCAGAGTAAGATGCCACACAGCACCTTGTTACTGGCATGCTGCCATTTGGGAAAGATAAGTGCAATATGGCCCAATATCCTTGAAAAGACAACCACCTACAGATTTTAGTAAATTTTGTGGATTAACTACACAAAACTCCTCTGAACTACACAACCACATTTTTTCCCATATTCCGGATTTCGACAAGTACAGGTCTTACAGGTCTCTGTAGCCAGGTCTCTGCCATGTAGTTTGCTTTTAAGACAACCTCATCCACTGTCCCGAGGTTTGCAGCTGTGCTTTCCCTTGGGAAAGCAAACCTGACCAGAGACCTCAGCTGAACCACTCCTTTAGGGAAAGAGCTCCCTGCCATGCCAGCGCTGTCCTCACCCCTGAGGCGTGTGAATGACTCAAATAACCACCACTGCATCAACCATCTCCCCTTCAGCTCCCTGGCGTCAGAAAACTCAGCGTCTGAGTCTGTCACTGCACAGATCAGGACAGTGATCTACATAAGAATGGCTCCCAGCAGGGACAGACAAAGAGAGAAAAATTCCAAGTTTAAGCTGAAATGGAAGCTGCCTACTTCAGGGAATAGACACCACTACTAGACCGGCTGTGCTTTCATCAGAAATCTCTCACTTGTATGTCAGTTAATGAAAATACAGCATTAGAAAAGTAACAAGACAGCTTGAATGCACTGAATGAGTACAACTGACATCACCAGATAAGGGAAAAAAGAAACAAGCCAGTATTGACTGGAAAAGAATAAAAGCTCTGTCCCTGCCCTGAGGACACAGTGTCCTATCACAAGATGCTACACTACCAGGTAGGCAAGATGCACAACCATCTCACTATACATGCACCCAGACATGGAACTTAGATTTCCCCACCTAAAGTTTCAAAGGGAAGAAGTTTGTGGATGGTTCCTTAGAAGCACCTAATTACTTCTCATCTTCTCAGCTAGAAAACTGTTTATATATCTGTGCAAGAAAATAAGCTTATTTTTAAAAAAAAACATTTTTCTTTTGTTATGTGTTTTTCAGTCTGTAATCAGCGAGAGATGTTACATTAGACCTGAGAGAGAAAACACTTTGATTACAATTAACTTTATATTCTGACACCCAGTGAAAGGAGACACACCAAAAAAAGGACTCTGGCAAATTATCTTCCCACTTTATAGATGAAGTAGAGATGAAGCAGTTTGTCTGGCACTGCAGGATGTGTATCTGTGTGATTTACCTGTTACATAATCCAATCAACATCCAAAGACCTAGCAAGACAAAGAAATTATCTGACTGTCCCTGTGGGGACTACAGGCTGGACTGTGGAAGAAAGGATTCCAGAGCTACCCAGAGTGCCCACACTGGTTCAGCCATACCTTCACATCACTTTTCCTACACTGCAGGTTATGAACATTGACCCTTGTAAACTGCCACCTTCTGATCCCTCACCACTGATGAAGGGTGGGGGGCAGGGGGGAAATTTAGGACACTCTTCTACCAAAGGAAGGAAATTCAAAGCAGTACTGTTAAATTTTGCACAGCTTCTAATTGCAGAGCGGTTTTATTACTTATTACTTTATTTACTTATTTAAGTACCTCCCTAAGGTACAGCTTAATTCCCTTTGGAAAGGACTGTCCCACACACAGCTGAAGTGGTTAATGCCTATGTGCAGATGAACTATGAATTCTTCCCCAATAAGTATTCTCACTGTTTCAGGTTTGAACCCAGGCAGGTGAAGCTCTTCACTGTTAATACTGAGGAAGCAACTGGGATTGGGCATTTCATCCTCCAAAATGAAATTTCTTTCCCCCTGGCAGGGTTGAATCTAAATGACAGAACGACAGGAGGACACCAATATCACACTTCAAAGTTACACTATTACAAAGAATCACTACTACGAAGAATCATCACATCTGCTGAAGAGGTTACAAAAATCTATTTTAACACAATCCACCTGCAATCTGTTTTCAATGACTCCCTTAAGACTCCTTAAATGTAGGCACTTCAGATACTTCATAATAACCACAGTATTTTACCATCTGCTGATGATACCAGGTCTTGTGAGTAAAACCTCTCCTGACTACAAAAGGCAGGCCATTTAGACTACATCTCTTTCTGCTATCCCCACTCTGCAAGGAGATGTCAAGATTCCCATTTGCTGTTCCTCCATCCTTTTTCCAAAACCATTATTCCTGTAAAGCCTTGCAAAAGCACTTTTTATTTTAAATTGCACACAGGAACAACAAAACCAGGTAACTGTCTGTAAGAACAGGGATGCTTCTTGCCAAAAGGATAGAGGTCTTTTGTATTAAAAGCGCAGTGAACATCCACTTCTTTCTCGCTCCCTTACCCTACCTTCCCTCAAAATACTACTTTGGCAATTACTGTTTCTTCACCCCCAAAAGAAAAGCCTACTGTGGCACTTTCTGCTCCTAATGCAACGGCAGTTGAAAACAACCAATGACAGTCTACAATAGGGAAGGAAAAACGAAATTATTTCATTTGCTTCACCCACGCTCAATCCCAAAGAACCACTTGAGATTCTGCAAGAAAATAAAATCAGAATGAGACCAAGACAAATGTTGAAAGGCAAAAAAAGCACCAACAAGGTAGTTTTATTGTACGTTTTATCTCAGTTATACAAAATACAACTGCTGGTCAAAATAAGCCCATGGCAACATTACTGACTGTTCTACATCTTCTGGTCTGTAATGATTCCTGGAGTGACTTAACGGAGTGACTTGTGACAAGTTACTCTGTGACACAACAGGGCCTGGCTCCCACCACACACGGCACCGTGCTCGGATACACAGATGGAGCTCACTGCCTCCTCCATGCAGAGCTCCTGTGTCTGTGTGTGTGTTTGCCCCCTGCTTACACACTCACACTCACAGAAGGGCAGGGTAAAACTGTCTGACATTCCCGTGGGGACCTTCACCTGACAGGGCTTCTCCCTTTGTGAAACACACAAGGATTTCATCTTTAAGAACTGTGCTCCTAAAGACAGGATTTTCAGTAGATATTCCAGGGATTCAGAAGTTATTAGAGACAGCAGACACATAATACACTCAGGGTATTTTACAGTCATATCAAGACATGATAGGTAACCCATCACACATATTAACTCCAGTAAGTCAAAGATTTAGTTAACATACCAAAAAAAAAAAAACCAAAACCTTTCATATAAAACAAAGTAACGTTTTCCCCCTCAGTGAACCAGCTTGAACCTCTTCTTTTTAACTGTTTACTTTAAATAAATGATGCCACATGACGTGCTAAGAGCCATCAGATTTTACAAAACGAAGTCAGAACTTTGTATAAGACTATTAAAAAAAAATAAACGTATTGATGTTTTTCAATTTTCCACAATAGTTGGTATTTAGAAGACAAGGCTTACAGCATGAATTTACTTACATCCAGTATGTTATACCAGCCTCAGTGCTGTCCTATTCTTCATTCTCTAAGAGTTTGTAAGAGCTAGGAAGAGAATATGCACATCAGCCCAAAAAAAGCCACTAGCCGGATGAGAGACATATCCAGTTAGTTTTTCAGTGCTCACTGTATTACAAAATTCTTTGAAAAATACACTGAAAATATATGCAGGGTCACTCAACATGCAGCAACACAGATAAACACACTGGTTGGACTATTTTCCACTGATTCAGGCAAAATTTTCTGTTTCTGTGCCTGATATTCTCCATTTAAAAAGTGGACATGAACTACAGTGAAGTCAGGCTCTTCCTAAGCCTTACCTACTGTAATCACATTCCACTTGGGTTCACATGCTAACATTTGTAACTCAAGGGTACAGCTTTAATTGGCTGTTGCATAGTCCAGCATATGAACAGGTTAATTTTAAAACACAAGACATAGTGAACAACCATGCATTAATTCGTAATGTGTTTATAAAGGTCAGTATTTAACAGTTTATAAACATCTTTGCAAAGTGAAATGTGCTGTAGGATCAAGTTGATGATATCTTTTGGGTTTTAATAAGGAGACACCCTTGGCCTGTCTGATCAACCTGCACACAGTGGGTCATGCCCATATCCTTCATAATTAGACTTGAGCAGGAGGAACAGGAAGTTTTCTTCAAAAGAAACAGAGGAAAAATTCTACAATATATACAGCTGAAAAGGCTGGGGCATCGGAAACAAGAACTCAAGTCAAAGTGTGGCTGCTTCATAAAGATCAGAAGTTGTCTGTGCACGTAGGATCAACATTTGAAACATATTAAAAAAACTAAAAAGACCATTGTTATTTGCAGAACTGACTGTGAACGTCTGAGAAGTCCACACTCTCAGAATTTTATTTGGAAGATACCACAAAATACTGTACGTGGCACAAGTTCATGCAAAACAGAGGCAGTGATGAAATATTTAAGTCTGACAGAAAAAAAACCCAAACCACAAGAAAATGGTAATTACTACTTCTCTAAAGAAGAGTGAGCTAAAGATAAGAGGGGTACTACTGTGGCTCCTCAGTGGCATTGTGTGTTCCCAGATAATGTGAGCACTAAGCAACTAGGGTAATGCAGTTCTTAAGTCACTAATACAGGGGAAAAAAGGGGCAAAAGCAAAAAGCAAGATTGACTCACAAATACCAGTCAGATTCACATTTAAATCAGTCCCTCTTATCTTTATCATTGGGAAGGATTTATTCCTGACTTAAAATGTTATTTAAAAAAACACAGGAGTATTAGAGCACCCTTTGAAGAGAGCCACACATTTATGAAGAGCTAATTACATTGTTGATCATACAAACCAGATTCATTATGAACTCAACATGTGGCAGAAATGTCATTTCATGAGTGGCCTTATCCCAGCATCAAGTGAACTGAGAAGTAAAAATCCTTGCAAAAAGCCAACAGTTATAAACATAATCCTCTAGTGTGCCATGTCTCAGCAGGTAAGATTAAAAAGACAAAACAGAACACCTCAAGACTTAAACAACAAAGGTTTTTATTAGAATGAAGAATATATAATCACTGTACAGAAAACATTTAAAGTGTGAAATAGTGAACTGCTCACTGTGCATTCCCGTTGCTGAACCTGTTAGTGATCATTTAATTGGCTGCCTACAGCTGGGGTAACTTATCAAGACTTAAAAACACTTGTAAGCAGGCAAGAAATGATTGTCCGTTCTAAACACTAACATTGCCCAAGGCAGAAACCAGAGGATCGTATCAATTACATTTAAAATTTACTCAAGGAACAAAGTGGGTGGGGAAGGATGAGAGGGGATTGCCATAGTTTAGTGAGGGGTTCTTCTGCACCGAGGAATTGTACTTTCCCTGCTTTAGCTTTGTATCTACTTCTATTTTTAAATAAGAAAATATATTAACACATACAAGAATTCACCATTAAATCCAACCTCTTCCAGTTATCTTTGGCTTGAGAGGAAGTTGCTTACTTCAACCTTTGAGGCTCCCAAGGATGGAACAAACAATCACCTTCCTATAAAAACTGGTTGGATTTAAACCTTTAATGAACAGAGACTCAAAAAAGCTTCTCTACCTTCTGAGTTCTCAGTTCTTCCTGCTAATAAATCTGCAGCTTTTGCCTTCTAAAACTGTGTAGTGAAGTCCACAAGGGCTTGACAAATTTGCTGTCTTGAGCATGTGCTTGTTTCCACCATGAGCAGGCAAAAAGCTTATTTTCTCCAATACTAAAAGAAAAGAAAAAAACACACAGTACAGAGATTACTCAACCTGGTTTACTCTCCAAGAACAAACGTTATGCACAAATTGAACTCCGTGTTTAAAAACGTGGTGAAATGTCTAAAGACAGATGATTTTCACAATGTTTCAAGGGAAAAAGCAGCATTGAAACCAACTCTATATGCCCCTTGACGAATTATTTCATCCAATACACACAATCCTGCTGGTAAACGTTTCCTATTTCATTTTGGCATCGAGTAGGAAGAAAAACAGAAGCTCTGTGCTGAGGTGTCTGCACTCTGTGATGCAGAAGCACTGGGATTACGGCCTGGAGATATTCTAAACCCGTGTGACTTCTACAGCTGAAACTGAGTTTGCTCCTAAACAGCTATCAGTCAAGTATAAATAAACCCCTGAAACTCTACAGTTACACTTTAGGTGAGACACCCCTCATCCCACAAGCTTTCACTTTTCTAATCACTGCTTACCATTTCAGTCCTGAATGCAACTGACCTGATTTGTAAATTTACAAGGGAAATAAAATGTGAAATTAGACACTTTAACTGTAGATTGTTTCCTTCCTCTGCAGAAATAAATAATGCTGCTAAAATGAAAATGACTCTCCTGGGAGAAATGGCTATCCAGTCTTCATTAGTATCAACTAAAATTAGTATGCACTTTTTCCTCCTCTTGAGCGCTATTGTACAACACCATTAGCTTATTCTAAATGCTGAATTTATTTACTTTTGAGACAACATTTTTTTGATAACCATTAAGAAGGAGACAGGCAGTGCATGAAGAGGACTGTAAAATATCTGATAAAATAACAGATTAGAGACACATTAAAAACTAAACTAAAGGCTTCATAACACAGCTGTAAACTGAACTCAATTTAGAATATTGTTATAAAAGAACAATACTGAGCTGATTCTAAAACATCCACAGTACTTTATCCAAGAGCTTTACTGACTGCAGAGTGACATGTTAGAATACTGAAACACCATGGTTACTATAATAACCAACCTTGTTAAAAAGCTCTTAAGTGCTGCAGTAGACTGCACAGATTCCTTGCAGGCCTATTTTGGAGGCAGGAGAAGAATAAATATCTACTGATAAACAAGAAATGTGTTGAACAGCATTTTAAATGAAATACTGTGTGGTATTAGGCCAAATTTGCTGTTTACACTTGTGCCATAGCACCTGTGTAGCGTTGGGGATTTTTCCAGACAACTTGTAATACTATGAAGAGCAAGGCCACTGGCAATTTAATGCAGAATTATAAATAAACAAACTGAAAGCTTCAATTGGCCATTGAGTAAGACGACCCCTTTACAGCAAATTCATGACCCATTAATTGTTCATTTGTTTAACAACTTGCAGACTCCATGAAGACTACAGCAGCAAATTCTTAAGACTGCCTATGACAAAAAGGAAAGATAATGATTTTGACTGATGAAGTGCTAAATATCACTAAGAAGCATCCTATTTGACCCTTAATATAAAGAGAATGGATATTAATTACACTTACTTTTGATTAGGGTTTTTTTAATTTTTTTTTTTTTAACACATTAATAGAGCAGAGATTCTTAAGACTTGCCAACTGCTGATTAATCTGTGTCTATTCTTCTTCCATCCTCCTCACACGTGCAATTCAGTATCTTTGCAGGGGAAAGCCTAAAGTCCTAAGTTTTTTAGAGCATGAATCAAGGCAATAACTGGAACTCCAAAACTAGCATCACATGGAGTCAAGAGATGCCTTTAGCAGTTACAAATCAAGACACTTGTTTTTCACTCTAGGCACCAGATGCCCAAAGCAGAAAGGAAAGCTAAAAGCACATAGGTTGCACACTCTGAAGCAGTGCACAAAGATTGCTCAGAGCCACAGGAAAATGTCTCTGTACTGAAATTCAGCATGGACCAGCTGGAGAGGTAAAAAACCCACAATAAGATAACTAGATCAAGCCTGCATTAGTGGCTGTCACATCTGCTCGTTTGGTATCCAAAGTGTAGTACACCAGTGGGCTTGCATTTTAACTCCCAAAAATATGAATGGAAAATGCAATCAGTGCCTGCTGGAATGTGTGTCAGCTTTTTGCTTAGAACACCATTCCTGGGAGACAGAATCACAGAATGGTTTGGTTGGAAGGGACCTTAAAGATCAACTAATCCCAACCCCTCTGCCATAGGCAGGGACACCCTCCACTAGACCAGGCTGCTCAGAGCCCCATCCCACAGAAGCCTGGAGTAACATTCTTGGGTACTTTCAAATATTCTGAACAAATCTGTCCTGCAATTTTAAAAGCACTGTTAACAAATTGAAGAAAGATAAAGCAAAAACAAGCCTGAATGGAAAAAGGAAAGGTCACCTAAATCAAACCTGTAAACTCTGACTTACTAATACACTTTCACAAATGCAGTAACAATTATCTGGGGGAGTGTGGCAGTCACCTAAGGCCAATGAAGTAAAAAGACATGTCTTAAAAAAAGTGACTGTCAACATGTGATGAAAAGAAAGATCTACACACATATTGGACAAACTTAAAACTTCAATCTTGAATATTCCTAATAGCTTTTTTAAAATTTTATTTAAACCCTAAGGTAGGTGCCAGGCATTTTTCACTTTGTCTTATGAAATTATCATCCTTCACCTGCAGTTCAAAGTAATCCAGTGATTACACAATCCACAAAGACAACAAATTTTGCATCATTTCCAGATAATTACACTTCCTTTATTCACATCCCATAAGAGATCACTTTTATTAAATATATACGTAGATGGAAATGACATTATTTCTTCTCATCCTGCACTACAGTGCAATTCTTCAAAATAAAAACTATGTTTGAAGAAAAGAACAGATGCGTTTTAGCAAAATGGATAGCCATAAAAATAGTTCTCCTCAGTTCATATCAGAATTTGATAAGCCTTTTGAAGAAAGAATCAATAAAAAACCCAGGATAATGACTAGCTTTTCAGAACAGTTTAATTTTTCCTCTTAATTCCATTTCTTGTCATGAGTCTAATACTTAAGGCAAACAGTGTAATATCTTAAATCTCTGGCAAACACAAACCCAATGTCAGATGGTTTTAAGGAAAAAAACCACATTGGAAGTTCAAAGCAGAAATGCCTTTGTGAACACAGTGATCTAACATGGGAATCAAGTATTTCATTGTGTCACTGTGGATTGTAGTAAGACAGCACAGAGTAAGATGGGTTAAACACTTTGTTCTTCACACAGGGTATATTGTAATAACAAAAAATAACAGAGACAATAATTTATTGTCAACCCAGATCATCAGCAAGAAGGCTGCTGTAAGGCCTGCCTGGAGCCTTCTCTTCTCCAGGCTGGACAATCCCAGCTCTCCTAGACCATCTCCCTAGCAGAGGTGCTCTATCCCTTTGATCATCTTGGTGGCCTCCTCTGGGCTCACTCCAGCAGGTCCCTGTCCTTTCCCCTGCAGGGACCCCAGGGCTGATGCAGGGCTCCAGGGGGGTCTCAGCAGAGCAGGGCAGAGGGGCAGAATCCCCTCCCTCCCCTGCTGCCCACGGGGCTCTGGGCTGTGAGTCCATGGCCGGGGCAGGTCCAGCCTCTCGCCCCCAGCACCCCCAAGTCCTGCTGGCCAGGGCTGCTCTCGGTCTGTTCATTCCCCAGTCAGGACTGACACAAAAACTGCCCTGTCCCGGGTGCCAGACCTTGCATGACTGCTAAGGTGTTACAAAAAATTTTCGAGGATGAGCTTGTTCTCCAGTGCTGACAACTAAACCAAAGTTTCAACGTGTAGGAAAATGAACTAAAATGTCACAAACAGTGAAGTCATGCTTTAAACCTACCAGTCCTACCTCTTGCCTTACTCAGCTGTCACAGAGACCAGCAACTGAGAAAAAAAGACCTCACCTGTGCAAACTTGTGTATCTGCTCCACCACAGCTGCAAACAGGGCATGGACACTTTCATCAATTAGACTCTGCATATAATGAACAGCTTCTTCATCAGACAGGTCCAAACGAAATTTGTCCTGCACCTGGAATGGGAGCGGAAATGGCTAAAATTAGTACAATGGTTAAAAACATGCAGTATTCTGTCCATGTATATGGAAGAAGACATAGTGATTTTGGCTGTGAAAGTTTAGTGAAGAATCTCTCTTTTACTTCTCAGCTACAGCAGATTGTTGGAAACGCACAATGTTATTTAAAACACCTATTTTAAATCCTTTAATAAAAATAGTGTTTAAATATGCTAGAAACAGTCCCCTCATTCAAACTAGTAGTTTCAAAGATCAAAGTCAAAAAGTCAAGAGAAGCACTTTGAAATACAAGGTTAAGCATGATTTAAATGCTAGGAGAAAAAGAGAAAACATTCAATATTCACTAGAGAATGAAATGCCACTTGAGAAAAAACACACAACTTTGCATATTAAATACAAATGTGGAAGAGTCTGGATGATCCTAATGTTTTTTGAAAGGATGTAACACTCCCTTACTCTAAACCTATTTTCAGGTAACATTTGTCTTTCAGAAACCGTAACGCAATTAAGTAAAGAATACAGAATGGGAGGAAAGTGTGAGCAAATCAACTCTGTCAAAACTGACCTTTGTATGGCAAGTGTGAATTTCATTAACTTTGATTGTATCCACCGTCCAGGAACAGTTGGCTGGAGACACTGCTACCCCTTACATGGTTTTTCCTTTTGACAGCAACATTGTACCACTAACACATTCTGCTTAGAACTATTGACTTGTACATGAGTTAAATGCTGAATGAACAATAATTAAGAATACAGCAATACCTATTCTTTCCTACTTCCATCTCGGCAATGCCACAAACATTTATGAAGGGTCAGTAAATGCCTTTCTGTGACTTCCAACTAATTCCAAGAAAATTGCTCAGAACTGACCCAGATGGCAACTTCCCCTAGCAGACAGGGCCACCCAGCCCTAACCCCACCGAGCCTGGTTTTACCCCTTTCCCCCTTCAAGTCTCTCCTGATGAGCCTAGATCCCAGCACTGCCTAAGCAGTACTATCCCCATCATTTAAATTACTGGTTACCTTGCAAAGTAGTGCTGGTAACAATATGTAAATTGCCCAGCAAATTGACGTTAGCTGTAGAAGATTTATTGCTGCCATGTAGTCACATGCTTTATTCTCATAAAGATAAATCTCAAACAAGGCAAGCAGTTGTGGAGACCATCATATTCAAGTATTTCAGCCTCCTGCATCATGAACTAGGTAAAATGGTATCAAACAATCTCTTTTACCCAATCTTTATGCCATGTCAGAATGTTTCACATCCTAGGTAAATTGTTTCAATGATTAATTGTCCTGTTTAACAACTGTGACTTATTTGCTCTCTGAATTTGTCCAATTTCCATCTCAAACAGTTGAGCTCATTAAAAGTTTTTATATTAAAGAGCTGTCTGTCAGAAATCTCTCTCATGTAGACAAATATCAAATGATTTAAGTTGTTTCTTAACCTTCTTGTGGTTGTGACTGTAAGACAGAATCAAGTCTTTCCTGAACATTTTCCATGAATTCACTATTTTTTAGCCATTGACAAAAATGTGAGCCAAGTTATTTCAACAATTTCCATAATAAGGTTGAATTTGTGAGGTGATATTACCTTCATGTCTTATTTTGTATGCTTTCTATGCACCAAGGATACCACATAATCAACCACCCTCTTTATGACAGCAAAAAAGCTCCAAGATTTCAGTGTAGTGCTAACTGATTTCAGTTAAGTATAAATCTGTGTTTCTTTCAATGGCAACATATTCCAGAATAATGCCCTTCAGCACTGCAACAAAAGCCTAAGTTAGCCAGCACAGTACGGAAAGATTATAGAATCCCTTAGATTGGAAAAGAACTCTATAACCATGAAGTTTCTTCACTCAAAATGCCATTATAACTCTGTTGCTGCTACGTTTGAAGTAAGCATAAAGTGAGTTTTTCCTCAACTTCCTCTCAAAAAGCCGTTTCATCAGTATGAAAGAATGGATTAAGCCAAAAAAGTTCAAACTTTCACTGAAGCATGTTACCAGTGAGAGATTCAGCAGATATTCCAAGAAGTTCTTCTTATGAAGAACTTTTATCTTCATAACAAACAGGATGAGAAGCAAGTTTATTAACTCCCACATCAGAAGTTTTAGACAGTGAATGATGCACACAGTATAATCCAACGGAATTTAATGGACTACTCACATGCTTGCAATTATGCAAAAGCTTAAATACATCCCCAAATTGCAGCACAGATTTCTTTCAGATCTATTTTAGTGCTCACAGAAAAGGTGATGTTAATGAGAATTCAGGAAAATCACTAATTCCAATTTCTAAGAAAGAAAAAAAAAAATCACCGTAACGCTCTTTTACACAACTTTAGTAATCAAACACTTCGGCAATCTTCTAATTCGTTCATGGAAGGTCTTCCCAGAATTTTTGCACTTAGTTATATTAAGATGCAGCTTCATTCTATGGAATTAATGACTAATTAAACTCACTTCCCACAAAACACACTGGCACACTGATATATGTGCAAAGAAATTCACCTATGGTTAGATCTTGCAATCAGTTAGCAATTAACAGAAGGATCAAATGATGCCCCGTATTAGATGTTTGCATGAAAGTTTTTCAGCCCTGCATTAAAACTGATTGCTGAAACCTACATGAGAAGAAACATGGAAAAATTACAAATTAGCTTTTGAGCTGCAACAGTGGCAACAAGATTAATACACACTGACTTACAGTTCCTGTAGGCAAGCAACAGTAATGCATATTTGAAATCTCTCTAGTTCCAATGTGGGATGAGTTCTAAGAGCCAGTAGTTTCTCTCAGAAAAGAACAACAGAAGAGAATTTTGCATGGTGGTAAAAAAAAAAAGGTGAATTTGGGGGCTGAAATTCTGATGAGATACAATTATCTCATTCTACACACTTATGAATGATGACCACCATGAGGGCATCAAGGATGTCCCACCTAAGACTCACGTAGAGCTCCCACTTTGACACTTAAACCAAGTGCGTTGTTATAGTTCAGGATTTGTAAAACAGAGAATAAATAAGCCTGATGAATCTAGCTGAACTTTGGCTTTGTTTCCAGAAAAGGAAATGTTAAACCCCACATGATATACAAATACTGTTTTTAAACACTAAGTCTCAACAGCAGAACTTTAATGTTCCAAGGATAAAGAGGTTGAATAACTAAGTATAGTCTATCAAGATACTGACATTCAACTTGAAACTAAATTAAAGTTGTCCACTTCCTATCCCCCTGAACAGAGGATAGTTTGGTATCAAAGTGTACAACAAGAGGATTGAAGAGCTAGCTATATGAAACTGTCTGACTGAAAATTTTACTGTACTTCAGTTAAATATTAAGCACTTTGTAAGGAAGTTCTGTCAGTTACCATCATACTGCTTCTGTTTTTCAAAAGACAAAAATTAGAAGGGGAAAAGAACATCAAGGACAGTCCAGAAGAAAACATGGGGGAGTGAGGGTGGGGGGAGAAGCATTTAACAGCTTAACTGTTTATGTTGAAAAAAGAAGCTGATCATCACTTGCATCAGAATCACACAGAAGATGGGAACTTAGCAAAATAACAAACCAAAGAAGGGGAAAAAATATTTTACAGGAACACAAAGAAACACTACTTCACACCATGATTATTCAAAAACTAACTCAAGAGGGAGGAGCACATTTACCAGAATAACAGGCAACGTTAACTGACGGTGAACTCAGACTCTGTTTTTTTCCTTGAAGTATCTTCAAGAACTAAAATGAGTATTGTTTGGAAAATGGCATCAAAGATGTCCTATGAAGCTGATTTCACAGAAAATGCAGAAAACTCCCAGTAAATCCCACAGAACTGTGTAAAGTACAAAAAAAAAGGATGACAAAAAGAGGAGATGAAATATTCAAGAAAACACTAATCATCTTATTAAAAAGTGTAGTTAAAGGTCTGAGAAAATGGCAGGCCAGTGTCTTCATTCAGTTGAATGTGTCTCCAAGTTCAACCTTCTGTTTTTGGCTGTTTTGTATTTTTAGAAGTGTGACAGGCTTAGGACTGAGGAATCATAGGAAAACACAGTTGGGAATAGTACTACTGTGGCTAAGTGCACTTCCCTGCAGAGCTCCAAGGTTTTCACTTGGGCCTTTTGTTCCCTGAGCACAAGACTGCCCTCTCCCACCACAGAGCAGATCTGTAGGGACTCTTTTTTGGCCTTAAATCTGACCTGCAGTACAATATGGACCACAGTCACCATGTTCAACTCAGGAATTTTTCTTTTTCACTAGCAACCATCTTCTCACTCGTAAAACATTAGAAATTGATTACGTACTTAAGGCTCAAGGTTATGACAAACTGAAATGGGTTAGGTACTTAAGGCTCAAGGTTACGACAAACTTCAGAAATTCTGTGAATTTCTAAACTTTAGAAATCTTCAGGACAGCTCTGAAATCCATATTTCATGAACACTTGCAACTCTGTTTTTCAAAATTACTGAAGAAAGCCATAATGCATTTTGAGGCGACACAGAAGATGTACATACGAGAACCCTTTCTCAACTCTGTTAAGTTTTCAGACAAACTGCAAGTTAGCTGCTCTGAAGACTGGTGGCTGCTCTAGTGTTCTTTCAGCAGCATTAAACAACACTGCTTGTGTTTGATGTAACTTTATCACACTGGTATGGGATTGCTCATTGTTGCTTCAGGTGCTTTAACGAGAAACTTCAGTGTCCTTTTCCAGTGGGTCACAATATACATTGGATATAAGTACTATTAAAACCAGACACAGATCAATTAACAGGAAAAGAAAAAAAAAAAGAAAAAGTAGTGTTTTCATTATTATTTTCACTGTTTTACCTTGTAATTATTATGTAGTCAGCATCCAATATTCATGTGGCAGAAATGGGCATTAAGTGCTTGGCTTAATCCTTATCACATTTCATCTTTTTCAGTAAATACTTTCCTGCTATCCCTGTTGCTTGCAGTCCAAACAGCTCACAGCACAAACTATTCAGATGCTTTATCTGCATGAACAGTTTCATGTGAGCGACTATTCTGACAAGAGTCTTTGTTTCCAAGGGTTCAATTTGAACAAAATACGGCTTCTAAACAAGTCCATGTAGGCTTCTCTAATTTTTTTTTTTTTAAGTAAAAGACAACAAAGATGTTAGTGAACATGTCTAAATTGAACTTCTGTGAGATTCAGGATTTCAGCCATTACAGTGCTCAAAGATGACACTGTTCCAGCTAAGAATTTTATCATACTAGCCAAAACCTTACTATCAACTAGAGACTGTGATATAAAGTAACAAGACATAAGAGTGTTTCCACAGTTTGTTCATATTTTGGTGTCTACTCCAACTTTAGTATTTTTTCAGTATTTTGAAATGAATTAATATGCATGAAAAATCAACAGTCTAGAAACAAAAAAGCTGGGTGTGCAGCTGCAGCGTCATTACCCAAATGGACAGAGAGATGAACGTCTGCTGAAGCAAAATAAGCTCTGTGGCAATGTGACACTTTTACAAAGCATAAACCTCCTGGGAGCAGCATGAAAATATGACTACTGAAACAAACAGACTAATCAAACAGAAGTGACTTTACTTCTCCTGTAAACTTCCTACTGGAATTAACAAATCTCAGGAAGATTTCCTAGTACCACCTTTTAACAAATACTGGTATTTTTCGTCAGGTGCAAAGGGCCTAAAAAGGCTTATCAAGCTCCAACGTACAAAGTCCTTTCCATATCGCTAACTTGGGAACTCAACTCTCAATTATCCTTTAGCTGACTGGGGAGCACACAGGAGGAGAAAGCAGTGTGAGTTTTACTACAAGCCAGATTAAAAACAACCTGGAAAAATTAGCACAGTCTTGGAAAAAAGTTAGCTCAGAAACTTTCTGTACCTCCAGTCGCATCTCTGGTTCAGCTTTTATATATGTAGAATAAAAATAATTTTGCTTTGATATATTTAATGCTAAAAGAACAAAACATGCTTGCTCTCTCTTTTTGCTAGTTTCCAAACAGTTACACTGATCATTTTCTTATCAAGGCGGGTGAGCCCCTGTCAGTGTTCACACAGCCTTGGAAACACTGAGGGTGCTCTCAGTATTACAGCCCACAGAGAGATGACTTTCCTCTCTTCTGGACAGTTTGATTTCAGCCTTTTCTGTGTCTATCCCGTGCTGCTATCAAAATGATTTGGGTTACTTTCATAAACAGCAGTTAAGCTCCTGCTTATGGGAACCAGGTATCTGTGCTGTCTGTACTCACAATACTCACCACTCGCCTGTAATGCAGCATCTTTGCTGCACCTTTAATCAATGGACATCTGAAACAGAGCTCAGTCAATTAGGACACTGTCCTTTAATGCCTGCTGAGTCCTTTGTCTGCCAATGAATCACCGGTCCCTGATGATTTCTCATTTAAAGGTCAAATCTGCTATAAAGGACAGATAGAAACCATCTGGCTTTCCTGTAGAAAAATAAAAAGCTTTTTTTGTTAGGAGGTGACAATGCTGAATCCATTAGCTACATCTGAAGAGTGATGGTGCACCTCTTCCTCACGCAAAACTGGCTACATAATTGACTCCAGATTTTAGTCATTACTATTCAGAATTTATAGCACTGGCTAATTTTAAAAAGACCAACAATTAGCAATTAGCACTGCAGCTGTGCTGGAAATGGAAAAGCAAGGAGCAATGGCAGGAAAAAAAAGTGAGTGTAGTGATATCTTCATTGTATTATCAGTTACGCATTGATAAGTCAATATAAAGATGTCAGACCAGTCTTTTTCCAGAAATCTGAGAAATGGAAATGCATAGGTGAAGAGCGGAAAATTTAAAGGCAGTTATCTCAGAGGCCACAGAAAGAGAGATGCTAACTGAGGAGAATCCTCTTCTACTTTCCAATTTAATTTTATTTTGTGACATTTTTAAGCCAGGTTTTCAGAAAAGCCTGAGAGTGGCAGTAGGAGATGGTGTCATGAACCGTGAGATGAAGCACACTATACTGACAGCTTTCTTTATAAATAGCATGGAGAGGACAAAAGGAGACAGAGGAATCAAAAAGACAACTAATTTTAAGCTTTGCAGTTGCTTTTTCTTGGTCAAAAATTGACAAGCTTTTTTACTATAAAACTAAACACCAAGAATTTGAAAAGGGTTTCTCCAGGTTTGAGGATGGAGCCAATTTTGTGCCGTTGGTAATCCCTGTTTTCTGGGCTTTCCTATGGGGAAAGTAGTCATCAAAACTGGAGTGAGGGAAGTGAGTCAGTACAAAAACCTTTTCTTGCAACTGGAAGGTACTAGCCTATTTTTTTCCATAAATACTGGGTATACTCACTGAGTGATATTGTGTATACTCACAGCAAGCAGATAGCTGGTTCAGAAACCAGTTATCCATACTCTCTTCAAGAGTAGTTGTGAAACTTCAAACAGAGCTTTGTTTGTTTTCAGGTCAATGCTGACTCACTCATTTTTAGTCCAATTTTAGCTGTGAGAATGCACTGTTAAGGTCAGCACTGATTTAATTTCTGAAAACAAATACTATGCAAAGCAATTAAGATGGTACTACCAAATTCTGATGTGTTTTAAATCTGTATCTTTAGGTGAAGCCCTCAGGAGTTTCTGTTTCTTTTAATGGTAGCAGGAAAAAATTATCCCCATAGCCATCTTTCTCTGACAAGTAAAATCAGTTTGTGTAGTTTGCTCTCTTTGGAAGAAGAATGTGGAAGTTCCTCCAGGGAGGATAGGAACAGAGCACCTAGATGTGCTTACAGCATCCTGTGCCAATAAACCATGTCAAAGAGGTGCAATCTATACTTATTTTACAGAATGTTGTACATGACATAAGCAGCTGTTCCAATTTTGCTTCCACTCAATCTGTGTTTCTCTTAAGACATTTCACAACTTATGGACAGAAACAACACTTGGACAATATGCCTTCTGTTAGATTTTAAGCTTGATTATACAAATTGCATTTTGTCAGTGAGCTCCCTGGGATATCCTGCTGTTACTAGATGTTAGAGGATAATTTGGAAAAAAAAAAGGAAAAATATAAAAAGCCTGCCTTTGTTACTCACGTTAGTAGTTACAGTCTTTAAGAATATTTTCTGCACTCAGATTTTTCTAGAAGGTCTCATTTAACATATCAGTTTGAAATTCTTAAAAAAAGTGTAATCACAACTCAAATCAACCAAGGCCTCAGAGAAGATGACACGTTTCATGAAGTTTCCTTATAATCTTACTTGCTTTCCTTCTTTGACTGAATGTAAGAAAGTCCAAGGATGCTGACTTCCAACATCTTCTCTTAATTACTCTACTACTTAACTACTCTTAACTACCTAACTATCCCATTATCATATACCTATGCAGGAAATGACAAGAGACAATACAAGAAATTAAGACATGGAAAATCGAAGTAGTATTCTTTATTTTATTTCAACTTATTTTATCCTAGCCATCACTATCATATGGTAGATGCAAATTTTATTTTCATTTAGAATGTGTATATGATTACTAAAATCAAACCTTCATTCTGGCTCTAAGAGCACAGTAGATTATTTGCTGAAAGTCTGGAAAAGGGGAACACAAAAATTATTTCTGAATGCAGTTTTTACACCCTACTGTAACCAGCAGGGAGACACTTCCTGCAAAGCACCTCCCTGCCTCTACTGGTGGCACAGGATGTCCCTTTGTGAAGACAAAGGTTAGCCTGGGAGTTCAGCTACCATCTGATATTGTAATGGTTTCACTTTGAGGAAGCAAATTTGTAGCCATTAAAGTCTTTCTTTAGGAATAACCTTTAGAATAATTCATGCCTACTTTGTAACAGCAGCATAGCTACACCTACTGAAAAGTTCCAGTTTCAAAGATCTCTATGCCAAACAACTTGTTTGACAAAATAATTGCAGTGCAGTATTTCAACAGGCATTAAATATATATATAATATATATACAGTACTTCAGTAAGCAGTCCTTTGTTTTACAAAAAACAAAATTACTCTCCTTGTAGTTTAATCATCAAAGTAGTACTCTGATTAATCTCCAAACTGAGATAAAGGTAACCCACCTTGGTGCCTGTGAGCACAGAGCCTCACTGGCTCTGGGCCCCTAAGGCAAACAAGGGCTCTACACAAAAGTGAGAGTGAGTGCTGCAATTACAGCCCCAAAGAGGAAAATGCTGGCTACAAACTCCACCTCCACTCTTCACCAGGACACCTTCTTAGGTACAGAAACATTTGTAAATCTCCACCTTTGTCTTCTGTGAAAGTGGTATCATGGTTGAAATGGCTATCGACTTGTCTCACACATCAAAGGTAATTTAATTTTGCAGGTCAGTCCAAAATGGATCTTTACCTAATTTGAGTCTGTTGAAATATATATGGATTTTTTGTTAAAGCTTTAAGGAAAAAAAATAAAAATCAATTGAGATGCTGAAAGCATTTATTCAATTTTCCTACAACAAGGTACAGTATTACCTTGTTAAATGACTGAACGAACTTGCCACTCACCCCAAGAGATGCAAGGCACCTTGTTCCTTTTTTTTATTAGTTCCAACAAAGCTTGTAACTGATTTCAGATGGGCTAATGGGTATTTAATACCCCAAACAAGTTTTCTAGCACGTTATTTAAAAAAACCCGAACAACAATAACTTATTCACTGTTACATAACAGGATAAGATGATTCTGATCCTAGCCCATTTATAGCTATTTTCAGCTTATTTTTTTTAACGCAAAATAGTAAAATGAAAAATTGAGAACTAAAGAAAACAATTATTATCCCAGGAACTTTGAACATTGTCATATGCATCCAGTAGATCATAATATCAACAACTATTTTATGGAAGGCTCCTCTGCTCACCCACTCTTTAGGGATCGCAGGATGATGTGTTATTTTTGCACAAATTTACGGAGTATATTCAAAGGATAACTTTGAACCAAAAAGACCAAACCTGAACTGTCAACAGGGATCAAAAATAGCTGAGCTGTCAGAAAAAAAATTGAAAGTTTATTTAAAATAACAACACTTGAGAGAGATGAACAATTTAGCTATCTTCCTGACAATGCCTTACTGTGTGGGTTTTGCTGTTTTGTTTTTTAAAGGAACAAGCACACTGTAAATTAACTTAAGAGAACATGGGGAAGTAGGATCTTTCCCTCTCAAAGAGATTTGCATTCTTTATCAGAAACATGTGCCTTACTGCTTCAGTTCCATTTGCTTTCACATTTTAAAGCCTCTCTGAATGGACCGCCTGGAATCTCCCAGGAGGGTGAAAGTCACAGTTCATGAAGCTGCAGCACTGTCAGAGCTCAGGATCCCAGTAACTCATTGCTGCATTTGATCTAACAGTGATCTGTCATGTAGCAACTAAGCTTGTGCTCTTTTCATGTGAAGAAAGCACTGTTATTTCTACTTTGTAATGGAATTTAGAAGTAACCACATGGATCTAATTCAGCATTCAGAACGTGCGCTGGCAATGCCACGGTTTTGGGTGTGATCCCACATGGACCACTCACTTAAGAGCTGGACTCAACGATGCTTGTGGGTGCTTTACAATTCGGAATATTCTGTGATTCTGAATTTACCTTTACATTTTGCTGCCCTCCATGATCTCCAAATGCACATGATGCTGTCATGCTTGACATGACATAATGCTGATTTTTAACTATTGTACATAAGTGAACTGTAACATGCTCCTTAGCTGTAGAAAAGACTTTCTGGCTTTCAATTCTGTATCTTGATTTGTTAAGTCAATAAAATTATACTGGAAGTTTAGAGACAGTAAAAGAGTTTTAGAAGTGTCTGAAATACTCAGCTATTGCTATATTAAAACCATCCTTTACAAGTATTTTATAGAACCCAACATCCTATTATCATTAATTACTGAAAGCATATACCAGCATTTCTAGAGAGTTTTCCACCATAAAATGCAATGCCAAGATATTAATAAGAAACAAGGATATTACATGTTAATTAGCAGCAAGTGCTGGCAGATTCTTGGTAAAAACCATCAGAGCTCACAAGAATGCATTCAAGGCAAGGACAAACAACACTGTCACATGAGCAACCTGGCCCAGTGGAAGTGGCCCATGGCAGGGGGCTGGTATGAGATCACCTTTAAAATCCCTTCCAGCCCAAGGCATTCTGGGATTCTGTGATCAAATGAGAGGGAACTCTGGACTGATAATGGGTAAGATTAAAATACACTGTAAGTCTCAAACTTATTGGTGCAAACATTAAAGAACCAGCACTTCTGAAGTTCTATGAAACCATGAGTTTGAACTCCTGATGATTGTTTCAGTCAACCACAAACGGCCCAAATTAGCTCCTGCTCTGCCTGTTGATGCATACTTCAAATCTTACTAGGATTTATGGTGAATCTATTTGTAGATCTATTCATCTATCTATGTAGATCTATCTATTTGCAATCTTCCTCTCCTTACTGTATCATGCATTGTTTCCAATGGGTAGCCAGAGCCAAATACATCTTTATAAAGATGAAATTCATTACATAGGACTTGATATACTGTTGGGAAGGTCTCTTCCTTGAAAAGAAGGTGTCTCTACAAAAGTGTAGTTACTTCCAGAACCTGGCAGGTATTGAACCTTTTCAGCTGTCTACTTTAGGCTTTTTTCTTCCATGTTCTATGTAAGTAACCTACTCAATCTGTAGGGCATTTATGGACAGAGGTGAGGTTCAAATATTGATAAGAAGAAATAATTTGCTGTCATTTTCTCAGGAAAACCATTGAGTAGAGGGAAGATTGTCATTTTTACCACAAAACACAGCACTTGTGGCAGCTTGGCTTCCTAGAAATTAAACTGAATAGCTACAAGAACTCTTTGTAACAATTTGAAACCAAGAAGCTCTGAACAGAAATGCTTGGATCCTTGAAGACAAAAGGAAAAATTTGTGCAAGTCACAATTTAGTTTTAAGGAAATTATATTAGAACATGAAATATTTATTTGAAGATTCTGAATCTCTGCTATCATAGCTTATTGAAAACAGTGAAGAACAGCCTTTCTGAGAGATAAACTGCTGCTCGAATAAAAATTACACTGAACTAATTTCTATTGGATACACAGGCTCCACTTGGATACACAGGCTCCACAAAGTCTTTTGGGGAATTAAAACAGATAGCCCTTCACTATAAATCAGGTTATAAAAAAGGCAACATTTGTCTAAAACGTAAGTGTAATGAAATCTAGATGAACATGTATACAGTATTTTTCATGTCAACTGTTGCTCAAACACCAAATGGAGAAGAATGACTCAACCTGGTGCAAAGGACAAAGTCAGAATTATGGAACACAAGTATGACTTCACAACAAACAAAAGTTTCTTGGTGATGAAGATATACCAGCCTATGGTTTTAAATCTTCAGTAGACTGATTTTATTTCTAGAAGAAGACTAGTTTTATAAAACCATCCATGACTTAAAGGTCTAGAGTAGATGGAACAATCTTTCATGATACAGTCAGTGTTGACTGCTTCACCTAAGTTTGATAAGGTGGGAACACTGTTTTTAGCTAAAATACCCTCTGGAAGAGAGTGCTAGAGCATTGCATGTTTGATAAAAAGCCATTCTGTATTCATGGGCACATGTGCTAAGTGCTCTCGAAGTCCACTCTCCTACCTTTAACTTCAATGATTCTAGAAATTGCCCAAAGCTTATAAAACAGGATCAAGTATTTCCAGGTGAGACACAAATAAGTCATCACAAGTGACTGAAAATTTCATAGTGAGATGACCTGGGTTACCAAAAGACAATGAAAGCTTCAAGGTTACCTTTTTTACAGTCTTGTCAGGTTCAAGAGCAATGTCTGGAATGTTGGCATCCACCATGAGGGAAAATAAATTCAAGATCAAGTTGGAATACCTAAGCAGAAGAGCAAATTAGGTAAAGCACTTCGTAAACTGTACAAAAGGCATTTTGCAAACAACTTAATTTAAGAACTCATCATCATCTTACAGTGCACTGTTAATGCTTCAGAGATCCATTTGTAATACTTTAATTGAAAGTATTTATGTTAAAGAACATAAGATACTGACATTAACTATAGAAGTTTAACCTTCAAAATCTCTCAAACTGCCAAAACTGAATAAAGTGCTCTGATTTTGTTACAATTTTCTAAAATTGTCAGAACATTTACTCAGAGTCACAGCAACTATAAACTATGATTTCATATATTTTAAGTTTTAATGCCCTCTTTTACCTCTGGTAGGACAAACATATGCTAGAATACTGATTCAAAGGCTATTTTTTTATTAAGAAGTGATACAGCAGCATGATATATATTCAAAGTGATGAAGTCTTCATAATAACAGAAAAATTATTTTTCCAATCACTTCAAGGGCTTTTGATGTAACAAGTTAAATATTTAACCGGATCCAAATCTTCAGTTGCTCAGTTAAGCTCCAATAATAGTGGTAGAACAGTACACTTAGGAAGTACAAGTGTCATCTAAAACCATTAAAAGAGACAAATCAGAGATCAGTTTTCAGCTTTAAAACAGTGTTGGAAGCACTCATTACTATTTTTTTTTAAAGAACACCGTTTTGCCCTTGCAGAAAATTAGCTGTCAGTTGCTTTTTCAAAGGGTAATTTTTAAGCTGTTAAACTGAAACTCCCCTTCCTCTGCAAAAAGATCTAGTTCCCTGTAAGATACAAAATATGTAACTGACTTCACCATCTGAAATATGGCTTTGCTAAGAGAACCAGAAGCTTCAGAGATGATAGAAAAAGAATTCTTAGCAGCAAAACTTGTTTATTAGGAAGCTGTTGAATATACATCAGCTGACAACTGCAAGGAGTACAAAGTATTTCAACTAAATAGAAGGTCTGCTTCATAGCTGTATTTTACAAAGTAAATAGTGCTCAAAAAACCATCTCTCTAGAAAAGCTTAAAGCCAACAAAAACTCTTGACGCTTAATTATTATCTGGAACTAACACCACCTAACATATTCCAATATAAGTTTTAAGATATTATAACAAAAGCATTTAAAATCAATGGTTTGGCTAGAAATCTTCAGTGCCTAATTTCTTTCAGCAATTTTGCTTCACTTTCCCAGGGGCAGGGGGCTGGAGTCAGGAAAATTAGTTTTACGACAAATTAAAAGAAAAGAGGTAAAATTAACTCTACCATTTTGTTTCAGGTCTGGCTAAGAAATCTGGCAGTCAGGTTGCTCTGCTGCTAGAAACAGACACCACAGTTTTTAATGAATTTTTCTTCTACTTGCCTGAAACTAGCAAATCTCTTTTCAAGTGCACTTAAATGTTACAGGTACATGCTCTCAAGTATCTTCCTACGTTATTGGTACTTTCTGTCAATAGTTTTCCTTTCAAACCAACCCAGAATCTGAAGTCTCAGAGTCCCTTTTGCTCTTCAACCACATAGTGGATAAGAGCTTATAAGCACTACGGGTTATTGGAGCTCTTTATGTGGTGGAGGTTTGTAAAAAAAGATTTTAAAGGTGTAGGCATCATTGTTAGATGCCAGTTAAGAGATGGTTCTGTTCTACACGATGAAGTCTTCTGATTCTTGAAGAATATGATCATCTGAAGAACATCATTTGAAAAAAAAAAAAATCAAGAAAAGGTTATTTTGGGGGGGAGTATGGAGTGGAAAATACCCTAAAAATTAAGGAAGAATTGCTCACTATACTATCTACAGGTCTGTCTTCTGCTCCTCACCCCAACATTTCTGTAACTCAGTAATCAACTGCCATCCTTCTTACAGGCAACATCTTAGGCAAATATGCCAGGAGGTTCACAGCTGGGGAACTGACAGCCCAACTCATCTAAGAGGAGAGATTTTGCTGAATCACCTGAGTTAGGAGTCCGACCTGTAGAAAACAAACACCTTTGTCAAGCAGGGGATATCACTCATCTTTGACATCTACAAAGGGCTGTGGAATGGCTGACATCCATCCACAGCCAGAACAAACTCTGAGCCAGGTTTTTCTCGTCTTAATTAAGTACCTACACCCAAACCTAAATCCTTCTCACAAAATTCTTTGCTTTCCTCAAACTCAGTACAAATTAACTCGCAAAATAAATGAGGATTCAGCTGCACTGAAGGTTGATTAACTTCTGGTTTGAACATGAAGTACTGTTAAAAAAATACAACAAAAAAACCTCTACTTCTATACAGAAAAGGTCTCATATATCAAGAAAGAAACCCACATCAGACAAAAGTTCAAATTCTCCTTGCTATGTTTTCTGAGAACAGCAACTTTTGTTTTCAAGGAGTTAATATCTCAAATACCTGCTTGATCCTATGCATTCCTTTATTTATTTTTTCAATACTTCCCAGCCCTTTGCATATAGATGTCCTAAACCAATCAAATATTTAGGCTGTTGACTTTGCAACACTACCAAATTTGAAGCTACTAACATCCACTATAAAGACAAGGACAGTTATCTGCAGTCCCAAACTAAGGCCCTGCTTATTTGGTCTAACTCAAAAATTCCTAAGTTTAAAATGACTTCAGGATATTACCTTTCTTTCAGTGTAACATGGGATCCCCCATGATTCATTTTTCTTCTCAAGTGCATGCATACTCCCTCATCATTGTCGTGTCACAGTTAGCTGTAACAAATGATGGCATTTATTCTTCCCAGAGTATTTCCTGGCAGTTCAAACTCAGTAAATATGGACCTGATCCCACTCAGCTTCACTTTTGCTCTTCCCTCTTCACCATCAAATCCCAACTCTTAGAAGACTATCCAGACCCTGCACTGCCTAGCTACAACCCTTCCAAAGGAGCAGCACTTCCCAAGGGCCATCACAGCCTTCCACTTGTTGCCAACAGTGTTTCCATTCAGCTCTGGACAGCACCCTCGATCCACTGAACTGGGAACAGACTGGGGAAAAACTCTGCTCCAGCCAGCTGGACAACCCAATCCATACAGAGAAAAAAATCTCAGCCCGAACTACAACTTCTGTCCCTAGTTACCTCCTACTCCTTTGCCCTTACCTATGCCCACTAACTCAAACTAAACAGGAAGCTTCTCACAGGACTAATGCAAGGGAAACCTTGGAAGGAATTTGGAGGGAACAGAACAATCTGGAGCCTCACTCAGGAAAAAAAAAACTCTGAAATGCTGTGACTGGATTTTTTGCTGCAACAGATTGCCCAGAGAGGGTGCAGAATCTCCCTCGGCAGAGATATTCCAGAACCTTCTGAACATAAACCTGTGCCATGCCCTCTGGAATGACCATGGTAGAGCAGGGAGGTGGGACAGATGACACATTTTGTGATTCTGTGGAACCTGCTCAAGATATGCAAGCAGTGAATTGTTGGTGGAAAGGAAATGCTGACATGCGGCAGGAATTAAACATCTTTAATATGTTTAAAGGCTCAACATGTATAAGGAAAGCATAAAAGGCTGCTGCAGCCCAAGTGAAGATGCAAGCCCCGCTGACAGCCACAATTTGCCCTGCAACACATTCAGAAGGCAGCAGCTGCTCCTTCACTGCAGCACTGCTGACAAACACACACGACTGATTACTGTTGCACGGAAAAGTAGAAAGCATCTCCTTAGCCCCTACTCCCCTAGAAAATCCCCCAAACTAACCAAAAAACATACAATAACGATCATATGCCAAACTGCTTACAACCAGAAGCAACGGACAAAACTATTCTTTCACTTTTAACTTTAAAATTCCTTACATTTTTTTTTTTTCACTATGTAACATCCCTCGGCACAGGAACCCTGATACACCGAGATACAGTACTTGAAATATGTAGAGAACTGGTTATTTCCCAGGGAAATAAGGAACTAAAATAAAGCACAGTCTGATGGAGATGACAGAGTCTGCATTTTGTCGTAGCTATCAGAGGTTATGATTTCACACTACTCAGCCAGAAGATGTGTCTGTGAGTGGGTTTGTCAATATGCACAACTGTTAGAACTAAACTGTTCCACACCCAATTAATCTTTTTTGCAACAAGTAATCTTAATCTTAAAGTAATAGTTACAGTAATTCTAATATTATCATACACTATCTTTGTTGAAAGCCTTAAGGATATGTATTCAGAACCATTTTAAAATATTTTCCTATTAAAGTGAACAAATATTGGAGATACTATAATTACAACTACAATTCCAGACATTAGAAATGAAACCATCTTGATTTACACTTTAGTTGTTTACCCAAATTACCGTGATACAACACAGTTAATGATAATCTTTGTAGCAAATCATTACATGAATTAACTCAATGAATAATCTTTCACTGACACAACAGACTTCTCCACTGAAACAGCTAGGTTTAAACCAGAAGAACAACTCAAGTATATGACAAATAAGAAATACAGCATTTCAAAACAGCTTTCAGCAAAGTTCAGAAGTTGGATTGTTCTCTGAAGCCACAAATATTGCTTGCTGATAACATGCCACTGTTTTTTTCAAATTACTGAATGGCTTTTTAACCCATTAATAATGTCAGTTCCTAGACCAACTCCTTAGTCTTCCTCCTCTTATCAAGTGGAGAAGTACACTCAGCATTTTATTTTGTATCACTGGCTGCTTTTCATATTACAAGTACTTTTCACATATGCTTACCATATTTGCAATTTCTTACACATATTTGAAGGTTTACATTAGGTAATCTGTGATATTAAAGTGAAAATCTTTCCTCTTCATTGAAGACATGCTAGATCAAATCCCTGGACAGACCAGGAGTGCTTACCTGTGTTCTACTCAAACAGAACAAATATGAGCTACTCGGCTTAGGAAGCTGATGGGTAAGTAATACAGTCACTGCCAAAGAAAGATGCAGACTCCAAATTTATGAGAGATCTGTGGGTCCATAGACACGGAGTCTAAAGAGTTTTTAGCTGCCACAACTCTGGGTATTTAAAGAAATTTCTAACATGCTTGGTTGTCACTACAAGTTGCTAATTTTTGTCCCACAGGAGCTGAACTGAACTAAGCATATGTGTATGTCATCTTCAAGCCAAAGAATTTGATCATCACTAATTTAAACAGGAGGAGGATAAAGCAGCAAATGAGTAATGACTTAAATTAAAATGACAGTTCCTTGATCATCAATAATCACAAAATAAGAAGCTTAAGAGCAAAAACATACCCAAAAAGAAATGTAATTTAATATCCCACATGAGTTATGAAATGAAGCTTTTTAAAGTTATTAAACAAGCAAAACTGGGGGCTTTAACTTGAACAGTTACATTCACCCTCCACATTACACCAGCACTGTGATGCTTTCATTCCTTTGTTTCATACAGATTTTTCTGTTCCTGTTTAAACAAGCTTCGAATTTTCAACAGACACATTTCAGCAATTCATTCACTCGTCTCCTCTCCTGCTTTAGAGTGGCTGTAGTGAGTTTTGGCACAGACCCAGAGCTGTTACCTGCGCAGGTGGAGAAAGGCTGTGTAGCACTGCTTTCGGAACTCCTGGTACTGCTCGCTCTGGGTGCCTCCCATGCCTTCCACCATCTCCTTGTTCAGCTTCATCGGGGGAGGCAGGGGCTTGGGGTCCCGGCCCAAAATGTAACCAAAGTCAATGTGAAACAGTTTACCTGCAGAAGGAAAGGCAAACTCTGAACATAATACCACCTCCGGATGCAAAACTTAGGAAAACAGAACCATTAAGAAGATAGTAAGCAGCTCCCAGAAAGTTTTCTGTAAGGTTTGTAACAGTATATATTTTATCTTCAGCTGTTAACCTGAAATTATGGTTTTAAAGAAGTAATGCTGATTTCAAATTCATTAAGAATACTAACAAGATCTGTTTCCCTGATTTTTTGATTTTTAAACATGTAGAGTATATTCACAAAGACTGAACCAATACTGAAACTGTTCAGTAGATATTAAATGCAGTTTACATAACAGATAATACTAATTCTTTGCACCTTCATTAGAATTTGTTAGCAAATTTAAATATTAATACTTAAAGCAGTGCAACGTGTGTTTCCATTTGGTTGCTGTGGCATGAAATATGGTAAATTTAAGATACAACTAATAACAAAGAGAAAGTAAAATAATCCTGTGAACAACCTTTCAAAGACACTGAACACCAGAAGATTTCAATGCTGTTTCAAAAGCCTTTTGAGTTGTTCAAGTAGGGTCAGAAGTTATCAATGGTTTTGAAAAACACAGAAGAAACAACACTACAGCTCCAAATTTGAAGCTGGCTTTCAAATCCACCAAAAAGTTTGTCATATCCTTTTCAGTACTAAAATGAATTGCATCACTTCATCACTACTTTTCCCTTCTCAGTTCAACTGACTGCATTTAAAACACTTCTGCAGCATTAACTTGACAAAAACTTGTATGTGCCTCCTTCACATGCACAAGGCAACTGCCCTTCCTATCAAGACCCTGCTGTGCTGCTCACCATAATTCTCACGTATTTACTGGGGAGAATTCAGAGTGTTCCCATTCAATATTACTGAACCAAGCATGAGATGTTATCAGTGGCAAGATGAACAACTGAACTTCTCTTGGTAAACTTCAGTTTACCAGCAACTTAAAAAATCCTAAAATATTTAGATTAAATAAAGATTAAATATTTTATAAATACACAAAAAAAAATGTTAATAGAAATAAAAGTAAAAAAAATCATAATTATTAGGTGGCCACTTTCTTAGGAACAGTCTTGACTGAGTTAAGTGGAAAATATTCTCCATGTTAAGCAAAAAAAAAAATCTTTGAAAGTGTTCTACAAATGTATTTTCAGTTTGGAATGTGTCATTTAAGCAATGACTTGGGCCACACCAGAACTACATCACAAAAAGATGGTGAGACTGCAGATATGCAAGATAGAAGAGCTTTTAAACAAGAAGGCATAAAGTTATTAGCATGATAGTTATCTAGACAAACACAGACAGCACAGAATAGAGAGTCTTGTTTCAGAATTATGCAACTGAACAGCATTACAGACAGGACTGTATTTGCTATGGGTTATTTTAACCTGCAGCATCTGTATTCATTCTGAGATTTTCACAAGATTAGGTTCTCGGTGCTCTTGGAAAAAAATGGAGCAGTCATATTTTTCAGTTAATCACCCCTCTTCGACTGTTTCATTGAATAATAATGTAGTATCAATAGAAAAGGCTGTTAGAAATCTGTCATAAGCACTCTTCTTCAATCCAAGAAACAAATTCCACGGCAGTCCAATTTCAAAGAGAGATCACAAGGATCCTGAACAAGAGGCAAAGTACTTGCTGATTGATAAATGCTACAACATTTTGCATAACTAACTGCTATAAAAAAAGCCTTCCTTCAAATTCCTTCTGGACTGGTACAGGAGCTTCTTTTAGAGCTCATTTTTGTACAACAACTTCTTTGAAGCAACCACGTACAGAACCTTTCCATCATTAAGCTAGAAAAGATGTTGAACTAAAAAGTTTTGGGGACCTGCTTTCTGTTCACTTATTCAAACCTGTCACCTTGAAGAGTCAAGGGACAACATTTTGAATAAAACAGTAACTCTTGTAGCAGTAAATATTTTTTTTTTCAGTTTGCTCTGGAGATAGGGAATAAAAGATGATACTTAATAATTTACATTGGTAACAAAGACATCTAAAACATTAAAAAATATTTCAATAATTGAGTTATAGACACTTAGAAAGTGAGATGAGGCCATTCTGCATTAAAATTATAGCTTTCCTAGCTGTACTTTAAAATTCATCTGATTTTTGGGCTGACTCAAAAGGTATGTACAAGCTTACATTTCAATAAATATATATAAAACCTTTCAAACCTGTGCACTAACCACAGACTTGAGTAATTTTAATCCAGCTCCTGCAAGGTCAATTAAGCCAGCACACCATATTACAGAACAGGGACAAAAAAGCTCTCGCTCGTGCCTGCCCAAAGCTGCTACACCAGGAGCAGCCTGAGGCAGCACTGCAGGTCTAGAGATTTCTGCAGAGAAACCTGACTCGTGGTACCCTCGAGGACTTACAACTGAAAAAAGTGAAGAACAAGCCTGCTTTGGACAAATTAAATTGGCTGTCTTATTTAATAGGGAAAATTAGGTGATGTTTATATTCTTATTTATGTTAATAAATAATAAATTTATCAAGTTAATAAACTCAATGATCACAAATTTTTTAATACTAAGATAAAAAGGTTGCAAGTTTATCAAGTGATCATCCCGGGTGCCATTTCTATCTGGGTGTAACACTGAATATTCCACTTTCATTATATTAATGAAAATGACAAATTCACTCAGCATAACCCCAACTGCAAGAATAAGGGGACCTCTGGAGGACACCTGGTCCAGCCTCCTGGCTGAGCAGAGACACCCAGGTGCCTTAGCCAGGGCCATGTCCAGACAGTTTCTGAGAATCCCCAGGGAAGGTCTCTCTACAACCTGTAGCAGTCACCTCCCTGTGAGTAACAGTGCATACTCATATTTATTTATTTCATATTTATAGACAGTAATCACCTATCCTCCCAGTGATACAGCCTTCATGTGAACTTGGTGTAACACTACTTTTTCTAAAGGCTTTGAACTACCATGTTTTACAAATCAATTACTTCCTCCAATAACAGTGTGTCATAACACATACACTTCTGTCTCTTAGACCACCATGTTTTACCGTGATCAAACTTCTTCAGATTTATTACACCTTAATTAAAGGGCTCCTAATCTTTAGACATGCCTATAAATTACAGACAAAACTACACCTCTGCTTTGGTTTACTACTGTTCCCAAATGACTGCTAAATCATAAAGGTGAGGGGTTTTTTTTTGTTTCAGTCATGATTTAAACCAAAACCAGGAATTACTTAAAATAACAGGTGAAAGAGATCTCATCTTTAAAAAGAGTGCACTAGAAATCAACCTGCACTCTCCATTTATTTTACTGTAGAAAATACAAGATACAAGGCATTTACTGACTGGAAGAGGATGAGAAGCTTCCGGGAGTAAGCAGCATGCACATACAAAATTATTTAATTCAAAATCTAAAAGCTGATACTGTTGAGTACTTTTGAGCTTTTTATAAAAAATCCTTTTATTCTATGTGTTTGACTACCTTTTTCCACTCAACACCTGGTTTTCTAACATACGGAATAAAGAGGACAGGCCACTGGTTACTTCAAGGAAATGGCACGAAGCATGGAAATTACCCTGACTACCAGTCAGAGCATCAGAGATTTCAAAGTCCATCTGACTTCCTTTCAGCCTTGAGAGTGATCTTTTACTAAGTGAAGCATGGACCTGTGGAGACTAAAAATTTTTATCTGATGCTTACAACAGCCAGTAACACCTGACTGCATATGGAGAGGGTGATTTGTCCATCACTTTCACTGTGAATACCTAGATTTTAATACAGGAGAAGTTCCTATAGAGCAGCACAGCAACTGTTTCATTTTGCTTGGAAAAACTACTGAAAACCAGACAGAAGTCTGAAAACCTTAAGCAAAATGCAGACAACAAAGCAAATTAGATGAAATTACTGAAATAAAGTAAGTCTGATGGCAGTTGTCTCTTAACAGTAAAAAAGCAAATTATTTCAAACTACTCTGTTCCCATTGTTAAGGAAGAAAAAAAAAAACAAACAACCAAAACACAAAAGCCTCCAAAATTTCACTATTTTTTGTGTAACTCTCAAGCACCACTATTATCTTAACTTGGTCCATAGCAAAAATGTACAATTTAGTGATTATTTTAATTGAATTCCTATTTTCAATTTGAAGCAATAGCATAAAAACTCCTCTGATGAAAATGACTGGACGGATGAGGTGTTTTTCTGACTTTCCCAGCAAATTCTGATTATTCAGGATAGAGGTTTTGAAGCCAGTATGCAGCAACAGATGGAGGTAAAGTTTACCACTGCCACCCATGTAACAGGTAAGAGCCCAGCTTGTCTTAAGCATTATAACTCACCTCCCTCCCCCAAGCTGTCCATTCTCTAAATACCTTCTATTCAGGCATATTTTAAGAAAAAAATAGGTCTGATATATATTACTAGATGACACATAATGTTCAAGGTACCTGGAAGAGAAAGTGTTTTAGCAGATTAAAAGCTAAAAGGTTATATTAACACAAAAGCCTGCACCACAGAAAATGGAATTCCAGAGAGAAATCTGAAGGACAAAAGTATGCATTAGTTTTTATTTTTTTAATAATAAGGATGTCCCTCTATCAAGACCAGTAACATTTAAAAAATCTTTAAAAATTGTATTTTACATACTACAGTATTTTGCAACATTGATAAGTGTATTTAACAATGTACTTGTCTAAGTACTGAGACAGAGTGAATGTTTGAATCCTACAGGTTTCCATTTCTACCATCTTCAAACCTGCTCTGGGATAGATTTTTTTGACTAAAAAACCACAGGAAGTACACACATGGTGTCATTTCATATATGAATCTGTTCAGGTCCTTGCTGTCTTACCTAGCAACCCTTTCTAACCAAGACTTAAGAATAAATGTGGTGTCAATTGGAGCATTTCACGTTGAAGAAAGACCACAGTTCTACCTCTAAACATTAAATGAAAGACAGCCCAGTTCTTTCACCTATTTACACATGATGCCAAAAGCAAATGTGATTTTCAAGTTCTGAGCACCCAGTCTTTGACCTGCTCTTAGACATTAATAACCTCATTTTATCCACGTAGCAATTTTCCCTCCTGCTACAGACCAATTTCAAGTGTACGGCTCAGGTCAAAGCCCCTGTACTTTGGGAACTCATACTGGGAACTTGGATTTTCATGCAGGTGACCAAAGGTTACTGAAAGATAAGCTGGCCGTAAGGGTGAGAGTAAGTTGGTCAGACACAGACACAGGCAGTGCTACTCAAGAAAGACATTTGAATGTCTAGGATATCCTAAAATATCTACATGTGGCCTGGACCTTTGTGAAACCTTTCCATGTCTATAAAGCAGGCTGAAATTACTTTGATACTCTAATAGGATAGGAGACTTCACTTGTCTATGAAAGCTGAAATACTTTCTAACTCTGCTTATGACTGTACCGACTGCCTTGCATTTATACAAAGCTTAAAAGGTAAGAAGAAATCCGTACCTGGATATTTTATTAGTACATAGATACTGACTGATACTACATTCAGAGAATGTAACAACTACAGAACAAAGTGTTTTCAGGGGAAGGCATGGCATAATTGCAATATAGTAGCCCTGAGCATATTGCATGGATGTTAACTGAACATGCTACACCTCATATATCACAATACAGTTTCACAACCACCCAGATCTTCCTTCCGAGGCAACTAAGGGAACATTAGCTGTTAAATCAGATGCCAGCTTCAATATATAAATCAGTCTGTAATCCTAAAAGGAGGCACTGATGTTGCCTGAACCTGGGCATAGAGCTGAAAAACAGTGTCTTGTTATTTACAAGTAACAGTAATATCTGCTACAGATTTGTAAACACAATATTAAAACACAGAGCAACTGATAATGCATTTTGTCTCCAGGAGAAGTAGAAAGTTCAAAGTTTTCAGAGAAAACAAATATCCCTGTCATGCAATACTGACTATATAATGTGACCTCTGGGTTACCAGCCAAGGCACATTTATGAAACTGATACAATTATTTTTGTAATTTTTAACATTACTGACAGATGTTTTGAGTGAAAATTCCCCACATCTCCTTCCAAACACACTTTTACAGCTGTCTTTGAAGTATAATGATACAGCACTTGAAAACCTGAAAATCTAGATGTCTTGTTCAAGACTACTACTACAAAAAAAGTCACTTGATTTCTAGAACTATAGGCATAAAAGAGTCATGAAAGACAGAAGAAATTATTTCATTAGATAACTGACATTTCATGCAAAAGAATACATTTCTAATGTGCAGGAAAAAAATTGATTTTATGAACTTCAGTATCCATTGCTTAATATTTAAATTATATTCTATCTACTATAAGCATAGACATCTGTATGTTACAAGGTGATGAACCAATTCTATTGGAAGGAGTCTACCAGATGTGGCTACATTCACCAAACTGAAAGGCTGAGCCAAAAAAAAGGTAATGATATATAAGAAATATGTGAACCCACAGCTGGTACCCAGCATTCTTCACCCTACTGGAAACCTTCAATTCATTAAATAAATATCATCAAGAAAGAATGCATATAGGGTCATATAATTTTGAAGGAGGTACTTGGAGCATGCATTCTTCAAGAGAAGAATGAAATTAGCTTTTTCCAACTTAAGGCAAAGGGACTCTCAGCAGCAAGAAACAAGCCTTGGTAGCAAGTCTTTGTTGTACTTGGAACATAAGGAACATAAGAATTTCTCTTGATAGCTCACGAAAGCTCTCAGTTAGTGACAGAGCATGGGTTTTCAGGCTTGGAGTGTACCATGGATGTGCACTGCCCTCTGCTGTACTCCCCCAGTTCTTCCAGCAAAGCGACTGTGCTGTACTTGTTAACACAGACAGGTAAGATGCACTTTACCCCAAATGAAAAACTAAACTGTTACTACTCTCAGCATGCAAGCAGAGCCTGCTAAGAACAGATTTATACCCACCACTACAGATAAATGAGAGACCTCTCAAGAGAGATTTTTAAATGACTGTACATTTTCAAACAGATAAGGTAAAATACACTTGCCTTAGTTGTTCCCCCATGAGCTTAGAGCAAGACTTTTTACTCTAATCAAGGCCAATTGTTAATCTTCTACTCTTTCAGAGAGACTATCATGGTTAAAAGCAGTATATGCTTCAGGCTTACCTGTAACTAACAAGCCTTCCACGTGGATGGTCTCTTATTCCAAATAACATTTTTTTTATTTAAACGTTTCTCATGCAATAACCATTTCACTTCATAATAAACACTTAACCACAACTCTTAATTCTCCACCACTATGTAAAGAATGTATTCAAGCAATCAGAACTCCTAGGGAAGCTGTAGTTCAAAAGTAAGTAAGCAAGTAAAAACAGCCAAACAAAAATTCAAAAAGACATTCCCCTGTAAGAAATGTTATTTGTGAAAACTTTGTGAAGTTCCTGCAGCTACACATGAACTCATTTTCAATCAAAACACTTGAAATTCCCTCTGTCCCAAAACAGTGATTATAATAGTTGAAGTAGCTTTATTTTCAAATCCTTCATTTCCTCTACTTAAGAAATCATCTTCTTATTACACACTGGAGCAAATATTACCTTAAATGAGACAATATAACTTACATTTTAGAATATAATCTAGTCTGCAATACTCAGTGGGTTATATTCACAAGGAAAATGCAACAAAAAAGTACCAACACATTAGAAATTAAACAACTGTTGCTATAAAATTATACTGCGAAAAAGAATTACCTGTTTTTGTTAGCAACAGATTATCCAGATGTCTATCTCCAACTCCAAGGATGTATGTAATCACACAATAACCAGCTGTAACAAGTAAATTGTAAACATCAATATGAGTACCTTTCCTGGAGAGCAACAAGTTCCACACAATTAACAACAGCATATTACATTATCTTAGCTCTAGTTCAGTAGCAATAAATATACCACAGAGAGTCGGGGCAGGAGTGGTGCTGGTGAAGAATAATCAAGATTATCAGCACTATGAAGAACGTTTGAAGAATAAAAATCTGAAACTTATTCTGTACTGCCTAGATTTTAATTTCTTACTATACAATTACCTAATTACCTACTATACAATTACATATCTAGCTGTAAAGACTAAATTCATTCGATATTGGGATTACTTCAAAGGAAGCTGAACTATTTTGAGCAAAGTGAATGTACACGTTTTGAACTGAAGCTATTTTAAGGCCACTGTAAACAAGCAATAGGCATTGATATGAACCTGGATATATATGTCAGCAGCATTCACAAGATCAGCAGTGATAAAGAGCAAACTGTTTTAACTCTTGCTTTCACTCAATAACCCAAACAGTTTGAAGCAGTTCTGAAGGGTGCACCATCAGAAAGAGAAGGGCAAAGGAGAAGATATTATGTAATCACACCTGAATTCTATTTTTCTTTTTTTGGTAGAATGAAGGTCTTTTTTAATTTTATGAACAGCAAATGTGATATTTTAACATGGCCACATGTTTAATTAACATGAACTACACTACCACTTTTCCTTGTCATACAAATGTAACAGCAGCCCCCAAAACCCGTGATGTTTTCAAAACCAATTAGAATTTTGATACAGATGATTTATCATTATCTAAATGCTTAACACGGCCCTGCATTATGAAGACCCCAACTCACAACGCAGAGCGGGCAGAGATAGGGGTATTGCTAGAAAGCCAAGAGTATTTAACTCATATTCTCCTTTAAGAACCACCAAGAGCGGACTTGAGTGTGACATGCCAGGCTCAAAATGATTCTTTTCACAGGACTTTTGACAGCAAGTCCATGCACAGTGCCCTGTTTGCAGTCACCTACACTGAAATACCTCAATACCTCATCCACCACACCCTTCAGGCTTCCCCTAAGCAGTTACCAGCTGTTAGACTGTCACTCACCACAGCTCTTAACGTAGGTGTCCATCACCTCTGCGCTGATTCCATGAGGGCCAGTCTCACTGGGGGCATGTTTCCTGAAGAAGTTCTGGAGACAATGCCATGAAGATATTTAGTTATTCCACATGATACCGGGTCTTCAGAAAAAAAAGTATTTAAATCAAGACCATACATGGCCCTTATTACAGTCTTAACAACCCCCCCCAAACACCTAGCAAGATCTAATTTAATATTGCTTTATTAACATTCTGTCTCAATCATCACATTCTTATACTCGACACAGAAATCGAAAAGCAGTTTGCTTTAGTAAATGTTTCAGAAAATTAACAGTGCACTGAAAAGCTACTCATCAGTAACTATAAGTGACAATACTTCAAAAGCAAACTGTTTAGGTCATATCAACAAAATCTAAAACAGGATTAACAGTCCTGCTTTGTAACTACATTTGGGGAACACGCTCTTACAGGGTCTATCATCCTTATTCCTCCCTATTCTTCAACAAAACCAATTGTTGCTATTGAGTTTAGAAAGACAATACGCCTAAGTCATCAAATGGAAAATTCAAGTTTCCTGTGAAATGTGGACAGGGCCAAACAATCCTCCCATCAGCCAGAAGAAAACTCTTAACTTTCTTGATTAAAAGAAAACTCGATTATATCCAAGCCTAAGCAAAGTTTCTTCCAGTAAGCAAAATCTAAGGAAGCACTGTAAGAGGAACATGGTAGTCCCCTGGATGGCATGTGAGTGACTAAAATAATACTGAAAAATTTAGAAAATTATGCCAATGAACTTCTAAAACATGAACTGTAATTTTAAGATTATTGATTAAAGGTAAGTAACACTGAAACATCAAAACACCTTTTCTTTTCTGCAGATGTGTGTTTTACCAGGCAGTACTGGATTACTTGCTTTAAATCCTTCAGTCGTCAATGTTTATATACAGTGCTCATCTATACTAGAACAGCTGTGAAATCCAAAATGAACATTTACAAAATGAGTGAACCAAACTTCTTCAACACCTAAAAGTGTTCAATTACTTTTCATTTCTTTGGTCTACAATACCTAGCTATTTTATCGTGTCTCAGCACAGGAAATCTCATTCTTTTGGCACCCTGTCTATTTAGATTAATAATTCTTCACAGGAATAATTGCTCCTTATGTCAGCACAGCAGCTGAAACAATAGGGCACCTATTTCCAGTCATAATATGATGTTACAAGTAATTGAAAAATAACAGTTTCACAGGCATTTCTAAAGGTATTATTTTATAAAAACATGTAATGGACTAAATTATGAATAGTACACTTCTAGGATTACAAAGGATTGTCAAGAAAGCACTTTACAATCTGTAAGATTATTGACTGTGCAGATGTACCTTATCACAACCTCTATGGAATGGAAAGCTAAAAAAAAACGATTTAAGCAACTTGATGCTGGTCACTGATTCGTGATAAGCATTTTTTATATGTGGTAAGTATTCGGTAAGCTTATTTGTTAAACAAATTACAATGAAAAATGATAAACAATTTAAATCTTCATATTTTTAACATAAGTAGTTTATAGGAGCTGAGAGCTACTTTGCTTTGGCTCACAGTTACTGAGCTACAAAGAAATGTAAACTTCAGTATCATCTACAAAAAAGGAAAAAAGCTACCGTGACAAATCAAATTCAAATAAACCTGCTCTATTTTCATTAAAAAACCTATTAGCTGCTCACCTCATATAGCAATTTGGTATGTTATATTTATCTCAACCAGCTGAGCTCTGCTACCTAGCTTGTGTGCTGTGCTTGAAACCAGTATGAGTTTTGTGTGCCACTATTCAGTTATGTGTCCCCACTCAATTCCATAAGAATTAAGAAAATCTGCTAACAAAACCAAATTACAGCACCTATACATCTACTACTGCAGGAAAACAAGCTTCAGAAATTATATGAATGAATGATTTATTTGTTTCATCCAAAAAGGGAAAGAATTAATCAAAATGTATTTTGACAAAGCCAAAAGTAATGAATGAAAGACAAACGTTCTGAAAACATGCAGAAAAAAGTGTCAGGTATCTTCCATTCATCATTATGGCAAAGTCAGGATTTCAGTATCATAACTAAACTCCACTGGAATTTATTTCAATAGAACACTTTAAGAACATGAGATAGTCAAGTGGTCATTTACGTATACCTTTTTGAAGTTAAACATCTGCCATAATAACCCCAAATGTTTCCAGCTGTAATTTGTCTTTGAACAGACCAAAAAATCAGCTGGAGACTAAAAGAATTTTGCACAAGATCTAAGCCTTCAGCTAACACTGCTTGATCAGAAGACAATTTACAACTCCCCCATCACGTACCTGTATAGTTTCCTCAGTAGCAAGAACTTCTGCAACTGGTACTGATGGAATAAACTGCATGAAGCCTGTGACAGAAAACAGCCAAAAGAGAAAATCTCCAATGCACAGAACTGTCAGGCTACTCTGTAATTCATGTTTATGAATGGACAGAACTAATACACAGTCATTCAACTGCTTCTCATAGGCAAAAAACCCACTTTTTTTTTCATGTTCCAATCTCCTGCCTTCAATACTTACAAAACAACTTGTCATTAACACCAAATTAACTTGTAAAAGGTGTGTTGTTACAGATTTTCAGGATAAGAGACGTTTAAAGTAAACTGACAGCTTTCCTAAATACTTATCCAAAATGTATCTACAAGTAGCTAAGTTTGATTTTTTGTTTTTCTCCTCCACTTCAGGCAAAGATCTTTAAATAAGAGTGTTATTTGTTCATGATCACATAGAAAACCAGCAGCAAAGATTGATAACTACTGATTGTCACATACTCCTAAATCCAGACCAGGCTTCTTTTACAAAAATATTTGAGTCACCTATGGAATACTGTGGTGACTCAAGACTGTTTACTTCCATGGCTTACACTGTAACAAGAATTTCTTACACACTAAGAACACGGTGTGTTCTTCTCCATACTGTATTTTTAGGAAATAAACGTATTCTTACCATGCTTTGTACTAGTCGCCAGCACTTTGTATGGTGTCAGCTTCAAATCCAGATTCTCTTTCCTTAACAGCTGGAAAGAAACAATATACAAAAGCAAAGATGAATGCCACAGAAAGGCAGATTCTATGACTAAAAGGCTGTGTATTGGACATTCATCTCCACTGTTATTCACTGAAACTGATAATGAGTGAGAGCCTGTTTGGCAATTCTTTTCTTTTTTCCTTAATCTACGCAGGGTAATTGTACGTCTATAAAAAAAAGAAAAAAAAACACCTAGAGATCTGAGAACTCTGGAATGTGTTAGCAATGTAAGCTGCATTAACACAGTTTAACAGTCTTGCTTTTGACAAGAAAAATCAAGAAAACGGGAAGACAAGGATGTCGATTAGCAATTCTCACCTTATCCATGAGTGAAATAATCTGAAGAATAAGTTGATCTTGACGTAAATCATCACCATGCTTAAAAATTACAGGATATTTCCCTCCATCTTCTGTCTTGAAGAACAACTGAGCAGGCATTAAGGCACTCTGGAAAAGGAAATATTCTACTAAGCTGGTTCACAGCAGTGCTCATATGGACACGTTGCTACAATGCAGCTCAGAAATACAAGTCTTTGTATTTTATTTGCACTGCCTCAATGGTTGAGAGTGTACCATTTCCAATAACCACAAGTGTAACTGTATTTTAAAAAGAAAAATACCTTAATGCTTTCCTTCCTTTTTTAGCAAGGATACATTCTCCTCTCCTGCACCCCCACAGCAGTAGAAGAGGAAAGGACAGAAGTATTCAATTTTTTTCTGTGTGCATGTAATTACAATCAACAAAGAAGCACTATGCAAAAGGTCACAACAAAACAAATTTAAACTGATCAGATCAAAAAGAGACACAATTATAGGATAAGCAAGAAAGAATTGCTAGGGGCAAGTCATCTTAAACAATTAATTGCTTCCTTAATCTATTTAGCAAAAGCAAAAATGCCTTTTTACATTATTGTTTGAGAAAGCCCATTTAATTGTTTGCAATTTTTCTGCATAAAATGGGTCAAAGGGGATCAATTACCTGCATGAATGATATAATCTGTTGCAACTGACCAAGTCACTTCCCTCCAAAGCAAACCAAACAAAAATAATTGAGGATACAGAGTTTAATACTGAGCATTTACTGAGATTTTCATATTGACACTCTAAAATTATTAAATTCCATAAATAAAGGCAAAATTATTCTTTACATAGTCCTACAAAAGCTAATGGGATTTCCAAGGGCACCAAAAATTAGTAATTCTTCTCTTTTTAAGTCTGTTTGTTTTTTATCCCATAGCCCAGAATGAGATATTAAATGGAAATAGGTAAGCTTTCAGAATCAGGAGAAGAAAAAAACCTCTGATTTTGAAACAAGTTACATCTCATGTTTTTGGTCCTACATTTTTTGCATAGCCACAGAAGACCAATATGTGAAAGACTGCCTTGAGTTTGTCCTGAAGAACTTCAGCTATTATTATTGATAGGAAGCTATTGATTTAGCTGCTGTTCCAGCAATGTTTTTGTCCCCATTGTTTCCTCAACTCTTAAATCATACTCACACAAAATGATGACTTGAGTTCGCAAAAGTTTGCTTTCCTGACAAAATCTTTTCAATGCTGCCTCCAACCAAAGATGCAAAAGCACACAACTGCAGAAGCCTATCCTTCAAAGGGACTAACTTTGTATAGAAAGAAGAAACCTAAAACTGGTAGAAAACTACGCAAAAAATACTCATGTCTGATTTTAAGTAAACTCCAATTATAGCACAGGTAAATTATAACAAGCAGCCTGATGAAGCTACAGCACATAATAAATTTAGGACCTATTAGAGATGACAGATTAACACTGTCTCTCACAGCAGCCTGTATAAATTTTTTAACTGGCAAACAAAATCCTCCTTCTGGCCATTGGCCTGACTTGTACAGCAAATTTTGGTCATCTTAAAATTAGATAACAGTCACCAATAGGAATTGAACACAAATTTATAAAAAGGTCCAACACCACTGAGCACAGCTAGTAACTTACATTGCAAGCATTAACTTACATTTCAAGCAGTAAAATAAACAAAATAACCCCAGCCCTTCCAACAGTACATCAGCTGTTTTATGGTCAGGAGCAGCTGCTAAAGTTTGGTTTAAGGATTTACCAATCATGGGGCCACAGGGTTTACCTCTCAGCTGACTGCAAATGAATGAAATGGACCACCTTAGAGCTTTATTTAGCAATGGAACAGACCCACAGATCTAAATGAGACACAGCACACCTGCCTTGATTTGCATGATTTTGATCTTAAGGTGTACTCCTGCTAAACACAGGAACAAAATTTTGGGAAATTCTGAACTTCATAATCTGTATCACTCTTATAAAAGCTGCTTTAAAGTTAAAAACTTTAAACTGAAAACCAAAAGAAAATAAGGAGTTGTTTAACCACTTTAGGAGCATGCTACATTTTGCATTTAGTTGCATTTTGCCTTGACTATGTCTGTTCCTTTAAATTTTTCATCTGATATTTCTAAGCTCAGTGCTCACAAGATTTGTTTGTATTTCAGCTATTCAGAAGATCTCATTTACCTTGAAGAGTGTGGCTTTTTCAGGGATTATTCCTTTAATTTTCACCTGAGGTTCCAGAGGAAGTGGAATAAGTTCCATATCTGCTAAATTCATCTTTTCATTATCAGCTAACAATGCCTGAAGCCTCTCATTCTACAAGAATGAAAATTTGTTTAAGGAAAAAACCCACAAAACATAAAACACATACTAGGTATATATGGAATCCATAAACAAAGGATGCATTACTAACAAATATTCAATTTATTCAATTATTTATACATACTAAGAATCAAGGTTTTACTCATAAAATCTAGGAAAATAAAAACTCTCTATTTGCAGTAATATGAATAAGAAATGAGATATTCCATCTAGCCTTAGTACAGTCAAGTGATTTTCTAAGTTCCAGATATACCAGTTTTAGAAAAAATAATTTCTAAATTGCCTGCACAAAGCACAGGATGACTTGTTTTCCATATCAAAATTAAATGTTAGTTATGCTTCAGAAATTGATTCAAGCCTAACTCTGAAACTTTATATCCCTCGACTCCACCAAGGACTTCTCTACCACCAAGGAACCAAATAGCCAATAGCCCGCACTGATCTGATTTCCAGGCTTGCTCTACATTCCTACATCCATAGTTATCAGAAACGCAACATGCATCAATTTTTGAGTCCTTTACATTTGATGTCCTACATATTAAAGGTTTAAAACATTAAAATCTCTAGCCTTTTCCTTTACTGAATCTAACAGACACAGACACCAAGGAGGCCCACAACTGTTAGGAATAGTTCTAGGGGTTAATTGCTGCTAGCTAGATTGCAGTCAGAATGTAGAAGCCATGTGTTTCTTAGTTTTACAGAAATTTCCTAAAAGAATATACAACTGAACACTACCAATGTATTGCACAAGCAGGATTTAGAATCTTACAAATTGAAAAATCCTCCTCCTCTTTTAGCCTTTGTTATTGATACACAAAACAAGTTGCCTCACTTACTGTTAATACATGCTTTATTTTTCTGCACAAATACACCCCATACATTTAAAGAAATTATCACACTGAAACATCTATGTTTAAAAATACTGATGTGTGTCAAAGGAAAAGTAATAAGTACACAAACAGAAGTCCCTCTGACATTTCTGCTTCCTTCCCATACCCGCCTGTCAGTTTCACTCACAATGCTTCAGCTAAGAAGGACAAAGCTTCTTAAAATGTATGTATAATAGAAAGCCTTTTCCTCAAGACCCAGTAAAAAGCCGAGTTCTGATAAACACCTACGTTATAGAAGAACAGTTTTGTTGCTCTTGGAACAAACGAGACCTTGCTGCTAACTTGTTTTCACTATGTACCCTGGCATATTACTCACATCACAACAACCTGATACTTTCCCACGTCCCCCACAACATGTTCAGTTATATCATCAATTATTTAATTATTCTCATATCTTTCTTTTGCCAAAATACCCCAAGAGTGTTCTCAAGGGCCTCTTCTGTTTTCTGTCTTCAAACTTTGAAAATACTTTGGAACTTCGAACTACCAAAACCTTTCCGAAGTTTGCTTACAGTTAACCAAAATTATTACAGAATGATTATTACAGAATGGTCAGTGCTAAAGAACTTTAATGAAAGGCTAACATTCCTCCCCATTGTCAAATTCAAGCCACAGACAGGCTTTCCAATCCTTCAGTTACCTTTTTCTTACGATTCCCACTTTCACGCTGTACTGCCTTCATTACATGGACCAAGCGATCTACAAACGTCTGCTGGGCTGCCAACAGCGAGCGCATAACTCTGACAGACTTATCACCCTGAGAGAATGAAAAGAAACAAAATTAGTTCCTTGTTCCATAATTATTTTATCTAGAAATCATTCCTTTGTTCTTAGACCTTTGGGCTTTTAAGAGGTTAAGTGAATAATGATCAATTTCCCTTCAATTCAAAAGGTATTTTCTGTAAAACACAATCACAGTCACTGTAGCTGGCAATCAATTATCTGACCTAACAGTGCACTTTAATTTGCTTCAACAATTTCAGTGGTGAACAGTCATGCATGACAAACCTATTCACACAGCCAAAGTAAGTTAGTAAGGATAAGTGCAAAATATTCTTATGAAGCACAAGAGTCAGATTCAAGTAACTCCCCTAAAATTGGAAATAATATTAAGTGTGAGATATATGAAAATCAGGAAAGACTGCGTATCTGCTATACAGTAAAACTTCCAATTCACACAAGTTTTTTCGGTGTTGTTTTAGCTTTTATTCCCTGCTGCTCCAGCACCCTCTGCTGCCAACACACAGAACAGCAAGTGCTGTTTCTGAGTTTCAGATCAGTCTCTCCACTCGCACTTCAAGGACAAGAGTTTCCAACAAATAACAGTAAATAAACCACACTGATTACACAAGGCTTTTAGAAGGTTTTAGACCCAGTATAAGGCAGAAGATTTTAGAAGCAGTATGTTACTAACAGGAACAAGCAATAAAAGTGAAGAAAGGGTTTTCAATATTTGCTCTTTTCCTTTTCGGTGGTTTCTTCAGCTTACTACAAATTCAAAATTCAAGCACAAGTGGAAGTTTTTATAGAATTTCAACGCGTGTGACATACACACACACAAAACCCTCTTAGACACCTGCACCTTTTGAAGAAAGGACTATCCCAGGCCATTACATACTTCCTTACACAGAGGCATTACCTTCAGCAAAGCCTGACTGAATCTTCTCATCACATTTAAGTACATTTCGTGAGTCTTTGGGTCCCTCTGCTGAGTATCTTGGTCTTCACACTCCACTATTACATACCTGTAGCATAAAAACAAGCCAAGTTATACCATACCCTTGGAGCTACACAATTTGAGTGAAACACAGTAGCCCTGTATTAAGGACCTGAACTAAAAATGAAGACGATCTTTGAATGAGATCTTTAGCTCAAGTAACAGCTGAACTATTCCAAATTGCATAGTCTGAAATTCCGCTTGGATCAGGAGAGTCTATAAAAGTTTCTGAGGTTTTTCACTTACAGTAAAAGTGTCATCACTCAAAGAGGACACGCCTGAAGTCCAAATCTTATGAACACTCTAGCCAAGAACTACAACTGAACATGTTTTCCACTGTGATACCACCTGCTACATAATGTAGTAGTTGCAAACTTGCTATTCAAGAGTATCTGCAACACAAGGAGAATCTCACCCTACCTGCTCCCTATTTTACCATTAGAAATGGTGGAAGGAAAGGTATTGTTCCTAAAGCAGCTCCGCAGAGTCTACAAGCCAGAGTTTCCATTTCTAAGATTATGAATTGGATACAAAACTTAATAATGCAATATGGAACATTTACACTGAAAATTTATCTTGATGCTAAGCAGTCATTTGGAATGCTTTTGTGTAAATTTCTACTTGCAGTACTGACAAGCAAAAAGTGGCTAGTATTGAAGGTCTTCTTTCTGTTGGTCAGCATACCTCGTAATGCTACCCAGCACAAACATGCAATAAGCATATAATAAAGTAAAAACATAAAATAAACACTGTTAAAAAAATGAAGAAATTAGCATGTCAGTCAATTTTCAAAAACTACATTTGGATTCAAAACTGACTAATTCAAGACATTTTCTTGGATGTTAACACTGTCATCAAGAATTACACCTTCCTTATGTACTTGTGCAGAATCTCTTTATGACAGAGTAACTGTGAGATGAGACTAGAGATCTGCCATTTGCAGCTGATCAGATTTGAGCAGATTTATTTATAGATACACAATATATTACACCCACTACAATAAGGCATATGTAACTTATTCCATGTGTATAACCCCAATTAAATCTATAACTTCTAGGGCTTTGCTAATGCACTGTTACAGACCTTCCTTCACCAATATGTGTATAAAAGTAAGTCCGTATTTATAAAGTCTGTGCACCTAAACTTCAAGCAAAAGGGGAAGTAATGACTTGAAACGTGACATTTTAATCTTCATTTGTTAAAAAAGCCCTGGACAGTTTCTCAAAGCTATCTAGAAACAAGGAGTAAGAATAATGCTTCATACTTGGGTAGGTGTCCCATATGTCCAAAGAGGAGAGAGAAAAAGCAGTAGCACTGACTTCTGAGGCCACTGTTAAAGGATAGGACAGCTTTACAATGACAAGTGACTGAGCAGAAGGTTTCATTTTCAAGGGTTATTGTACTTTTTCCATTGATTATTTTAGGTGCACGCTGTGTCTGGATAGTTGAAACATACAATTGATCAGCAGCCATGAGGATTTATGGCTACGTCACCTCTAACAGTGGCTGCAACATTTGTATTTTGTCACTGAGAAATTGAGATGTCTGGAAAGAAAACAAAGAATAAATTGACTAGAATTTTTGACTTGGGTTTTTTTCTTGGTTGTTTTGTTGAATTTGTTTTTTTTTAAGTCATACGTCAAAAACTTCACAGAGTTATGAACATTTCAACTCTCTGTAGACTGAGGGTCTGAGATGTTGCTGAAATGTAAGAGAATAGTTTCTATCAACCTGACAGAAAATAAGCTAAGCTACCAACACTTATCTTAATGAAGAATATTTGATTAGGTCAAGCACTTGGATTCTACTCACACCAATTCAGCCTGCAATTATTTTTATCATTTACATTTAATAGCAATTTTTAATGAAGCCCAGCATTATCTTTGGCCACTGCCACAGAAATAACTACTGTTTGCAAATGAGCATAAGTCATGCACTTAAATGTCTTAAAATTCCACTTACTAAAAAATAATTAAACAATAAAACTTAGAAAGTTATAAATGGAATCTCTCAGCATAGTTTATAGGTTACTTGTAAGAATTTTTTAAGAACGGTTTGCTATGTTTACATCATATATCACACTTAGTTCCCAGTTCACAACTTATCTGTGGTTAATGCTCTTAGCACACTAAAATATGATCATATGCATTAGCATTTTTAGTTATTTGATGCAGCTACAAAGGTTACAAATGAGAATCATATGACTTAGGTGTAGCAATGCAAAAGGCACCTAAGCTCTTACTTTTAAAATATGTGTATATACAAGTAAATAGCTGTGAGTGTTGTGCATATGCAGATATTTGTACAATAATACACACACTTTCACACAGTACAGCTCTACTCATCTCACCTTGCTTCAAATGAGAAAATTCCTACCTGCAAATGCTTGCTCAGAAGGCTTGCAGATTACTAGTTTAGGCATCTAATTTAATTCTTAAACCACTGAGCTGAGACAAGATCCTAAACTAAGCAATCCTACCTCTCTACTGTATAGATGACCTAATATTTGCAGCTAAAGTTACCCTTAAATGCATGTATGCAATGACATTTTGTTTGTGTTCATGGCCACAAATGGAAAGAAAAAAAAATAAGGTTACAACAAAAAAATCAGTGCTTTATGAACCTTCATAAAATACACCTTTGACTAATATTTGAATGCATAACTTCAATATTCTAGCCAACAAATTATAAGCATAAAAATTTCAAGCATACAGACAGCAAAGAAAAGCAAAGGTGAACTTAATCTCTACCCCAACACCATAGACAACTTGAATGACAACTTCTAACATGGTTAGGCTGCTTTTTGTAACACTGTACCTAATGTCCTAAACATCACCTTCTTTCGTCTAACAGTAAAGCATATTTCTGCATTTTAAAAGCCTCATTTTATAAATTACTATGTTCAAATGCATGTTGTTTTCAATCTACTACTTCACCCTGAGAAAAACTGGGATTCTGAAGCTCTCAAGACAGGTCATCATTCGCTGAGCATCCTTCTGGGCATTATAGCTTTGATTTCAGTTACATATTGATACAGTATAAACAAACAGTTTCTAACATACCAGTACAAGTAGTTTGCCAACGTGGAATTTTTGCATGCCCGTGATATCAAGAAAGTGCAAAGGTCTTGCTGGAAGGGATTTAAGAACAGAAAAAAAAACCTAAGTTATAAAGAAATCTTAGCATGTGAGAGACAAAGTTAAGGAAAAACACAAAGTAAATATAAGAGTTGTGAGAGATATATTCCCTTCTAGAATCTGAATCCAATCCAACTTAATATTTAAATCATACATTAGTTTAAGTATTACTTTAAATCCAGCAACACCACTATAAGTAAAAGGTCTGCTACTCCAGTAATCTATTTACCAATGTACCAAAAGCACATGATGTTCTCCAAAAAGAAACCTTTAATGTAATTTCTATTTATGTGTTACTTTTTCCTCCTATGCAATTATGTCTTGCTGTAAATGCTGTAAAATTCAACCCCAAAGAGACTTCCCACTCTGTTTTGTATCCAGAGCATCTTACAATGTTAGAAATGTTCTACATTTTAAGACAACAAATTTGTATAGGATACACAGCATTTAGCTGCTTCTTTAATGTTTAATAGTCCAGCCAGCAAGAAATCTGAGTATCTTCACTGATATGCTCACTTTGAGGCTTGTTTTCTATGCAGTATTAAGACTCAAATAGGACAATTAGCAACAGGGAGTGGGTCTTTAGTTCAAAGACCAATTAATCCACACATCAGATTAAAATCAAATTCCCTCAAAATGTCTTTATCTTCTATCTTTCCCCTCCTCCAATCCCATTCCTATTACTCGTCTACTTCTGACACGAACTGAATATAGTCCTTGGCAGAAGTAAATCAACAGTGTCTCACTTAGGTTCAAAAAAGATGACATGCCAAAGAATACGGCAACAGAAAGAACAGATTGCAGAGACTGAAATATCTGGATAATTGTTTTCTATTAAAAGACTGTTTTAAAACACCTCAAACACATGCAGTTGCCAGTGTCTAATCAGTATGTGATAGCCTTTGCCATAATTTCTCCTTTACAGAAGAGTACTTTAACTTCATGAAGAGTTCAATTTCCAGTCCCTCAGTTTTGGATACTGTGATCACGTACATAAATAGATGCAATGTAAAAAAAATCAGTTAAGCTAGTGCTATTTTCGTAGCATTTACTTTAAATTTATATTCTTTGGGCACTTTAAATATTCAGTAAGATACAACCAAAGGATCCAAATATTCACAAACAAAAGCAAGAAACAGTACCAGGTCACTAGAAAAGTACAATAAATACAAGGTAAATAGTCTGACTTACATCAAGGTTTTCATTTTCTGCAAGCTCTTTTGTCTTAGAAGTAAGAGGTGGAGAGGAAACAGGTGGAATAGGACTCATAATCTGGGAACTACACAAAGGAAAGCATGTAATTGGCATGATTCAAAGTTCTTGCTTGGGGGCCAGGGAGCATGCATGGAAATCGCAATGAATTTCACTTCCACGGCATAATAAATTCAGAGAACTGGAAGAAAAGTATCTTTGAAGGTAGCACCCCAACCCTGTTTCAGAACAAACTGCATGAACAGCAACTTTGACAGCTGCAGTTCCTGAAAACAGCAGAAATTTGTGCCAAGAGAGCTATACAGTTTATGCCTGTGAAGGACATTCACTTACAAAAAACTTTGCATTTTATTTCATCTTCCATACAAAATAAGCAGACATAGATAGGAATTTAACAAATCTGCATTTTCAGGAGCTTTTTTCAAATGCTCTAAGATGAAACTGCTAATTCACAACACCTGCAAGCACTAGTCTTTGGAATGCAACTATGCGTAACAGAGTAGACAAACGCTTATTTGCAAGGCAAAGTTTTCAGACAGTAAATTTACCTTAAAGGAAGTAATTAAATAGCTCTCCTAACATTTAAGTATCATTGCAGCCTCCAAATAAAGCATATTTCCCACCACATCCACTTTTACAGCTTTGCAGCAGGATCAATGAAAAGCTGTAGAATTTTAACACAAAAATACACCCTCCTGTTACAAGTCATTAGAAGCTTAAGACTGAAAATCCTGAAAATCTGTAATAAATAGTCACAGAAGACTTTGGTTACCAAGTTCATTTACACTTTGCTTAATACTATATTATGTATCTCATTTTTTTTTTTGGATTCCTGCATGTGTAAGAAGTGTGTTTCCACAAGTCTCCCTGGACACCTTCTTTTGCAGGAGCAGGATGAAATTTCTTTCCACTTCAAACTGATGGGACTTTTAGATCCACATTCTCTGATGAAAGTGGGAAGTGGAACCTCATATAACTTCAATGAAGACATCTTAACTTTTGCAAGTACAGAAGGAAGCAAGGACAGTGTTTTTACTGCTCTACAGAAGCTTTTGTCCTTTTGTGTAGTAATGTCAAAGGCCACTACTTAAACACAGTTTGCTCTGTGAACTGTGTAATCAGGAAACACAATTCATGAGTGCTCAAGATTTGTTGGGGGTTTTTTTTGGCCTTTTTTAATGCTTCAGATTATAAAATAACATGTTCAATATGCAATTCTCCCTTAAAAAGAAGAAAGAATTTCATGGCTTAGAATGTTACATGTTTCTGCCTTTATGCTCAAAGTCTAATCTTCTTACCTGTCTATTTCTGAAGCATTAGATCCAGATGATGTCATAGCTTCTGACATGGAACCTTGGCTGTCCCTCTTGCTAGGCTCCAGGCCATTCTTTATGTCATCAAAGTTTTCGTATTTCAATGCTTGGACTAACTGTAGCAGGTACATCAGCAAATCCTCAAGGAGAAAAAAAAAATCCAAGCGAAATAAGGGTGTCAGTCAAAACAAACTAGAACTCCTTCTGTTTACAAAATTCTAATTTACAGATAAACTTACTGAGGGTTTAGTGACCTCTAACAAAACAGAAACTGAGGTCTCCCTAACAAGCCATATACCATAGCAAAACTGGTGTTGGATGCAGTCTGGCTCCCAAAAAATACTGAATTATCATTCTACTATTTTTTGTTACTCAAAGACAGTAAGTGCTAATTTAGTGAATATTTAAGTAATATTTACTACATTAAAATTCTCTTTAAATATGTTGCCCTAATTGCTTCCAGCATCCACAGAATAAAGTTTTCAATTTGTGTCTCACAAGAAGAAAATTGAAAATTCAAGCACAAAATCTGGGCTATGGTATCAAGAATGAAGATTCTCTCTTCCCTTATGGACTATTTTTTTTATCCTTTGTGTAGCTGGGGATCTAAGAGAAAAAATACATATCTAATCTATTTTAGATTGAAGAACAGCATTTTAACCACTTGCTGTTTAAAATTAACTTGTTGCATTTACTGTTCAACTTGTTCTGTTTAGTTACCTTCCAATACTTTGTAAAAAGTACATTTTTAAAGTCAAAGCAATATGACCTTGGCTATTGAAGTGGGCTTGAAAAAATATGACGTATTTATGCTCCCTACTTTAAACTCTATTGATTGCCAAAGATTCAAGAGTTATGGTAATACATTCAAATGTGGGTTTGCTTTTCAACTGTCAAAAGAGAATAAAATATATAAATCACTGAAATTTAACAGATTAGATTCTTTTAAGTGGGCTCTATTCATAATCAGAGCTCATCACATGCTAATCAGTATACAATTAAAAACACCTCATTTCCACAGATTTTCTTTAGCAAAAGAGTATGATGATATACTGTTTCAATTCACCAGATGGATCTGCTGAAAATCTTTCAGTTGACTATTTAAGTTCAGAGCACTCCCACAGGTTAACACTCAAAATTTATCACTGGTTTTTGGTGAGAGCATGCTGTTGTTTTACCTTGTTTAACAAAACCAGCTACCACCGGCTGCTTGTGCTAAGACAATTATCCACGTGTGACACTTAATAATGTGAAGACTGTTCCCCAAAAGGCTTACAATAAATAGCAACACAGTGAGTTCTTTTTTTGTTTACCTTCACTAATACTCACTTAAATGTCTTAAGAAGTAGCAAACGTTTCAAGGATTTAATGAGACTAAAAATCTTGAGTCCAGCTGACTTTTCCCTGTACTCACAGACCAGTGAATACCTCATCATCAGCCTGCTGAAGCCTGGCAACAGCGTAGCGCCGCACCGTTGGGTTGGTGAAGTGAGACGACAGAAGCTCCAGAGAGTCTTCCACATCCATGGGCTTCCACTTGCCCAGCAGCTCCAGTGCTTGCTTTGCCTCTTGTGGTAGATCCCAGTTGACACATTTCAGGAATTTGGTCAAGGCCTTAATAGGAGATCAGACAATTCTTCAGTAAAAAGCCAGCCAAAAGAAATTATTTCAAAAATTAACGTCTCACACAAAGGTAGAACTAGATTCAGATTGTATTTACATAAGCACAGACCTGAAAAAGTTAACTGATATAAGTGACAAGGTCCCTTCCAGCCCAAACCATTCTATGACTCAACTTACCTTCTCCTGATGAGTAAGGTAATATCTGAATTTCCACACCAAATCCTGTTCCTCATACGTTAGTTGCTTTGTCGGTGGATAACTCACTATGATCTATTTGATACACAGTCAGAAAGTGAGCTTAAAAACGTGAAGAGGCATAATTAACAAATTAACAAAGTATGCTGTTAGAAAGCACAACACTGACAACACACAGAAATAGCTAGGGAAAAAAAAAAAGCTTTCCAACAACACAAAGTTATGGCATCATGGTGATGCTCCTCAGCTACATGGTTGATTGAATTGACAGTGCAGGCAAACACAGTTGCTTTAAGTGTACCATTAACACCTACATGACATGCACAAAATACACATTCTTAACCTCCCAAAATGGTTACCAAAAAAATGAACAAGCACCTTGTGTTCCTGAGTTGGGCCCTTCTGACTAAGCACTCCTAAGAAACATCGAAACATTTCATTCATGATTTTCTATAAACTGAAATTAACTGTGTTTTCCTTAAAATGTCACCATATATTATTACCAACCTAAGTAATAAAATTGAACTTAGCCATCATATGGCTGACTTACGTTAAGCTGATCTCGTGTAGTTGCATTAGGCTTCAGGTCATGATCAGAAGGTCCACTTCTTAAACTTCGAGCAAGTTTGTGATGTTTGCTTTCTACTAAGTTCTCCTAAACACAGAGAGTAAGTCAGTATTTATAAATACTAAATTTTAGATGGAATTACTATTGAAACAAAACCATCCAGCAAAGACTCACCAGTCTCTTGAAAAATGCATGGCAATAAAAATTCAATTCTAAAAGTACAGCATCTTCTGGTTTTTGTTTGTTTTACAAAAAAACTCCTTTAATAATATGTGGAGGGTTGTTGGGTGCTTTGAGGGTCTGTTTCAGTTTATGACTTAACATTAACAAATCCTACCTTGCCTTTTGGTGAATTGCTGCAAAATGTAAGCATTTCAGTCAACACATCCGTGATTGACAGCACTCAAACGTGCTAGACACTTCATAAACATTTTCTTTAGGATGATGTTTGCAGTATAAAGCTTTGTATGCAAGAAAAACATCTCAAAAACTTGTCCCACTGTTAATACCATGTTAGCAACAGTAGGAGCCACAGTAGGAGCCACAATAGGAGCCACAGTGCCAACGAGATTTCAGCAGCCAAGGCAGTTTCCAGCATTGTCAGAGTTGCTCTTGCAGTGTTAGATTACACGGTGCTCAAACAGTGCTGCCAGTACAAGCCCACTTACATTAAGGTTCCCAAAGCTGCCAATACCAGTCCCACTGAATTGGCATCCACAATAATGGAAATCTTTTCTAGAACTGTACTTAGGCACTGTCTACATGGAAGACAACATACAAGAGAGCGCAGGGAGAAAATATTTTAACAGAGGAAGTGACCAAGAGTTACCGCACCAGTCTCTAAATTCTACATTTCTCTTCTTCAGCTTCCTGTAATCTTATATTCCCACCCTCTGACCTCTTTTGCCAACAATCCCCCTTCTCTGCTTTCTTACACCTCAGAAGCAAGCACATGAGGTATGGAAAGGAGGAGGTGAACATAAGCATTAAATCAATTCTTGTATTTCAATCTAGCAGCAGCAGAAAAAGAAAAATAATAAAAAACCCACTGGTATTTCTAAACTGGTCAAATTTATCTTTCCACTGGAACTTTAAAATACTCAAGATGGCAAGCTTTCATCTACATCTATTAAAAGTTCAACAGTAACAGTAATACAGATGGCATTACATGGAGCATGCTTACCATAGACATCTGGGGATCTGGAATCTTAACAATTTCAGGACTTGTTAAAATTGGAGATGACTCATCACCATCCTGAATGACAAAAAGTTGAAGGCACATTAAACATCTCACGCTTTAGGGAAAAAACATATCATACTAATGCACTGTGAACTCTACTACAGTGAAAGAATGATGCAACTGCTGACAGTTTTAAAGGGAAAAAAGAAAATAATAAACAGATTATTTTTCTTCTTTGTCTTTTTCCCAGATGATAAAAAATGTGGCAAGACAGATGGAAGTTCACCAGAGGAGATGCAGCTTGACAACTCACTACTATGCTGGCACACAGGTGAGTGGAGAAATTTGCCCCTATTGTCACATGTCCTCTGGAAGCATGAAGAGAAACAAAAGCAAACTCTGTAGTTCCACCAAACCCAAACAATTTCCTAGAAAAAAACACCACCTTGCAGAAGGTATCTCCTAAAAGTTCAACACAGACAGATATAGCAAGATATATGTGATCCTATCTATCAGAGGTTCTACGTGCTTAGAGTCTAAATAGTGTGCTGCCTAAATAAGGGAAGGGAGAAGCTAAAAGATTCCTGTTTGAACCCAACACACACAAAAAAAAAAAAATTAAAAGCCTGCCACCACATGACAAGACTAGCGACTCTGTCTTCCAGACACACAGCACTGTGGTTCTGTGCTTTTTAACCTTAGGAGGGTAACTAAGCATTAATAAAAGCTATGAAAGAAGATTTCATTTAAAATACAGAATAAAACAGTCAAATGCAAAACAAAACAAGATCAGCATAATATGTGCTCTGCTACACTTATACTTGGTCTGTTTTCATTTATTTTGCTGTCAATTTCAGATCAGAATAAAGTATTTTTAACATACCAACACTTCCCTCAGTAACGTGTTTTGAGGTTACTTGCTCAGGTTTCTTTCTGCCCCCAGCCTATTTTTTTTCCTGCTTTTCCAATCACATATGCCTCTTGGGATAGCTTTACTTTTATACTTTTCAGAGGTAGGTTTCAAAGGAGAGGTTGTTTCAAGGGGGAGAATCATTAGTCACTAACATGATATATGAGTTAAAATTGCCATTAACCTCCCAGGAGAAACGTCTTTTTTTCTACATTTCAACTACATAACTTTTGTGTTGCTGACTACAGTAAAATATCTCTTATTATTAAAATACTTCTTCAGAGAGACACTTTTAATTCCATTTACTGGTGCCCTATGCCTTTCTGAAGTAACAATTTTGACAAAAGTCAAAGTAAAAGCAGTAAGAACACACACATCCTTCCTAGTTAAGGGAAATAAACACACAGTCTTGCCTGTGGCTGCTGATGGTCACAGAACACAGGTTGCTTTTCTCATTAGTCTTTCAAAAAAAGCATGCACGCAAACATTGAAGAGGCAAAGATGACATTTGCTTACAGTATCTCTGCTCTGAAAGTATATTGCCTAAATAATGAACTTAGCTCTGACCTCACTGCACAGAAACAATAGTATGAAAGTATTTCTATAATAACAAAATATGCTGCTGCATCACTAAGAGTAGACTGAACTGAGCTGGAGTCGCAGTGCCAGATCAGCACTCACATTGTACTAAGCCTCTGCCATCTCACCAGGCAGAATGCTCAGATCATGTCACAGTAGTCTCACAAAGTCAAATTATATAAAAACCAATGAAATTGTTGCAGGTGTAGTTTTATATTCAAAACTATAATAAGGCTGCAGTCTGACTTTGTCTTTATAAAAACAACAAAGGATTCCAATGTCCCAGTGACAAGTCTCCACTCCATTTAGAACTTTCACATGAAAACCCTCTATGAAAAACTTGACACAGGAGAGAATTCAGTAGCAACAAGCTACTAACTTGCTATTCAAACTCTGCTGAGGCATTTATAGCATCCAGGTCCCATGAGGATTCTCTAGGGATAAGCAATAATAACACCTACTGCTGTACCCTTCCCTCAGTGGAAAAAAAACAACATCAGATACATTAACTGTACAAGGAAAGGTCTCAGACTGGTAAAAGTGGAGAATGTACACTACCATTAGAAGCCTGTGGCAGCCATTAAAAATTCAAAACTCACTAGGATGAGAATGGCAAAAGCACTATTGCCAAAAGCTTGCTTACTTACAAAACTAAAAAAAAAAAAAAAAACTTGAGCAAAGCCTTCCAGTGTGTCATGTCCAAATGTTTATAAATTAACATTAAGGAGTTTTTTTCCAAGACTAATGCTGAAAGAATGATTTGTTCACTCATTGCTGGCAACTCTTTTTGGAACCTTTCAAAACAATCATGATAATGACTGTTTATTTTAAACTCATAGAATGCAGTCAGATCATGCTGAAGAGTGAAGCTAACAAGTTCTAGCTGTTCAGTTCAAGCACCAGGAAAACCATTCCCAGTGTTTCACTGCACAACAGAACAAAGCCTTAAGCTCAACCAAAACTTGCTATGAAACCAAGTTTTTCCAATCATTCATGGGACAAGTTGCTGTGTCAGAAGCAAACATTTTGAAACAGACTGTTCAATGAAATGCTCGGGAAGGCACCATGACATTAGCTGTCCTGTGAAGGATGTCAGCTGTTAAACTGCCCTTCTGTAACTCTCTGTTATACCTTGAAAGCATCATGTGCAGCACCACAACCCTGACCACACAAACTTACTACACCAGTGCCTCAACTAGCATGTGAATTTGGCCAAGTGTATCCTTTTGAAGTGTCTTTCCTGACTCACGCCCATGTAGACTGCTTTAGTTCACATCCTGGGAATCTCAGAAATCCCTGACATCCTCCAACTGCCAGCACCCACGTGGGATGTGATGAAAGCCAGACCTGAGCACAAGAACATGGTGCAGACACTGGGCTTTCAGCAGCCTCTTCTCTCAGTGAACCTGCTCCTCTTGGCTGCAACACTTCCTAGCACAGGAAGAATCTGAGATGACCTGCTATTTGCCAGCAGGGAACAAAAGCAACCTCAATGCTAAACAAAACTAACTTGCTTTAAACTGCTGTGTTACAGAACTCTAGAGATATTTCACTACAATAAGGTCAGTGTGTGTGACTTCACATAAATATTAAGAGTCCATTTAGGACAGTTCACAAAATTTGCAGAATTTTCCAAACAGCAACATTCTTGTGTACTTGCCTGAAAATCAGTTTCAGAGCATAAATAAATAAGGAGGTTCTATTTATCTTATTCTTTAACCAAAACACCATTTAAAGTAACACCGATGTGAACCAACACCTCCCCCACAAAAAATAAAAGGACAGACAACCAGTGGTGTAGACATTACTTCTTCTTCCTTTAAATCCATGAAAAAGTCTCTGATAATCAAATTTACTTATCTTTTTTAATAAACTGGATGCAGCAGTGCAATCAATTACCCAAAGACACATTTTACTTGAAACCTGCACAAAAATACATTAGTGATAAATGCTGGTGTTATTTGTACTTGGTAAATCACACTGAATTTCTGCCTAAATGGAGAATTGGAAGTGATGCTGTCATTACTAGCAGACCCTATCCTTCACGTCTTGAACGCTGTATTAAAATGAAGTTAACACAGAACATGGGAAAAGACACTGCCACCTCACTTCATTGTAATTGAATGTCAAGTCAAAGAACCTCAAATTCTATCAGCCCCTGTTTAACAGGCTAGTTCTTCCTAAACACTTGAAAACAAATAGATCAACAAAACTGTGACAAGTAATCTCCACTTGGACTATCGGTCACAGGCAGGTGACAACAGAACCTTCTTTCATTATGCTTGGTGCAGTGGATTGGTGATGCCCGATACACAGACTGCAGACTGTAATTGGAAGCATGACAAAACTGAGAAAACAGGCACTAATTTATGTACCATTTCCTACTGCTGTCAGAAAGGGGTCAAGTACTTGTTGGAAAGCTACTTCGTAACAACAAATCCCTCCAACTGCAGTTAGTTATAGCTATAATATGTACTATTACACATTCCATTACTTTATTGCTGCAAGAGCAGCCAATTCATAGTTATTCTGTTCCATGAACTTTTAATATGCTTCAGAAACATCTGTTAAAAGAAAGATGCATGCTCGGCATCTGAATCTTCTTTTGTGTATCATGCACATTTGTAAAACCACAATAATGAAAAAAAAAAAGAAGTCGTGTGTAAATCAGGAAGAATTCATCTATAATGGCAGGTTGCTGGAGGTAACGGAGAGAAGTCATTTTTAGGAAAGTCATGTTCATTTATAAAAAGAAAAGAGCCAAGAGGACACAAAACCACATGCTCATATGTTTGCACCTGTGAAAGATACAGCATGCTTTCATGTAAAAAGGTAGTTTTTAGTAAAGAGTTTCAATATCTTGATTGTATTCTGCTAGGCTATTCACTGTTTCCTTGTTTTCCACAGAAGTAAATTAGTTCATTTTGTTCATGGGGAAATCTGACACCGTATAGGTTTCATTGTGATTTGTACCACCAGAGAGTTTTGCAACAGCACAGTCCTCTACAACTGCTGGTTCTAGGGTAAGTGTACAGAAGCACTATGAAAAATGCTATTCTAAAGGTGGGAAGATTTTAAAATGTGTGGAGAGGTCTCACTGTCAACTACAGCTCCCAAAAAGAAATGTTAAACAGCCAACATAGCCAGCTGCCTAAGAGACACTTTCACTAAAATTAGCAAAATTCACCAAGAAATTAAACTATAAGAAAAACAAAAAAAACAGAAAGAAAATAAAATCAACTGTCCCCCACCACAAAATCCAAAAAAAGCCCCAACCAACCAATGTCCTAGGGAAAACACTCCTGAAAGTCAAAAAGCCCCAAGATTTAACTTGCAACATATCAAATAGTTGAAGCAGTCTGATCTGTGTCTTCTCAAGATTTATTTTTTTAATCCTGCTTTTTGGTATTCATTACTGTTATTTTTCACTGCTTTCTTCAGGAATTTTAAGTTAGATCACAGCTCTTTTGGTCCAGTTCAACAGGTAATATTGTCACATACACAGAAATACTTTTAATCCATTTTCCACTATATTAACATTTTGTGTACTGAATTAAGCTTTTTAAAACTCTTAGAATAAATGCTGCTTAGTTAGTGCCTCTGGTCTCAAGAGCACTCCAGTTTCTTTTTCTACCTTCCTTCTCTCTCCCATAAAACTGTATTATTCAGTAACTTTCTGACTTCTTATGAATATAAACATGCTGAAAAATTTAAGAATCAATTTTCTTTGAAACCAGATTGTAGATACGTTGCTTTTTCCATCTCAGTGGGTCTTTTGTCAATACACAGGTCCTTAAGAGTACTGACAACACCTTCCAATCCTTCCAATACCACCCTGACGGTTGTTAATCTCACTGTTAATCCTTCATCCCATTAAATTTAACTTAGGAAAAATACTGAGGGCATTGCTTTTCAGATCTGTTTCAAAAACAGCGAGAAAAGATACAAGACATTCTAATGAAGAAGTCTTTTACTTAACTACTTCACAGCATTTTCAATATGGAAGACTAAACTTCTCTATTTGTTCATTTTACAGAAAATGCTCACCAGTAGAGCTCTTGTGCAAAGTTTTAATAACTCATCTTTCATGAAGTTACCACTCAGTACAGGTACATTTCTTCCTGATCTAAGTCATAATTTTACATATCGCTACTGTGAAAGAACTGCTGGATGACTGAAGGAACTATAAATCAGAAAGTTTTTAATCACTCACACTTGTTAAATTCTGTAATCTTGAACTCTATTATACAAATGACTGACATCTGCAATCTTTTTGCATCTATACTATTTGATTTGTATGTACATAAACAGTTGCCACTGACAGCTGTCTGCTGCTATACTGCAGAATATTTCATCTCAGCAGAAAAACCCATTCATTTTAGGTGCATATGCTGCTTTTTAAAGACAACCATAAAGCCTGCAGGGCACATACCTTTTCGTAGTAAACTATTCCATATTCTTTATCATCGCACTTGACGCAACGGAATTCAATCATCAGGTACATAAAATTGGAGCTTCGTTTTTCCCTCTGAGGAAAGAGCCACCACAGATGTGTATCATTTATTGCAGAGCATCAATCTTCAGCATTCTCAGTACAGCAATTACCCTACTTCCTTTGTGCTGCAACTGATTAATTAGGTTATCAGCTGTTGTAGCAATTATTTAGTTAATCATTTCATAGAACTACTTGAGACCATATCACCTCCTTCCTGACATTCTTAACTACCTCACATTCCCACTTCATGATACACATTCACACTTAACATATGAAAATCTGTTTTCATCAGCAGCTTCCAGCTGTGGGCTAAAGGTATAAAAAAATGCTACCCAGAACAATCAGATGACCACTGGGTAGTTGGTATTTGCTTTTTTTTTTTCCTAAATCATTACCTATAATTATGCACATCAAAGAAAAAAACATAAGATATGGAAAAAAACAAGTCATTTTTTTAAACCAACACCATAAAAAGACAAAATTAACTTGAACTACAAGATCAGATTTGCAGCTTATAGACCTCCAGAGGAAGACTTTCTCATGTATGCATTTTTTAAAGCCTTACCTAGAAAAAGAGCTTAGAACTTTAAAATCTAGATGGGAAATAAGAAAGAAGTTTAACAATGAGTAATGTCAGTTCATTTAATGCATTCATAGGGCTTGACTTTCCACCATAGGCAAGGTGGTTCTCTACTTAAAGCACAGGTCTATGAACTTTTATTTCACTGTACTTTTACTGTCAGTGAACAGGAAAACGAGAAAAAAAAGGAAAACGGGACAAGAAAGATGGGCTTATTTCTAAAATACATCAAAATATTTATAGAGGTTTATAAAAACACAGATTTCAGTTAAAAGAAGAATCTGATTTCCAAAGCTCTAATTACAAACAAGACAACAAAAATCTCAGGGCACAACACAGGAAAAAACCGAGTTCTTTGGTGCATGACAACTATAATAAATTAAACTTTGAGCTGATTTTGCTCAGTGAGGGTTAAAATCTCCTTCAGGCATTAAACTACCAAATTATTCTCTTTTTATAAAATATTCATTCAAATCTTACAAATGTCTTTTCTCAGCACCCAAAGTTAAAAAATAAAGTTGAACCGGTCTGAAGCCAAGGAACAGGCCACATGTCTAAAAAGCCTCCCATCACAAGCTAAATCCTAAAGCTAAATTAGTCATGCCTAACAGTGTTTGTTCCAAGCTGCTCCAAATTATGAATAAAGTCTGTGTTCCGTGATCACGTTCACTTGAAGCTGGAAACAGCTAAGACAGCAGTGTACTGTGATGGATGAAAGGCTGGGCAGAACCTGGCCATGTGCACTGGCTGCCCCAAACCCAGCTCGTGCTGAGATGCTCCTCAGCAGGGTGGGCAGCAGGTCACAGCAGGGACTCTGCCCCTCTGCGCTGTGAGACCCCACCTGCAGAGCTGCATCCTCTCCTGGGACCTCAGCACAACAGAAGATGTGAGCCTGATGGAAGGAGTCCAGGAGGTCACGAAGATGCCCCAAGCCTGGAATACTTCTGCTCTGGAGACTGGCCGGGACAACTGTTCAGCCTGGACAAGAGGAGGCTCCAGGGCCTTTAGAGGCCCTTCCAGTGCCTAAAGGGGACCTGCAACAGAGCTGGAGAGGCACTTCAGACAAGGGCATGGAGTGAGAGGACTTTACTGTGAGAGCGCTGAGGCACTGGTACAGGTTGTCCAGAAAAATGGTAGAAACCTCATCCTCAAAAACATTCAAGGTCAGCCTGGACAGGGCCCAGAGCATCCTGATCCAATTGAAGATGTCCCTGCTCATTGCAGAGGGGTTGGACTAGATGGCCTTTAAAGGTCCCTTCCAAACCAAACTATTCTGTGATTCTCGTTATTGTTAACGTAAAATCAACTTTAAGCTTCCAAAGAATTACTTTTTCCTTTATCATATGCACTGGCATTTGAAGAAAAGTAGGACAAGCAGTTAAAAATTAGTCTCCTGAATAAGTGAAGTTTCATATTAGCAAGATAAAACCCCACAAAATTCCAAGTCTGATGTACAATGATTTACCTCATTGATCATTTCTATTTCTCTAAAAGTGAGTCTGTCCAGCCAGTCCACCTTCACCATGTGACCTTGCCGATGAGACTTGGTCAGCTGCATGAAAAGAATACAATAACCATTAAAATTGTTCAGAGCAAGAAAAAGAACACAAAAATTACAACAGAGACACTAATATGAAATCAGAGGAAAAAAATAAAGGAACGGAAAAAAACCTTACCTTGTACAGCATACACAGAGTAACACAGTACACACCTTGAAAACACACAAACCATGGCATAAAAACAAGTCTGCTATCTAAAATACCAATCCCAGCAAAGACCATAATAATTATCCAAGCACATCACCTTTGCATTTTTAACACACCAAAAACAGGAATGCATTTTTTAACTAAAGTCATGTAAGAAAGATATTCCACTTTTTTATTACTGTGTTTCATATAGTAAAACTCACCAAGCCAAACAAAACTAAAGAACTTCAAAAACTAACTATATTGAATAATTCTGCCAGTGTCAGCTTTACCTAAACAGGTTTCCAGAATGGGACTGTAACCATGTCAACTGAAGATTTTAGAGCAAGCCATAGACAGTTTGCTCTCTCTTTCTTTTAGTCATCTGATAAGTAGCTCAAGTTTTATTCCTAAGTTTACAAACTCCTGTAGCAACAGCAAGGAAGTTGTTTACAGGACTCATTAAGAATGGAAAATAAGATGAGAGCATACTACTTTTAGTTTCAGATACACTAACACAATTGTTTATGAAACATCCAGCAGCAGATCACATAAACAGAAGATCATCTTTTCGGCTCCTAAGAAATCACACGTGTTCTTCAAAAGAAATCAGTAATTACTGCAGAATGCAAGAGATGCAGAGGGACTTGAAGATATAAAGCTCCTTCACCTCTCAGAGAAATCAGTATCTGTCTAGAAAATGGCTAGCAAAGAGACCCCTCAAAATTATTCTTGTCAGGGGAAAGTTTACAACCATTATTTCATTATAACTTTGTTCTGTGGCCAGCCTGCCCACCCATGAGCATCTAAATGTGATCAGGCCTACAGTCACACCCACTGTCACTTCTTGCCCAGCTGGGGGACAGGCAATATAGAGACCTAGGAGAGTAGGAACAGAAGGTATTGGATGCAGGAGAACACAACTGCAGCCTGCTGCTTCCACATAGAACTGGGAGATGGTATTAGTACAAAAAAACAACACAGAAGATTTAAGACTTGGAATACACTGGGAGATGTCCAGGTTGCAGTCTGTCAGATATGTGCACTAGACCTTCCATACCTCAACACTAGACGTACACTAAAAATAAAATTGCCTATGAAGACAGAGAAGTGAAGAGTTTGCACCAATTGTACTGTTTCATCATTCTCTCTCAACTGCCCATTAGACTTTTGTCTTAACAGTACAAGTACAAGTATGTTAGGCTAGAGTCTGTCTAATCAAAGTCTTGGGGAAAAAAACTTGGTCACAAATTCTTAGTTCATTTTCTTGTTTACTGTACTAGACAATAAAGAAAATAAGAATAATATTGTATGTTTCAGAAGAAATTTATTAATATTTTAAACCTCTAAACCTGCCTTATAAAGGAAAAAAGTCGTAACACAGCAATTTATTAGGTCTGCATATAAGACCTGGAAGATCTGTGGGCATAAAGACACACATGAACTGTTGTCTTGGATTAATATTTAAAGCTTAAAACAAGACAGAAGCTAGTGTATCCCCTTGAAGGAAAGAAGCATTCATCATCTGCTAGTAAGTAAAAAGCATCCCTTAGATAGTATCTCAACATTATTACTATCTAATTTCATTCAGCCAGCAGAAGGTGTGAGGGAAATGAATGGATCAAAAAGAACTTAAGAGTACTTTAAGTATAAGTAGAATAAATTAACACACCACTCAAGGGAGAAATATCTTAATGTCATTAATGTTCGAGCATGCTAAAATATTCCACGCTCTTCCCATTAATATTCCTTAGTACACAAAAAATCTGCATTCACAATGCCTCCAGAATGCGAAGCCATGGCTTTTTCATCAGTAGCAATTTTACTAGCAACATTCATGTGTTTTGTGAGAGCACAACCATATGGCACCTCAACATGAAAGGGGAGACTCGCCACAGTATCAATTATTTAAGGTAAAAGGATTCAACTCCTAGACCAGCCAGTCACTGGTTTTACACAAATTCCATGTAATAACAAAAAACACATACAGACATGAACTCAGAAGCATGTCAAGAAAAGAGTTATCTTTTAGATGGAGAAAAGATCCTTTACAAGCTCTTCTCGAAAGTTACCTGTTATCTGGAGGACTCTAGTTTGGGTTCTGGTACCAGATATCAATCAATAGTACAACACTGGACAAGTTTGTTCAATAAACAGAAAAAAAAAAAACAAACCAGGAACAATGAAGTCCACACAAACTCATCCTGTACGTACCCAGTCCTAGTTCTTTTACCTATATTTAAATACACCTTCACACAGAGTAGTATGAGGAGGCATTCAGCAACTCATGAGTAAGTCACAGAAAAACTGAAGCTGATTGTGTTTGAACAATGGCTGTTTAGGAGTGACACATCACAAGAACCTCATCTGCTGTGTAAACAGCTGTGCAAATGAAAGCTCCCATAGACACACTACCCAGAAATCCTACTAATTTCCCTAGCCTCTGATGGTAAAATGTTTTTATAAAAAGGAGCACAACAAAGTATCAGTGAAAACACTAATCTCTCAGAAACTACCATCTCCCAAAACAGCCTTCAGAAGAGAAGAACGGGGGCAGTGATGTTATTAGCTTTCTGTTAGCCATTAACTACAACTCTCAAATGGGATGTGAAAGAATTCCCTCCTATTCCTCAGAGATCTCAAGCCATCATCTTCCAAAGGCCAAAATAACAGGCTAAAACAGAATGAGCTATTTTAAGACTGAAGTACTCTATTTTATTTGTGTTTTTTGAGCTAGAGACTGAGTGGTAATGTTTGCATAACACAACTAACATGAAAGGGATGGCCTACACTCTCAAAGCCTTTCTCAGAAACCCACGGCGTCCATCAGTTCATGTGATGAACTGTAAACAAGACTTGATATTTAGTGTCTGTCTACAGAGATTCCTTAGGCCAGAGAGCATTTCTTCTACTATGATTAAGAAATGGGGCACCACTGGCTTTAATGAGCTTTCCATTACAAATTCAATGAAAACCACACTAATAAAACAGGGACCCTAAATGAAAGTTAGTTTATTGCTGTCATAAATCTCTAAATGAGAAAATGGTTCTGTATTTCACTGGGAATCACACAAAGGTCTGGATAAAACCTGGGAGACCAAGATTAAGATGAAGCTCACTGAGTAAGTGGACCGAGTGGTTTGGAAATCCTGGAGTAAGCTTACCTGAATAACCAGGGATCAGCTAGTAAAAGTCGAGTAACTAACACACTCTGATCAATTCCAGTAGTTTTGATGGCACGAATATACTCTGCCATCAAAAGCTTGGAGGTGAAAATACTAATATAAATATTCATGAGCTTAAATGAATGAAACTTGGGTTAATTTTTTCAGTTCTATTCAAGTTCTTTCTAATGTAGAGGTATGTCAGACACTTCTGAACACTACAGCAGACAGCCTCAAAGCTAATGGATGGCTTCTGAAAGAAACCAGACTATCCTCACAAGTTACTGTTAGGAGATGTTCACATTAAACCTGATGGAATTTTAGGTTTAAGCATCCTCAAGGCATTTTCGTGTTTTCATTCTTTACAAAGAATTCAAATCTTAAGTTCCCACAGAATGCTGTGTGTATTAGAAGGTACTTACATGCCCCTTTTAAAAAACACTTCAGAAGTAATTAAATATGATCTGCTTTACTCCTTTGTATAAATCCTGTGAAACACCTAAATAACCAAAGGAAGAGAGCTCTCACGTGAGCAAACAGCACAGGAAGCTGTCTTCATTCCACTCCAGTGAAGTGCATGCTTGTCATGTACATTTTAAAGGTTACTTGCTATTCCATTACCTTTGCCAAGCGGCTCATTTGATCTTCAGAGACTGTGCTGCTGGTTCTCCCAGGAGTTTTGGTGGGCTCTGAGCCATCAGCTTCAACGTTGGGCCAGACTTTCAAGTCATGCATTCCTTGTCGAAACATACTGCAAGGAAAAATGCAGAATCACTTCAGTAAACTCAAAATAATACAGCTGACAGGTATCAAGTTCAGCAGCAGCTGCAAGAAAAAGAAGTGGTTTCCTTTGCCAAAACTACAAAACTGAGTAACTGAACTCTACTGCAAAAGTGTCTTGCACCTTGTGCCCTCTACAGCCTTTATTTTACTGGAACATGGAGTTCAGAAGAAAATTGTGAGATCTGACATAACTTCCTTGGCAAGTGGAAGTAAAATGGGCAATTCCCAAAGTCAGTGGATGGTACATCAAAACGCAAACTGAGGAGAAAACTTGACCTTCATAGTTTTATTATTTGTAACAAAGCAGAAAGTACTCCTCCTGACTTGCAAATTGTAATAGTAACTCTAGGTCTGCCAGCAGGAAAAAAATCAACTAAAAAACTACCTAAGTTGCATTTGAAGGTCAATGGACATAAACCAGCCTTCTGAGCTNAAAAAAAAAAAAGGTAAAAAAAGCCACAACCCTCCACACACTACTTTCTCCATCAATGCTTGAAATTGAATTGATAATTGAAAGCATGCAGTGAACAGAACTTTGCAGGGTAACTGACCACATCGTTTCTCTGCAAAACCCTTCTTGCCTTGGATACTTGTGCTGATCCACCCATAAAAGATGCCCCATGAAATCAAGTGCATTACCTTTGCCAATAAGAGCTTATCACCTAACTCTAACAACTTCAGGTAAATACAACTGATAGGAACATTTTAAAAAGTGAACCATTAAAAATGAGAAATAACAATTAGAAAGGCCATCTGACCTTGAATTTACACATCACGTTGTGGAATACTACTAAAACGGTTTTCATTTACAAACTACAAAATTCAAAATATTTCTGTTGTTTTTTCTCCATCTACTTCATCCAAGTCCCACATGCTGGGAATTAGACTTAAAATTAAATTTATTTTTATGTTTTTCCAGGTACTGTGCTCCAATGCTTTAACAGCTACCAGCAGTCTTTGGGACACAGTCCAATTGACCCAGTTCAATTTTTTGCCCTAAAGCATTCTTTTTTGTCAAAGCAGTATCAATGAGAGAGATGCAACCTCTCTCTACAGTCACTTTCTGCATTCAAGCATCATTAGAGCAGCTTTCCTAATGACAACCTAAACTTTTCCTGCACTTCAGTCTAACCTTTATCACTCCTCATCCACTGGCAAGACAAAACAGACTATTTCTCACCAGTTTCCAAAACTATGTACATACTAGAAAAATGTTTCTACATTCTTTTTTCTCAGCCTCACTAGGCTTAACACATCCTCCATCACACCTATTTATTAGACATTCAGTGATGAGGACTCCCAGTAGTCAGAAACCTGCTTGAAGTTGGTTGCAAAGAACAGAACATGTCCCAGCTGAGTGGAAAAGGAAAGGATAAGAAAAGGAAAGGAAAAGGATAGAGCAGTGTCCCTGATGCACATACTTGCAAACTGTTCATGTAGTCAACGTTGTTTGCACATTTTACAAGAGCACCACGATGCTGAACCACACAAAACTCAAGATTCTCTCTAAACTACAAGTCTGTTCCTCTGTTCTTCTGGGCAGCTGCTCCCCACTCTGTATGTGATAACAATCAATTGCAAAAAAGTACCCGTGCCTCAGTCTTCCTTAACCCAAAACCTATTTTTTCAGTCTCCTTTGCAGCTAGGCAAGATCCTTTCGAGGTACTGTTCACCATCCAGCATACTCGTAATCCTTCCCACCCTAGTCTCACCATCCACAAATTTACTGAACACACCCCTCTATTGGATCACAGCATATTAACTTTGAAAAGTGCTGATTTACTGAGTGACATTTTATTCCCTATAAATAACACTGCATTCACAGCCTAATTGCAAGCCAATTAAATAAATTGTTTTAAGTAATCAGCACTGGCATCCATCCAGTACAAGGGTGTAGATGTGAAGTGATTTCAGCACTTGCCATCTTAAAATTCAAGCTTGTAGATCTTAAAAAAAAAAAAAGCCTAAATTTGGTATTTTACAGGAGAAGACTTATTTTATACAACACTGCAGCAAGGATGAAATTACACTCAGGAATAAACAGAGCAAATCACATATGTATCTTGATTTTTCAAACATGGAATTGTTAATCTAGCTTACAAAATATTTAATAACTTATCTCTCATAACCCCTGCTACCTCACTATTCACAGGTGCGCCCCAAGTGTGCACCAGAGAAGAAAACGCAGTGTACCCGTATTTTCCGAAGAGAGAGACCGTTGTTCCTCCCACAGGAACGGCTTTGCCAGGTCCATACACGTCCCAGATGGTCAGAGCCACCTGAGCATTGCGAGGCAGGTCTGGATACTTCACAGGCAGTTTCAGCCACTCATTCCAGCTGCAGAGAAACACTGCTTATTAGTCATAAAGCTTTAGAATTCAAGTTACTCTCTGTTAGTTCACACAACCCAGATTCTCCTCAGAGTAAAAATTTCTTAGGGCAGATGGACTATTTTCCTGTGGGTTTACCCATTCAAACAGCTGTGTGGAGCATGACTAAAAGGCTACAGACCAAAAGAAAAATACTCTGGCTTGATGACTGAGTAGCAACGATCAGGCTGTCAGCAAACAGTATGAAAATGTGTCACTCCAGGCCCCAGAAGTTACTTAAGTAGCAAGACATGCCCAAGCACACAAGTAGCAACTTTATCGCTTACCCTTTACACAAAAAGGTTGGTTTTGTGCTGTCAGGATAACACCAACCATACAGACACTTGAAGAAACATAAGTCATTTTTAAGAAGACAACAGAAAACAAATCTTTCTGACAGAAACAAAAAATTGATGCCCCAGTAACTATGAGGAATGTGAAATAAAAGGCAAGTCACTTACTTCCATCTAGTGCTAAAAGCCTTGTAGGAAGTTCTAACTGGAAGAGCAAGAGGTTTCCCCTCTGCAAACACCTGGCAAGTTACATACAAGTCAGAGCAGGTGTCTTGGTACAGTCCCGAGAACTTCAGCATCGGATCTTCCAAGAGAGCTTTGTAGCTTTTCTGTTCTCTTTTCCCTTCCAGACTTCCTCTATGGCAGAGGGGGCAGGGGAGGAGGAGGAAAAAGAGAAAACGTTAATAAACCAGAAGTTATTCCATCCATAGCAGAAATCCTATTGCACTTCTGTAGCTTATATTCGATTACCCAGTACTGAGGCTATTCTTACTTTGCATTACTTGCTGCTAGTGAAATCCAAATACCAGAGAGGGGTTCAGGATGTAAAATGCTGAGCAAACACAGACTGTATTATTGCTGTACTGATTTAGGTGGGGGGAAGAGCAGGAAAGGCAAGAATTACTTGTTTGTCTTTTAAATGGAGGTAACTTCTTCTAGTACAACCTGTGGATTCTCAGACAGCCCTTAAGTAGGGCAAAAATAAATGAGATGACATATGCTGCTATTATTAAAAAAGACAAAATAAACATCAGATTACATGTGCTCCAAACACTATTTGGGAAAAATAAAACAAAACAACTATGGTAAGTAAATCCTAATTTTTAAGATCTATAAAATGTACGACTGGCTTTGGGGGTCAATCATCTCTCCAACCCACAATAAAATACAGTTCACTTAAGCAGACTATTCAAATAAAACCTGGTTAAAGCCTTGCACCACTTTGCACAATGTTACTGTTAACAGGAATTAATGGAATTTCTCAGGCTTCCAGCTATACCACAATGAAAACAGTCATGCACATTAGATACCTGACGGTGGATGCACATATTAAAACAAAAAAAAAGGAATTGAGGTTGTGGTGATGGGAAAACATGTAAGATAAATATTCCACTAAACAAAAAACTATTTGTTTCACAAAACCACTTCAGACTAAATGAACAAGTTACTTGCAAGGAACTGACAGTGCACATTCTAAGGATGACATACACTTCTATGAGCTGAAATACAAAACTGTTAGTTTTAATTTTGTTTGGTGGAATGAGCTATCAAAGAGGTCACATGAATCTGGCTCCTGATGGCACAGAACGGTCTCGGCTGGCACAGACTTTAAAGATTATCTAGTTCCAACCCCTGTCATGAGCAGGGCCACCTTCCTCTACCATCACCTGTTCAGAAGTTAAACAATCCCGAGTAAGCTTCTCCAAGTTAGTTTGCCAGAAAAGTGGAACATACTGTGTGGTAACTCCAGCTTCAATAAAAGTGCCTCCACATGCCCAGGTAGGAACATATCTGTGTATCTGCAGCACCTGGACCTTTCTACAACAAAACACCTCACTAAGAGCACCGTGCTCTCACAGGAGCATGGAAACAAGCAAGAAGAGTGCCACCAGTTTATCTCCTTCCCTTAACACTGAGGAGGCAGGCTGTGAGGCCGTGGTGGCCTTCCACTTCCTCAAGGGAACTTATAAAAAAAACCGGGCAAGAATATTTTCAAGAGCATCTAGTGACAGAAAATGGGGGAATGGCTTCAGACAGAATAGCTTTAGATTAATTAGAAAAAAACGCTTTACTGTGAGGGTGGTGATGCACTGGCACAGGTTGCCCAGAGAAGCTTTGGCTGCCCCATCCCTGGGAGCGTTCAGGGCCGGGCTGGACGGGGCTTGGAGCAACCTGGGGTAGTGGAAGGTGTTCCTGTACACGGCATGGGGTGTAAAACAACAGGCTTTAAAGGTCCCTTGTAACCCGAACGAATCTGCGGTTCTGTGACAGGTGAGAGGCTACGGGAGCCTGCACTGACGACCGCTGCCATAGAGCACCTGAGCACTCGGGACATCCGACACG
>VZRO01004734.1:932298-986240 GCA_013397915.1 Daphoenositta chrysoptera | reverse complement strand
AGAGCGTTACCCAAGGGCTTCTTGGACTCAGACAGGCTTGGTGCTGTGACCACATCCCTGGGGAGCCTGTCCTATGCCCAGCCACCCTCTGGGAGAAAAACTTTTTCCTGTAATCCAACTTAAACCTCCCCTGAGTCAACTTCATGCCATTCCTTCAGGTCCTGTTGCTGGTCAGGAGAGTGAAGAGATTCGTACCTGCCCATCCTCTTCCCCTCACGAGGATCTCGAAGACCACAGTGAGGTCTCCCCTCAGTCTCCTCCAGGCTGAACAAACCAAGTGACCTCTGCTACTGCTCTTAAGGCTTCATTTCCAGACCTTTCACCATCCCTCGTGGCCTCCTTTGGACCCTCATAGAATAGTTTGGGTTGGAAGGGGGCTTAAAGCTCCTTGATTTCCAACCTCCTGCCATGGGCAGAGACAGCTTCCCCCAGACCAGGCCCCCCCCCAGAGCTCAGAGCTGCATCCAACTATGCTATTACTTATACACAGAAGATCAGAGGCAGTAACTTTTCTAGTAAAGCTCTTCTATTATGATTAATTAAGTGGTTCACATACAAGTTTGAATATCTCAGCTCAAGGAAAGGGTCTTCACCTGGGCAGGGGTTACACAATGATTCTACATCTGGCACAGGCAACCAGAAACTGCCCACAAGTAAAATATTGTAAATAAGGATATTATTTTAAAAAATTATTTAGTGTTTTGAGAAATAATTTGGATTGTGGGCACCTTTAAGTGACAAAAATATACATGCATATAGTCATTATTATCTTACTCTGTGTACATAGGCAAAGCAGCTATCAATGACGATCAGAAGTTTTGTGTTTTGATCCATCACAGCTGCTGAACTTCTCAGGACTGCTGAACAAAAGTATAAAAAGTGCTATTTTGCTCTAGCTCACTGTACTTAGAGCAGTATTGGTCCTGAGGAAGCATCCAGATAGATAGCTCTCTCCCAGCATAGCTCAGACTTAAAAAAAAAAAAAAGATAATTGTCACCTGGAAACAGCATTTTCTCTCCTATTTGCAAAGCAGGACAGGGTTAACAGGTGGATGTGGAAGGACATCTCCTCCTGCAAGTCAGCAGATATGAGGGAAAAGGCCAAAGCATGGGACTGAACAGTTCTTTTAAAAGAAGAAGGACTTTTTCACCTCAGCCTCTCAGGTACTGTGAAGAGAAGGTCTTTCCTTCCTTTTTCTCCAAAACAAAGAGGAAACTAGAGAAGTCCATGACCCAGAACCATATATCACTAAAATGAAGTCTTTGCTTTCCAGCACTACCAAGCTGGCATGTATCATGAGTGCAAAACATAACTTAAATATAATTAAATTAGCAAATTCCTCTGCACAGTAAAGGTGATTTTTTACCCATATTTTTCTATCTTAATTCTCCATTTTCTGATCACATTTACAGTTTCTGGAGCCCTGGCAGCTGCCATTCATTTGTTGCCTGCCTCATAATTTTTGATGGCTTTTGTTTGTTTGTTACTTTGGTTCCAGCCCTGTTCTTTTTACATAAAATCTCTGCTTTCCATAACAGGAGTAAAGAAGCATACTTTTCTTCTTGTGTGTGAAGAAAAAGTAAAACATAAAACTGTAAAAATTTAAAAGACAAATAAATCTCACAGTTTTGAAGCTAAGCAATGTATGTCTGTGTGCACAAACAGCAAGTATACTCACATGTGTGTACCTATTTTGGTATGATTTTTTTGTCAGGAAAAGCTAGATTTTTTTATCAATTAATGGATTAGTAGTATCCGTTTAATAATCTCACAGTCCATTTCACCACTGCAGGCATTTTTAGGTCATTAATGAAGCTTTGTTTAAAAAACAAAAAGAAAAGGAAAAAAGCTAAGGGAAAAAAATGACAGAAGGCCTCTGAAGTTGGCATTAGAAAGTTTTTGAAGTGGTTTATCTCCCGACTTTTTCAGATTCCAGTGTGTCTAACTAGATAAGTAAATTAGGTGAGGGAAAAGAAGAGAAAAATGTTTAGGAGAGACATTTTTGACAATAAAATTGAAGAAAGATGCTATTTCAATCAGAAATGTCACTTTATACCACTTTCTCATATTAATAGCTTTACATTTCTAGGTTCTCAAATACTTCCACAGAGGCATATAGGAAGAGTATTTTTCACCTGGAAGGGTCCTGAAGCACTGGGAAGAGGCAGTGATGAGCATCCAGAACCATTGCCTGTGCTCTGACAGCTCTGGCTGGAGGTGATGGGTGTCTGTACTGCCACACACCTGCAGCCAGTGGAGCTGGATGGGCCCCTTCCCTGTGGAGCACGTGCAGAGCTAGATAAGAGCATTATCCTGTTTTACTCTCTGCTGCCACTTCTGTGTGTCCCTCAGGGCACTTGACAGACGTGGCAACATCTATAAAATCAGCCACGGTGGGCTGTTGCCCCTGAGTCAAGTATTTTGTGTGACTCACAGCTACCCTCTCTTGATCTGGCCCCTGCACCGTGCTCCATCCATATCCCAAGTGGTCCCCCTTTTCTGTCTTCCAAGCTTCAGTGACCACTCCTGTGGCCAAAATACATGATTATTTATGTGTGTATTTTCCAGCTCAAAGTGCCTGATGTAGTAGCAGACACTGTGTGAGGCTCTGTCTCAGGCTTCCCAGAGAAGTTTTGGATGCCCCATCCATGGAAATGTTCAAGGCCACTTTGGATGGAGCTTGAAACAACATGGTTTAGTGGATGGTGTCCCTGTCCATGGCAGGGGAGCAGGAGGTTGGAACTAGAGAATCCTTAAGGTCCCTTCCTGTCCAAACCATCCTGTGGTTCTATGATTGTATGATATAAGGGTTGTTTTACCGCCTGCAGGAAGGTTTTTATAGTGTGACATCACGTCATGAGGGCACTTCATGATGGTTGCAATGTTTCTGTTTTGGCTTCTTGAAGTAGGGCAGTATTCCAAGTTTTGCATTTCAGTCAAGGCACATCTGTTCTGCTATTGCTGATCTTCAGCACACCCATAAGCAAACTCTCCTGGCAACTCTGCTTGGGTTTTGTCCTTAAGGAGACAGATATCCCACCAAGGGAGTCTGGGAGTGAACTGGTATGCATACTGTACAGGCAACTGCATGTATGTTGGTTGTAGGAACAACTTCTGGAAGCAAACCAGAGTGTCAGGATTCCTGGTACTCCAAGTGCATCATGAAGCAAATTCTGACCTTCTTGTGCCAACAGAAGAAGGGGCATCTGTCCCTTCTAGGCTTGGGGTGAAGCTGAGAGTGACATGAGAGACTTTGAGGACTTACTGGTGGCCAGACTCTCCTGCTTATGGCCCACAACCCCATTTCAGGGCGTTCTGTGTCCCAGCAGTGCCATAGGAATCAGTCTCCTGCTCTACCACAGCCCTGCCTGGCCCAGCCATGGGCTCCACTAAGCCAATTCCCACTCTTAGACTAATGTCCCATGCCCACAGAGGTCCCTGATGCCTAGTGGACCTGCCCTGGTGGCACTGCAGGTCTTCCCTTTTTTCTGGTGGATGCAGTGGGATAGGCCCTGGCTTTCTGCCCCAGGACAGCCCAGACACATGTTGCGGTACTGCTCTAACATTTACCTGAATGTTTAATCTTGAAACATCAATTTAACTCAGCATATGTAAGTGTTTATACAATTTCTTTGGAAAAAAGTATACCAAGAGAAATCTATTTCTTTTCTCCTGAAGACTATAAGCAACTGGCGAGTTACACCTACATTTAGTTATTTGCTGATATTATGCCATTCTTGTCATTGGGAAAAATATAGCAAGCATGAGATTGACACTCTTCATTGCTCTGCTCATGCATTAGAATCTGCCTGACCCCTCTTCTGTTTTTCAGTCTGATAGTTTGTCAGCTCCCAGAAGTCTGATGAGGTGAAGCATCGAGAAAACAGTGGGAGCAATAGAGAGGTCTGCTGCTGACACGATTCTCTTTGGAGGGAATGGAGCTATTTTTCTTGTTTTGAAGCAGAAGTGTCACTGGCAGTTCACATTCGACTGATAGCCACAGAGAAATATGTAACCTCTCAATCCCACCAAGAAATACATGCCATCTTCCAGAGGACAACACTGATTCCTCATACACCATCTATTTTCTGCTAGAGGGACTACCACGATAGGCAAGAGGACTGATCAGATGTTCAGCCAGGTCCCACATTCTTTGTAAAGACTTTCAGCAAAGTTGCTGAGATTAGTTGTGTTGTCAGACTCGTTTTATCTTTCCTGAGTGTGGACATCTGTCCACTAAAAACTGGACTGAGACAACCAGGAGCTATACATAACCCTTAGTGCATCTGTCAGACGATAACGACTTTCGGTCACTAATGAACTGGAACAAAACTGACTTGGCAACTGCCTTTTTCCCTCTAGTAATATCCTGAGAAAGGCTTTACATGCTGGATGTACAGCAGAGAGAGTTTCTGCTATTCAAATACCACAGTGATGGTCAGGTTTTCAGAACCACAATAGAGAGGTGGGTAGCACATGGTTATTGTATTTCTTTTAAAACTGGGTGAGAATGGAGTTTTAGAAAAGATTTAGTGGATGGTCTTCCCTTCCCTTCCCAAACCTTCCCTTCCCAAACCTTCCCAAACCTTCCCTTTATTTGTAAGTGCATTAAAAGGTCATTGATTCTTATACCGTAGATGCTGAGTGATTTTAAGTGTCCACAAGAAACACTTATGTTGGAATTAAATTCAAACCTCATTTTACTGCTTGGGTCCAAAAACTGATTGTTCTCACAGTTCTAGCCTTGGAACAAAGCTGTCCATGTAATGTGCTCAGACAAATTCAGATGTAGATGATATGGAGCTGGGAGTAGATGTCCAAGGTCTAACAGAGAGTGTTCAGCCAGCAGTACATACCCCTGCAGGGAGTTGAGGCTCTCACAAAGGTGGTTCTGTGGATCCTGATCCAGAAAACACAAAGTAATGTGTAAAGTTCTAATTGAAGACTTGGAGCACCAGTTGCTTTGGTTTGTGGAATGATATTTTACCTAACAAGGTTCACTTTCCACCTGATTTTATATTTTTCTATTTTTCCATGGCTAAGTAGTACAGTCTAGTTTATGCCCAGCCTATTCTCATTAAGTGACCCTGTAAGTAAACTAACCCTCTTAAGTTCTTGTTTCCTCAGACTTGTGTCCAAAAACAGCAGCATCATTCCTTGTGCTCAGATGAACCCAGGACTTGCCAGCATCTCTTCACCTCCTCAGTCCCATCTTTTGCTGTTACCAGCACCAGCTGTTCAGTCTGTCTCAGCAAGTTCCACTTTACAAGCTCCACTAAGACCACGAGATGGGTGTGCTAACTCCTGGTTAGAAACAACTTTTTATTTTGACACAGCCTTAGAGGTCTGTTTTCTCTGAGCCCCATACAGATTAGTGCTGCATTTTTGCTAATTTAAGGAGCCAGATCCTCACAGTCTCACTTTGCACTGGGACATTTGTCATACCAGTCAGTCAGCCCAGCCCTCAGTTGCCATTGATAGAACATGGAAATGAAAGAATCATTTAGGTTTGAAAAGACCTTTGAGGTCATCAAGTCCAAACATTAACCCCCCACTGCCAAACTCTCTCCTAACCTATGTCCCCATGTACCACATCTCCATGTCTTTAAAATCCCTCCAAGAATAATGAAATTATGGTGGAAATGGGCACTCTGGTTGGCCTTACAACTTGAGTTCTCCAGGGAATAGGTAGACATGAACAAGAGTATTGTTAAATGAATTCTTGATAGTAGTGAAATATTTGTTCTAATCCATTAAAACAAGGTATGATTTTACCTTTTTGTTCTCAGTACCCTCAGGTTTCATCACATCAGCTGAATATGAAGCACTGGATTTCTTTAAACGTTTAATTTCCATTGAAATGACAGCAAAGGTCTGGACTTCCCTTTTGTTATAGAATCAGCATCTGCAATAGCTCTCTTTGGAGGAGTCCCTGAACTCATTCATCTCTATATAACTTGAACTCAATAAAGTTGCACTAGGGAAGAGTTTGGCCCATTAACTTTAGTTTTCTAATGCTGTTTAGCCAATAAGCCATATAATTCCCAAAACAAAGAAGGGGAAGGAATAATAATAACAGGAAACATGAAATGTCAACACAGCCAATTCGGAAGGGAAAAAAAAGAAGAAGCTCAAGCCAAACAAGAATACTGAGTCAGGTCATCACCTAGAGAAAATCAGTGTAACTTCAGTGAAATCAAGTAAATTGTATTCAGTTACTACAGATCAAGTTCTAGCATGTAGTTATGTAATTTTAGGTTTTTCAGTTCTTCTCCCCTGCCCCCATCATAAAATTTATTTTTCGAAAAACCCAGTCTGCTAGATTTTGCAAGTTCAGTAGTCTGTTAACTGAGTAAGTAAAAATATAATGAAAGCAATAAGTGCTGAAACATCACACATGCAGTACATATCTCCAGCCAGTCCAATTTTATGCCTAAGGAGACTGGCAGAGTTCCTGCTGCGATTCAAATCTTATGTCAAATTTATAAACTTGTTTTCTCCATTCTCCTCTCCTATCCCCGTGCCCCATCAATCAGAGCTTATACCTGCACAAAAGGCTGATCCATCATTAAGGAGGCAGGTTGCAGCCAAATGTAAATTTGCACTTTAGAAAAAAAAAAAAAGAAGAATAATACTCATGCTGCAGGGCAGGGTCACCCTCTGACCCTAGGCAATCTGCCTCTCAATCTGCAGAACACAGGCTAAAATAATGTGTCCACCGAACAAGCAGTAAACTTTCCTGCTTCTGCCTTTTTGAAGATTCTTGGAGTTGCTGCGTCTGCTGGCTGACACTCTGTCTGACTTTTAAAATATGAAAATCTCCTCCATATGCATTGAGCTCAGTTTTCTACTTAGCATTTCAAGAGCCCTAAGGACCTTCAGGGAAAAAAAAAAATAAAAAACCATATTCTGAATTTTCAATTTTGATGACAATTTGCTTTCCCTACAGGATGTGCAGAAACACCTTGAAAAACTTGTCAGCTGCACTAAAGGAAATGTTCCTTGCCATGGGAATGAGGGCACATCACTTTCAACTAACTTAGGGGAAACAAGTTTGACTCTGCACCCCATGCTTCCCCAAAGTAGCTGAACATCTCTTTTAGGTTGTTCCAAATAAGAAGCAACAATAATAACAACTTAAAAAAAAAAAAACAAAAAACAGAACAAGACAAAACGAAACAAACCCCGTAAATATAGAACCCACAGCCATAGGTTTTGACCATACAATAAAGACAAAGTTAAGTGCATCCCTTCATTCATCCATCCATCCATCCATCCATCCATCCATCCATCCATCCATCCAGTTACAGAAGACTCCTTTTTCATAGCATCTAAATCCAAATAAGGATTCAGGCCATAAACAAAATATTGTTATTTTCTTTAAAATTAAACTGCCATGTTGGTATACATGGTTTTCCCTAGTCTGGGCTAGTCTCCCCTTGCGTTAGAGTCAAGGGAAGTAGACAGTAATATTCAAGAGCAATACAATCACTCTCACCTTCAATAATTGTGTGAGGTCAGGATGTACCACCATTTGCAGTCCTGCTTTTCTAAAAAAGCTTGTAAAGGGAACCCTGCTTTTATTAGCTAATATTAAATGGGGTGAATCCCCTCCTTTAGGTGAGATTTATTTATTTTCTCTGTAACTTCCACATCACTAAGGGGCACGCTGGAAGTGTTAATTCTCCAAGCATCAGACATGTACTGATTTTTCAGGTTGTGTTGGATTTTGTAGCTTCTGTGCCACAGAAGAAAGGTGCTGGGGAACTGGGAATGGGAAATTCAGTGTTTTTTTCTCCAATCAGCGTTAAGGACAAAACCATAACTGACCCTAAACTGCTCAGGTACAAGTTGTGGGGGTTCCTGCTCAGAAAACCCAAGGTTACAGAATTCACTGGATTTCCTTAGTCTGGATGCTCAGTATTCAGCTTTCATTAGCCATCTCCAGCCAGACAAACCACAAGCTGAGTTATGAATGGGTGATAAGCCTTGATTTCAGGGCTTGTGTTCCAGTATTAGACAGAACTTATCTTTAAACTCCTGGTTTTAGACTCTGGACTGATGGCAATTGTTTTTTTTTGCTGGTTGGTTGGTTTGTTTGTTTGTTTGTTTGACATTACAGTTTTTCCATGTTTTACATGGGCTAGACGAAGTGTATGAATTCTAACATAATTTAGTATTTCTGCTGCTAATCCTGGTTTAGCTGTGACACAGACAAATCTGGTATTAAGCAAAGAAGTTGTTGCATAAACCCAGCAAATGCTGCCTCTCTTCCTTTCAGTGGACTCAGAAATTCACACCAGAGCAGTCAGTTAGAATATGCAATTTATACTGCAGACTATTTAAATGTTTTAAAATGGGAGCATTCATTACAAATGCCTTCTCTAACCTTTTATTCAGGGTGAGATGCAAATAAAGCAGTGACTGATAAAGGGAGACATGAAAATGAATATGTATGTTTGCATAAGCTGTATTTCCTTGCTGTTGTGGAACAAATTCTGCTCTTAGTCCCATTTTAGCATCCACTGCTGATTTCAGTGTAGTTACGAGCATGCAGCTGAGGCCAGGATAAATCCTTACATCCATCTATTGAGTGATCAAACCGTGTGTATTACGGATCCCATTTCCATATGGAAGTGAAGCAGGCCTGGGTCTGAAGGGCAGGCTCTGCAGCATTGCTGCTGCAGCCCCGTGACATGATATGGGTATAAGCCTCACTACAGTGTTGGCTACAAAGGGAAAATGTCCCACGTGCCTCTGCAAAATCCTGGGGAGCAGTCAGACACCAGCAATTAGAAACCTGTTATTTTCTTTTAAAAAGTATTTCATAATAAATAGAAGTGCTAAGTTCAAAAAAGCAAGTTGAAAATTCATAATCAATTTTGTCGTTGCTTTCCTTTCTTATTGGTAGGAAAAAATTACTCACTTTTCTCCCACCCTCAGATAAGACTAGGCTTTTGCACTCTATTAACCCCAGGGACTAAAAGATAGACTGTTTTCTAACAGGTGAATTAGTGCTAGATAGCATTACCACAAATGCCAAGTCATTAAACATGTAATTGGATTTTTTTTTTTTTTTTTGCTATCTTAACTTTTCTACTTTATAAAGGATCTTTACAAATTAATGACAGAATATGAAGCTGCCCTGAGAGCTATTTGCCCATTAAAAACAGGCATGAAAAAATCCTATCCCCATCACATAGAGAACTATCCCACCAATTTCCAATTACTTCTGCCACTGACAGTTCACTGGACTGTTAAGTTATATTCTGCACCATGCTGCTTAATGTGGTTAAGTCAGGCAGGTATTTTCTGCTTTTCTTTTTTCTTTCTTCTTCTTATTTCTAATTTTTTTTCCCTGATTGTGAAGCAATTAAGCTATGTCAGTAACGAAACAGCAGAATTTTAGTACTATACAGACACAGTTAATTTAAACATGGATCCCTGGAACTCGGTGAATAAATGCTCCTAGCACCCTGGTCCAAAGATGTTTCTCTAAGTCTGTTCTTGACCTCCAATGAAAGCCTGTCCTATGTCATTCACAGATATACAGAGGCAAGAAGCTTTAGTAAAAAGCTGAAGAATTCACTTCTGTATCAGATAATGACAATGATAATATTAGTGTTAATGGTAATAAGGAAAAGGATTCACTATGGCTTTTTTTTCTGCCGTTTTATGAAAACCTTGAATTGAAAATGCAGTAAAAGATTGAAAAATATCACTTATGTCAAGAGCTGGAAACAAAAAAAAATTCTAAGGCTTTAGAAGCTGTTTGAGGGGAAAATCTAAGTCACAGTTGTGTTAGCTTTACTATTAGGTGATCTAGCCTTTAAACAGAGGTGTGAATGGCAATATTGGGATGTGAATATGTCAGTGGAGCACCGCGTGTCCATGGATACCCCCTGACGAGTTAGAGCTGCCGGGGCAGTTGTGTTCTGGGCCTTGTGTGAAGTTTTACTTCTCACAGACCTCACCTCCTTGGGGTGCTTGTGATGTATCCAGTAAGGCATCTGCTCTTTGTAGGTTGGTGATTAAGTAACACACAGTTCAGAAAGTTGTAATATGCAATTTCTATGTTTTAAGTGGGATTTAAAGGAATGATTTAAGGGAATATTTATTAAATAAAAAGTAACCCATCTCAGTATGGCCAAGGGTGAGATAATCAAAATGTAAATGGACTTTATAAAAACAGTGTGTCAAGTGTAGACTTTCCATCAGGTTGCTGGCAGGATTCCTTTTGAACCACTTCTGTGGTATCATTCATGAGCTTAGGAGGAATTGTAATTTAGCCTACTAAGTCTACTTAGTAGACTTACCTACCCATCTACTTCGGATTTAAAGACAGAGATCTTCAGTTATTATTGAGGGAGAGGAAAAAACCTATGCTTCTTAGAAGTTGTGTGATGTCTGGGAATCATTACAGTGAGGCAACTACAGGAAAGGCAAGCATAAAAATACCTAACAGTGACTTACAAGCACTAATGGCTACAAAAAGACAAATCCAAAATGGGGTGGCTACAGAGAAGGGACTATGAAAATTAACAGGGGAATATAGAACCTATTTTATGTGGAGACATTAAAAGAGACCAGCCTTTTAAATAAAAAGGGGCAGGAGCAAGGCAGGGGAGTAATAGTATTACTGTATAATTATGTTTCCTCATGGGAACAAATGGTATTCAGGTTAAAGGAAAACAATGAAAAATGCAGATAGGTGCAGATGCATTCCTTATCTGGGTGCAGCTGTCCTTTGGACAGAATGCTGGGAACACCCAGGTGCCATTTTGAAGCATCCTCTTTGAACATCATTGTCTATTTACAGTATCTCCTTTACCACATACGCTCCATGTATATTTTTCCGTGCATCCTAATAGATGTCGTTTTTATAATTCTGAACTCCATTAGGTCTCTCAAGTAGATTAATGCTGAGATATTGCTGGATAAGGTGGTGTTTGTACTGGAAACAGCAACTCATTCCACACTGGCCAGATTTACAGGATGTCTAATTTGCCAGACTTTTTCTTTCTCCATCTTCAACTCACTGAAGTCTGGTTTGATGTTTTCAAAATTTATCTTGGCTCTCTGATTCTGAGAATTTAGTTTGGCCCACCCAACTAAACAGAAGAAAATAACCAATGCTTTAAGATGGTAAAATGCACTTTCTCTTCTCACTGCTTTTCCTTTCCTTGTATGCTGTTCTCACTCCTTTGGGTTCAAAGATCTCCAGGCAGAGGTTTGAGTTCAGGTATTCCTTCATTTTTTTACCTAGTACTTATTTAGACTAGTGTGATTAAAAGGTGGAATGTGTTACTAAACCAATGGGAGATGATTTAACACCCCTTTTCAGGATTTGGAATGATTTACCAAGGCTAATAATTTCAGAGAATTACTGTTTTAAATGCCCATGCTTGGTTCAAGCACTCCATTGTTACTCTGCAGAGCCGTATACAAATAATATAATTTAATAATGAGTGGAAAACCTCCTGCTCCAGCCTGTAAATTAATAGTTGAAATTTACTCTTGAGCAGACAGCTGGTGTCTGGGCCGGTTCACACCTGGTATCACTTCAGGGCTTGTGTGAAATTCAGGCAGGCCATGGGCTTTGTGCTGGGTTTTTGAGCAAGGCTATTTTCACTCTGCAGCGAGCAAGTGCAGTCATATGTTTCAATAAGGGACTTATCCGTTAGCATGTGAAAATGTTACTGCTAATTTTACACCTTGAAAACAAATCAAGGTTTCACAGTTCGAAAGCAGAAACCAACCAGCTATAAACCGTCAGATTGACTGTGATCTTAGAATTGAATAGGTCTATTTGTTCTAACAAACAGTTAGGCCATTAAATTGCAAAGCCTTCCAGTGTTTGTCCAGGTAAATAAGGACACATCCAAATTGATTATCTGTTGTTCGGAGGTAATGATACGTAATAAACTATTCGCTCTGGGTAACGTTACAGAAATGTGCTGTAGCCCACAGATGTGCTGTATCTCCCCCTGTAAGAGCAGGATCTATCCACCAGCTGCACTCCAGGCCTCCACATTCCACCCCCCTGCCCTCCCTACCCCTGCAGGCAAGATGCCTGATGAAACAAACATGTACATTCTTCTTGCTCCCGTAACCCTGTGTGATGCCCCTGCTTCTGCTGACGGGGATTCCTCAGAAATCTGCATGCGGGTACATCTGCAACTCACAGAAAAAGACTTCAGGGACATTAAGTTTGATCCTGTTCTTTCCCGGTGTCATTATACTCATTTGAAAAAAGAATATCTGTCATCACAGACATCAGATCTACTGGCTGCCCAGCAATAAATCTTGTGCTCATGTCAAAATGTCTCCAGCAGAATTTCTAGGATGAAAATTCACAGCTCAACATTAGGCAGCAATTTATGATATATGATACAAGCAGCATGAGTAGTATTCTATCAGGAAAAGGGGGAATCTCTAAATTTTGTCAAATGGAAAGTAGTTAAATGATGCTTTTCTCAGTTACAAACTTAACTGACTTTTTAAACTGTCAGATAAGAATTCTTCCCATGCACATATTCTTAGTATCTCTGGAGTTAGACTATGGCTATATGGAAATATGGCTGGAAATCTCCATTGTAGGGGAGAGGGCATAAGCAGCTGGGACTGAGAACCAGGGGCAGAAACATTTTCCATCATCAGCAGGACCTTCTTTATGGGATCCTGCTCCATCACTTGTGACAAATACCAAATTGAATGTTTGTGGGGACAAACTCAGAGAGGGTAATAACCCGTGCTGAGGCAGTGTGAGAATGATAAATGTTTTATTGTCTTTATTTTTCTCACATCACTTGCCAGTTAGACTTACAAGGTGAAATTAGTAACCTTCTGTGGTGGAGTTTGTCTTGCCAAATTTTAGCTGACTAAAGTATTGAGTGGGATATTGTGTGTAAATAAAACACTTGAATTTAGACACCTAGAGATGTTTATGCCCGGGCTGGTGTTTAGGCTGTCCTTACAGCACTGCCTGTGGCTCCTGGGGAGCTGTTGGAGCAGTCCTGGAGCCTGGAACAGCATCGTCCCTCACTCCAGGAGCTGCAGTGACTGATGGCTCTCGGGGCACATCAGCAGAGCCAAAGCACACAAGGACTCAGCTTATCCTTCCTGATTTCAGGCCCTTTTAGCTGGCGTGGTTCCCTCCTGCCCCCTCCTGCCCTGGGCTGCCAGTCAGGCACAGGGGAGTCTCCTGAAGGCTCTTTTTTGAGGAGCTGGACCATCACTGGAGGTCGATGGCAAGGAACCTGACCTGTATCGATGAGCAACCTTTGTAATCAGGGAGAAGACAGGTGTCTTAAACATTTTCATTTAATCTGTCATAAATGTCTATTTGAGAGTGAGAAAAAATCTAATTTCTCCTAAACCACTGTTTAAGGGGAGCTGCCTGTGATTACTTAACTGACATTTGGAGCCTTTTGTTGGAAGAGAATCATACAGATTTGGTGGAAAAGAGGAGGTCACCTCTCCCTGTTTATGCTGTAACTTTGCTGATATCAGGAGGGCAACACAATGGGTACATTTAACCAATGTCCACTGACATAGAAAGCAAGATAACTAATCAAACAAGCAAACCAGGCTTATCTCTCAGCAATCACGTAACAGATGGCAGCCAATATGGAAAGGGGAACACACGAAGAGAGATATTAATATAAGATAGGCAGAATAATGGAGCAGTACTTTCAAAAATAATAAATGGCTCAAATTGAAGGCCAATTCTCAAATGCATATTCAGAGACATATGTGTTGAACTCTGAATGGAAAAATCTTAAAAAAGGGTAATGCAGGATCATGTGTTGACATTTATTTTCTATCTGTAAAAGGAAAATAGCACATCTAGATTTTTCTTGAGCCCTCTTTTCTCTGAGGTTGCTAAATATTGAAGTGGAACTGAGATGATGTAAGTAAAAAGACGTGAAGATTTTCTTTCAAAAAAAGGAAAAGAATAATAACTAGAAGAATTTTTATTTCATTTCATGAAATGATAAAGACTACTTAATCTCTTAAAAGATGAGAAATCTGAATCAAAAGACCCTCCAACAACAGAAATGCAAATATGTTTGTAACCACTAGATGGTACTTAAAGCACAGGGTTGGAATGAGTTGCTCTGCTGTGAGATGTGTAGTGAGGGTATCTGTGTCAGAGGCTTAGCAAAGTCGAGGTTGGTTTTATTTTTTCCATATCCAGGAGGAAGAGGGTGGGGGGGGTTGGGGGGGAGGGGAGAAAACCCAAAACTAAATCTCTTCTGTGCCTCTTTTTGACTTAAAAAAGAAAAATGGACGTGGCAAAAGTGTTTCTGATTAGATTGGTACAAAAAGATGATGCATTCTTTCTGGATGAATCAGGAGATATGAGGTTCTGTCACTCTTTAGATATAGACCTGAAATACTAAGCTTAAATTTATAGCCTCTTGAATGAGCCACAGGACTCTGTTTACTCATAGAGTAGAATTGGGTGCAGTTCCAGCAGTTCTTCTGTGTGATCAGTTACTTTATCACCTTGATCAGTTCAGAAGATACAATAACTCTCTTTTTTAATACATCCTACTACAGTAGATCCTTTATCAACCTGCTTTGGATTTAATCACACTTCTGGGTCAGGAATCCTCTCCCCATCTGTCTCTTTCACATACATGCAAACACATGCCTGCACAACCATAAATGCCTGCATGTTACTTTTTGATTTTTTTTTTTGCAATTTTTACATTTTCTGGAGGAAAGGCTGGAAGAGATAGGGACCAGGTTTAAAGAAGCGACAGCTCAATTGCAGCAGCCCTGTTTTTCCCGTTCTAGTTTCCAGAAATGACACTCTATTTCCAAAAGTCACTAGGAGAGGAATTTCCATCTCTAAGAATGATATTTCAGTGGCTACCTGGAAATTTAAAAGTGTATTTGGCTGCAGATTTTGGACTTTCAGTCTGGCTTTACAGCATGAACTCAAATGTGCTGTTCTCTTTGTGCTGGGTAACCTCTCCCATTCAGTCCCAGGCTCAGTAGTTTAATCTGGTGCTTTGGTTTGGCTTCATTCCCCACATAAATTTTTTACAGCAAAGAGTAGCACTGGAGAGGTCAGTGAGATTTTCCAGGAAATCGTGAATAACAAATGTCTCTCTGTGGTTCCTCCCGATGAACACCCAGCTGTGCAACGGGGAGCATTTCTTCCTGACCTCTTCTGCCTATAAGCTGTCCCTGGAGGTTTGTGGATCGATATTGTTGTTCAATGTACATTCAAAGGTTAGGCTGATTCTTATTCTCTTAAAAAAAAAAAAAAAAAGAAGAAGAAAAAGCCACTAGGTCTTTTCTAAAAGTATCTAAAACGATTTGTCTCTGAGGTATTCTGTGTCATTGAGCTCTAAACCTTCCAAATATTTGTTTGGTGTGTCTGATTATCCAACAACAACAACAAAAACCAAACCAGCCAAACAAAAAAAAACCACAACAACAAGAACAAAAGCAAATCTGAACATTCCTGTGATATCTTTATATAAACAACCATGAATGACATTCAGGTTGAAAACATGCATCTAAAAATGTTATAAAGTGTTAAATGATACAGAGAGTTAGTAGGGAATGACTTTGTTACCTAGGCCTAACTTTTCCTTAGGAAAGGTCAGTCTCTGCTGCTTCATATTTCTTTGCCTGTCCGTGGCAAGCTTCATCACAGAAAACCAACAGCTTTGGGCCTGATCTAAAGCTCCTTGAGCACAGGACAAATTCTCCCAGAGGACAAAGTCCATTCATTAGTTTCATGGCAGCCCTTGTAAGCAGGAACATTTCTCACAAAAACAAAGTTTCAGGAATAACTCTAGCATTGATCTCGTCACTGAGATCTGGTCTTGCATAATATCTTTGCACCAAAAGGTTTGGCTTTGGTAATGAGACCATGTGTGAAACTTTTGAATGGGAGTTTTACACTGCAGTTCCTGATTTTGACCAGCTGTTTTCTGGGAATTACTTATTTCCTAGGGTGAAGGTTGCTCAGAAGAAAACTTCTGGGCAGTTTTTATTTTGTTCCATGGTGTTTTATAAAGATGCACCCCAGCATCTTTAGAAGTCACACACTGGTTGTACCGGTTGGCCGGTTGTGCCCTATAGCATCAAGGGGGTCAAGGAGCTGCACCTGGCACAAGCATGCTGAGAACACTTTCCTCTTTCTTGCAGTTGGTAACATCTGGTTTTTTTAGTTGCAACTTGCCTCCAAGCCCCTGAAATTCCTTTCAAATATTTGTTCCAAAGCTACACTGCTCTGAGCTCAGCCGTGGAAGTACTTGCCATTTCTTTTTCTGAGAGAAAATCCTATCTGTTCCTGCCTGCCTGCTGCTCCATCTGTCTGCCTGATCTGCTGCTTCATAATCTGGAAGAGAATACCTTTTGGGTTGTTTCATATATATTTTGTAACCACTACAGAGCTTTGCTTGGAGGGGCCAAACTCATCCGTGATGGTGAAACTTCACTGGCTTCAGGTAGTTGTACAAGGTGAATCAGATCTTCCCTTGGGACCACTCCAGATACAAAATGTGTAGATGTGTTTAAGAACAGGCAGAGGTGAGGAGGGGAATCAGAAGTAAGGTTTTTCAGAGATTGTTCCAGGACAATAGTAAATCATACACTCACTGCTGCACTGCACAGAGTGCGCTAAAGGAGAGCAAGAAAAATGAAGGAATATTCAATTCTGCTCACTTCAGCAGTTAGGCTTTTGTTAGAATACTCTTAGGCAATTAATAGTCTTAAGCTGCCAGGACTGCGTTTAATTAAATATATAAGTATCAGTACAAAAATAAAATGCAAGCAACACTTACATCATGCCTACAAGGTGTTATTGTTCTGTTTATTTTTTACAGATGGATATTTTTTCAGGAATAAACTTGCCAAGTGGTGAGAGAGAGAAGGATGTAGAGGGAAGTAGTAAAAAGAAATATGGATTCTCCAGCAAAAATGGCAGTGCTTATATTTCAGAGGCAAACAAAGTACAGTGCATATGTGACAAGGAAGTATGACTTGACTTCCCTACTTAAGGCTTCATTGAAATTGCCCAGTACTTGAGAGAAAACAGATGACAGAGTAATTAGAGATGGTGCATACAATTTATCAGTCATGGTCTTGAACTTCCTGTAGTTGATTGGAATGAACAGATGATTTTCTATGAGTAGACCATATATTTGGTGGGGGGGTGAGGGGGGCGGGAAGGAGGAACATAGATGAGCACAAATAATACCTCTTTATTTGCCTAGAATCATAGAATGGTTTGGGTTGGAAAGGACCTCAGAGAGTATCTAGTCCCAATTCCCTGCCGTAAGCAGGGATGCTACCCACTAGATCAGGTTGCTGATTCAATGAAACGTGCATCTTTAACTCCCAAAAAAACTTGCCTGCAGATGTTCAGGTGAGGGGAGACACAGCCATCCAGCACCTGTGGCTCTGCTGCTCTTTCTGGGACAGGCTTTGGACACCCAGGAAAGTATGGGGCTGCTTTTGCTCCCAGAGGAAGAGAAGTTCAGCTGTCTACAATTTCCTGAGTTCACTTAGGCTTTGCCTACAGACCAGGCAGGTTCCAGAAGGGCTTGGTCCTCACAGGGTCTTACAGGCTGCTGACTTTTGTCTAGAGGAAAAGCTGGCACAAGATTTCATCCTGGGCTTCTTTTTCTTGGCATTAGTGAGATTAGTAAAAGATTTGCAGATAATCCATATTTTAAACTGCAGCTAGGGTGGGGTAGGAGAATTCTGGGACAAAGTGGTACAGTATATAGTTTATATCATCTTGGTTAAATTATGTCAGAAATACAGGTGCAGTCACCCTTTTTCTGAACACCAACATTTTCTGAAATGTTTGTGTGCTAGATGAGGCAGCCAAGGCATGCTTCCTTCCCAGCTACCAATAGTGCAAAGTACTTTGACTCCAGTAGGCAAAACGATTTTAAATTGCTCTCAAATCCATCAGGTACTTTCTGGAAATCATAACTGTGCCATTGTTGTGGGGGTTTTCTTTTGCCCAAGAGGGGGGATCACTTCTGCCCTGCGACTCATTACTCACAGCCTTGAGAGATGCAGCTGCAGGTGCCACAAGTGTGTGATGACGCCCAGAACACCGGACTTGGGTTCAGTATGAGAGGTTTTGGTCTAAATGTTGGAGTCCTGGCTTGAGTGTTGTTTCCAAGGAAGATGATCACCACAAACTCATACAGTCTTTATGTGAGGTTCTCCCATAATTTTATGTGAGCTTCATACATTGTCCCCCTTGCCTGTAAGAGTGTGAACCAACAAAGAAAAGGGGCATTCTTACACCAGAGGAAAATGTCCTCATTGTTACTTGGGCATGAGCCTTTCCCAGTCTCCAGGAGGGGGAAATAAAGAGAGGTTAAGATGAAATAACAGTTGTATTTGTCCTTCAGTCCCTGAAACCTGTGGCTGTAGTTTTCAGAGAGGCTAAAGCAAATAAGTATATATTTATTTTTCAAGTGAAAAGTCCAAATCTCTGACATAAATGAAATGTTTCGCATGCTATATTTTAGCCTCAGAACTGATCATGTTTTGAGTTTCTCCATGTTCCTTTATTGTCTGAACAATCCCATAGCATTTTATTATGCTAGTAGCAGAATCCTATGTTAATTTACAAAGAGAAAAAATTGGGGACATTCATAAGCTCCCACACAGAAACACTGATGAAACAATTCGGTGTTGGTTGCACTTTCTGTATTTTCCTCAGACTGTCTCGGGTGGAGACTGCAGAATGAAAATACTCCAGTGATAAACACTTGTGAATGGTGGGGAAAGACACTATAATTTCAGGTGCAAATCTAATACCTTACCCTGTGGATAGAGGGAGAGGATTAGTTCCCTTCACCACACTCTTCTCATACCTCCACCCACCCCCCATCTTCAGGAACTATATCCAAACCCTCCATCTAAACCAAAAAGCTTTATCTGTCCCTTAGTGAAACATCTTTTATTTGCCAACTTGTTTTTCCCACAGACTCCCGCTCCCTTTTGTGTTTGCGCTAATGTTCGAATGTCTACACCACGTAGCCGATGATTATTTGTGAGACAGAGTGAGTTAATGCAGATTTGCAAGCTGTTCCCATTTGTTAAATGTCAGAAAAACACATGCAAGTCACTGGCTTTAGCACTTAGCTGCCAGCTGGCTCTTCTGAAAGGAGGGGACAAATGACAGTCTATCAAACAGCATGCTTTCAAAGAAAGAGGAGACCTGTTCCAGAACTGCAGCTTCAGAGACTCTTTTAACAACATAAGCAAAACTGGGAGCCAACCTCATTTTTTCCCCCTGGCTGTAATGAACACATAGCTTAGCGACAGCATTCCCCCACCCCCAGTAAAAATGAACTGGAATTACAAAGCTTATGAGGAAAAAAAGTGTCATTTTTCCTCTCTCTCTCTCTCTTTTACTTCGAATTTTATTTATTTATTATTTCTTTCTTTCTCTTTGGCTCAAAAATAAGACCAAAAATGCCAAAAGGGAAAGGAGTGGGGTTCTGAGATCAGTCACAAATCTCAGAAGATTGCAGGAAACTGTGCCAAATGGAAGTGTTTATCCATGGGTAAGTGCCCAGTGTAGATTAACATATTTTAATTATGGTCTCCGGGTTTGCTGCGCTCCCTGAAGAATACACGGTTTGGGCCTCACTGGTGAGGCAGAGTTGTCGGGGGGGAGGGATTATTTTGGGGGTGCCGGGGTGCTGTGTCCCCGCTGTGCCGAGGGTGCCTCTCCGGCGGAGCGGATGCTCCTTGTCCCCCGACACAGCCCGACCCCGACCCGCAGCCCCGCGCCCCTCCGCTCCCGCCGCGTCCCGGGGCGATGTCCGCCCGCACCTCCGACATCACCCGCTCATTAGGATGTCTCGGAACAGCTGTCATGTGGTGCTGACTTTTTGTCGCGGTTGACAGCGGTGAGATTAAAGCAGGTAGCCGGAGGCTGAAAAACTCTCTGTTTTGTTACGAAGCCCTGAGTCATCTAACCCCCTGTTATAAATATTAGGTGTCGGATTTGGATTCACAGAGTCACTCGTAGCCGTGGGTAGATCCCATTACACAAATGGTCCAATTTATTACAGCAGGACTATTTGTATACGAGATTGCCATCATTGTCAAGATGTCAAAATCTGGCCTGGTATGTTTAATGCTCCATAATTAACAAGCTGCATCATGCTAGTGAACATCTTCCAATTATAGAATAAGATTTTGAAATGAGTGGTCAGTTCCCAGAGTTTTCTATGGTTTAAACTCAGTGCCAGTTAGGACAGGGCTTTGAGAAGAAAGAGTGTTGTGCCAGGCGAGGTCCATCTTTTCTTCCCTGTTCTTATTTTAAGTCAAACTCCCAGTTTCCTTCTTATAGGAGAAAGAGAGAGAGACCCATGAAGAAGGTAATTCATGCTGCATATCTTGCAGAAGGAGTCTCTCTGTCCCTGGAAGGAGCCCAGGTTCAGTGCTACCTGATGGAATGGGAAAAACTAGGTGAGACAGAACCTTTTCCAATTGCAAACAGTGCCTGCTAAGCCCATTGCTCTGTTGCTCAGAAATTCTTTTTAGGAACACTCTCAAACAAGGAATTTGCTGCCAAAGATGCTCTCAAATTGCCATCTAAACCACATGACCTTTCAGTTTTTTAATCCCTGGGAATAATAAATCTCTTGGTCTCTATGCCTTTACCCTGAAAACATACCCTGGGCACCCCTAAATTTGAACAGTGGGTTGGCTAACTCCTGCCTAAATCCCAGTGAGATCCAGGAATTAGACAAAGTTAAGCCTCTGAATCTGATAGGTATGACTTGAACCATCCCTGATGTCTTCAAGTTCAGGACAAGGCCTTACTTTACTCAAGGCCCCTTTCATAGATAAAAAAGGTCTAGCTATTTAAACGAAAAAGTGAGATATCCCAGGTTCCAGGCTGTCCTCATTCAGATGAATATGAAATAAGAGACTTCAATTGCTCTAAACTTCTCATTATAGTCTCAAACTCTAGGCTTTGAGACTGTCTGGGGAAAAGGGCTATAAAAGTTATTGTTCTGCAGCTGGAGGAATCTAACCCCATTTTGAATTTTGAATGCTCAGGGTCTTCAGAGCTATGTCCATAGAGATATTCAGAGATATTTAGGCACCCAACTGCTCTTTGTCTCAGTGCCTTCATCAAGAGAGATCACAGTCTGCTTGGATGTAAAGCGTAACAGAAAATGAAAGCACCAAGCAATATCAGCCTGTGGAGAGAGTGAGAAGACAGTTGTTAATCTGAAAATTTCCTCCACATTAGATTCTTATTATCTTTCCTTTTGCACCATAAACTGTTCCCTGCAATTGTGCTTGGGATCATTCAACTGAAAAGAAAAGCTCCCCTGTCCATCTGCCTGGCAGGACTGTCCAAAGGTACCTCCTTTTCTCCTTCCTTTCCTCAGGTCTGGCTGGCAAAGCTTATCAAACACAGCATTACGATACAGTAGCCTCTCCAAACCTCCAAAGTCTGATTCTGAAAACTGAGATCCCTGAATTTTTTGCATGTGGCACACCTGCATTTTTAGTGGCTTGAAAATATTGCTAGGTGAAGACCAAATTTGTCAGCCTGGGAGAGCTGAGACTGCTACAGATCCACACCAGAGGTCCCACGAGTCCAGAGACAGAGCATGTATTCCCTGCAGGCACACAGGCACACAGACATACGTGTATCTATGCAGAGATACATCCAGATCCATCCACCTCAAAGACAGTCTGCACATGCACAGTCAGCACCCACAGCCCATCATGTCCCCTCTCTGGCTGGTCACGGTGAAAAATGTGGATGCACCAGTAGCTGGGCTCAGACACTCAGTCGTGCTGCTGGCACCTGGACCTAGCAGAACCTGAGGCTGCAGCCCCCCTCCAGGATGGTACAGACACCTCACATGCACCATCCCAAGCATGAGAGCACCAGCCAGTCCTATTTACACACAGCTGATTGGTTTATCCCCTTTTCCTTCAGTTTCCCCATATTTGGCTCTCCCAAACCACTTTGATCCGTCCTTTCCCACCTTTTTAGTTTTTTTACTTCTTCCAAATATCCCATAAGTTCCGTCCTATGCCAAAACACTCTTCTTGTGCACCTCATAATGTGCCCCTGGGTAATGACCTCTCTCTGTCCCGAGGTGCTCCAGAGAGCAGCTCCTCTGACTCACCAGGGTGGGGTGATGCTCCTCGTGGGCAGCCCTGGGAGGAGGCATGACAGGGGCTCATTTCTTACCTGAAGTTATTTGGGTGCCCCTTCCTCACCATTATTATGCTCTGGGCTTCTCCATGTGTGTGTGGAGATGAGCCTTTTATTTCACAGCCTGACAAATACCTGCTTTCTGACAGAATTTTCTTGTTGCCTGGGTAGATCCTTCCTTGTCTCTGAGGCATATAAGCTCTGTCATACTTGTTACATGAAGAGCATTGGGGTGAGTAAGCCCTTTCCCTTCATTCCCTTGAAGAATGTCAGGCTCAGACTTAAGCAGTAAATGCTGGTAGCAGCAGCACGCGGTTCTTGTAAGCAAGTGGAAAGACAAGAACAGTCCTACTAAGTGGAGTAGGGTGTGTCTGGGGAGACTGTGGGGGTCTGGGCATCAGCTCATGGACTTCTGACCATGTGAAAGTCAGCATCCCCACTGGGCAAAAAGGGTTATTAGTGCTAGATTTTTCTTGGGGCATCCCTGTCAATAGATAATGGCAGCAAAATACTTCAACAGTTAAAGGTGTCAGATATGCACAGACACTTCATTTTTAAGTGCACACGAGACACAGATTTTCAAGGAAGCTTAGATTAAAGATCTTCCTCATGTTCAGGTGAAACTTCCTGTTCATCAGTTTGTGCCCATTGTCCCTTGTCCTATTGCTGAGCACCACTGAGCAGAACCTGGTCCATCCTCTGACACCTCCCTCCAGACACTGAAAGACATTGATGAGGTCCCCTCTCAGTCCTCTCTCATAAACTGGAATTTTAGACCTGGTAAGAGCCACAATAAATATGGCAGAGAATAGGCAAAGCTGAAAGCAATGTTCTTATTTACCATTCATCCTGAACCTTGTTTTATCAGCGTGGCAGATATACTTTGAGACAGGATGGTGGTAAAGTACATATAACGACTGAAAACATTATTTTCTCATTTTACTGCATCCTGTGCTAGTTGAGGGAGGTTTTCCTGGACATTTGTGTTTGACAGAGCCTGGAGTGCTGTACATTGAGCCAGCTCTGAATGAGGAGGCTGCAGGACCTCAGTTTACCAGCCCCAAGCTGGGATGGCCAGCCTGCGTGAGCAGCCAGAACTGGCCTCTCCTCAGGTGGCCTTGCTGCAGTGCAGACGCTCGGCTATTTCGGAGCCAATTTAAATCTCTACCTCTCAGTGATGTTTTATGCAGAGCAGGCTTATGCTTAGGGCCTGATACACAGCCCACAGAAATGGATAGGATGCTCTTGACTGTGCTTCAGCAAACTCCAGCTAAATCCCTATATTCTCCCCACGTCACTTCCCTTCCTTGAAACAGGGATAACCACCTTTTCTTAACACAGTGCCCATCTTGCTCAACACAACAGATCCCTAATCATTCAGAGAGGAAGGGAAAAGAAGAGAGGGGAAGGAAGGGCAGATGGTATAATCTTAATGCAAATAATAAATAATCAGATTAATCCCTGCATCATGACAAGAGTTTCATTAGGTACAGAACTAGGGAAAAACACTGCTGTGTTCCCCGGGAGCAAGTCAGAGGGGAACGTGATAACAAGTGCTACCAAGCTTGCTTTTTTTCATTTTTTTTCATTTCTCTTCTACTTTTTCTTTTCCCTCATCTGTTTTATACTGGGGGTAGAGCAATGTGTCAGAGCAAAGACAGAAAATTACGGTGTTTGAAGTCAACTTCTGTGTTTAAGAGATTTTTGTCAGCATCTCCCGAGCAGGGTGACCAAATGCTCACATTGTAGGGGTCTTGTTTTCATGATCTGCATCCATATGTCACTTAATCAGAGAGGCATGATCATGGACTAAAGCAGGCAGACCTGAATGTCAGTGCTCAGGTAGAAAGAAAGTCCTCTTTCCCCTTTTTTAGCTGAAATGCTGAGCTCTTTGCACTGCTGTTGCTGCTTCTTGGTTGCACTGTTTCTATTTCTGCAGTGTCCTCATGCCTGTCACTGCCTGGACCTGGTTCAATAAACACATTAGCCACATCTGAGAGTACAAATATTTCTTCAGAGGCTTAAATGTCTATTTGAACATGTGATTGCAGTAACTGCATGTGCAGTCAGAGCCAGCCCAGTATACACCCTCAGTATTGACATGTCCAAATTTAGGAAGATCTCAGGAGGAACTACAGCAATGTCAGGTGACAGGGAGCACAGGCTGGCTGCATTGACAGGTCTGCCAGAGATGGTCCTGTAAGTCCCATCAGAGGTGGGGTGGGATTGCCAGTCACTGGAAACCCTCCATGTGGAGGATGCACTTCATGTCCAGCATCGGCTGTGCTTCTCCTCAGCATGGCTTTCCTAATTTTCCTAACCAATTTCCATCTGGTTGCTCCTAACCACAGGCTGGGGGTGTCACCTCTTGCCTTGTTGATGTAGCAGTGGCACATGCAGCAAAAGGCCCATGGTGGCATTTTGATGCCACACTGCAACCCAAAAATTCAGCGTGGAGATTTCCTGTTGGCAGACACGATACGAGAGGAAACTCATCCACGCTTTTCCCAACAACATTCCCTTCTTTTGCAATTCTGAAGTAGGGGATTTCTCCCAGTGCAACAGCAGCTAGTCAATACACACTTTGACAAACAGCACGAACTGAGCAAAGCGAGTGTTTAATATCTGAAGAATGATTTATAATGTGTTTTACAGAAAAGTTTTCAACAAGTCTGAATTCCCTATTAAAAGCTGCTTGCTTCATTACAGAGTTACCAAAATAGGCAAAGAAAATATTCCTTGCTTATCCCAAGACTCCTTAACTCCTGACAATTTTAATAAATCAAGGAACATTTGTAAGTACTAAATGTTAAATGTGTATTCACAGTTAATTTTTAATCAACTAACAACGGTGATGTGTTAATTGAATGCCATTAAGAAACCATAACTTGATGCATTAGCTATTTTCCTATGCAGAGGAACTTTTCCCAAGGCTTTCAGTTGTTGCCCAGGCTGCTTTTGAAAAAAAGAAAAAGTGTTTTAAATGTGTTTAGACCCGAACTGTTCAAACCCTAAAACTGAGCCAAGTTCACAGGGTTAACTGAGGTTTGTAGTTCTGTGAACCTGAGCTGAATTTTAAACAAGCCTGGGCTAAGTTTCAAGTTATCTTGTGCCTTAAGGTATGACTTGCAACCTACAAAGTGATCATGTAGGCTCAACATGTAGACTTCTGACTTCAATATGAATTGCCTAATTTTCGGGATGTCAAACAAAAGATCAAACACAGAAGAGTGACATCCACCCATCTCTGAGACTTGTGAAACTTGCTGGTTTTGCATCCAGCTTATGAGCTGGCTCCTCGTTGGTATGAAGTCAGTAGAGCTGTGGCACTTTTATTCCAAATGAGAATTTGCACCAATGCCTTGATCACACATCTCCTGGATGTAGTGCAGCTAGCTGAAGGAGATTTTGCTCTCTGTCTTGCCCCATCTATTGCCTTCTGCTCCAGCTGGCCTGTGGGATGGACTCGTGTTTTTGTTTTTTTTGGTTTTTTTGGGTTTTTTTTGTGAAAGCAAACTAGGTTTGTTTAACCAGTCTAATTAGGAACTCTTTGCTAACCTGGCTGGATCTGAATGTCAATAGGCACTGTTCATATAAGCAGCTGAGAGAAGAAGCCTCATGGGACAACATTGGGCAGAGCAAATGGGAATGGTTTGAACCTACTCCTTTGGCCAGCTATGGTACAGATAAAAAAGAAGGTGGTGATGTCCCCAGATTCCTCTCTGTACATAGTCCTTGCATGGATGTTTTACATATTTCTGAAATAAGTCTAATCAGAAATGCAAGGAGGAAGGGGGGAGGAGAACTGTGAGACAAAAACAGCTAAGTTATAAATATCTCTATTTTTAGATACTCAGATGAAATTTGCCATGGGGGTTTTTAGTGATGGTAATCAGGAGAAGAATGAAGGGCATCAGTAAAGATGATTGAAACCTATCCAACAAAAATAATCTACTGCAGTTGGCTCATTTTCTTTCTGATGTTGTGCTCAATGAAATGAATTTAAACTGTTTATTTTACAATTAACATGCAATGTGCATTTCTGAAGTAATTTATGAGAAACAATTTTCTTTTTATGTGGGCCTGCAGCAGACAGAGAGCAGAGCTTCAGTTCACAACGTCAAGGTGAAGCTCCAGGGAGGGAGAAGGTGCTTTCTCATATATGAATTTTGCCACTTCCCATAAAAGTTGCGTGCCCTTTCATGTGTCTTTGCCACAATAACCTCAAGATGGCAGGAGAGGAAGCTGGAGGAAGAGGATGAGGGATATCAGGCTCAGGGGCACCTGCTACTTGCAGTGTTGCAGAGAGCATTGTCTGGTTCATGAAAGTCAGAGTACAATCAAGGCAGACATTTGCTATTAGGTTCGAAACAGGTTGAAGCAGAAATGTGGGAAACAGCTTGTCTCTTGAGAGACGAGGGCCATACATTGCTGAATTCCTGAGCCATTTGTGTCCTGTACAACCAGGTCTCTTCTGTGGTGCCCCAGCTGCCACATGCAGTGTGAATCGCTGGACAAGACAGAGGTAACACTGTCCTTTCTCACAGTCTCACCTGTAAAAACCCTTCCTGCATGCTGCATTAATAACCATTATCCATCCCCATTCTCCAATGTGCTGTCAGCAGCATGGATGAGCTGATGATCTGGGCATTATCCTGAGATTTCAGAGTGTAAGGTTTGGTTCCTTGCTCTGTTACATATTTCCTCTGTGACCATGTGTAAGTTGCCTCCTAAGGGAAATATGCTGGGTTGTAAAAGGATCTTGAATCTTGAAGATAAAGTCTTAACAAGAGTCAGTGGCTGGAAGCCAGGCAAATTCAAATGGGGAAAAAAGGGGCACATTTATAGTGGGGAAGGGAATTAACTCTCAGAACAAACTACAGAGATGAGGGAAATTCTCTTGCTTTTGATGTCTTCAGTCCAACATTGAAAAGTAAATGTAGCCAAGTACAGATTAAGTTTAAGCAAAAGCATTTGACTGTGTTTAGTGCAGTTATAATTGTGTGGCAGTAAATAGCTGATGATATCCAAGTGGTTAGACTAGGTGAGCTAATGCTCTTTTTCCAGGCTTTATGTTTCCTGAGCCTATAGCACAGAAGAATTTTTGAATGATGTCCTGTTCTCAACTCAACATTTAAATAATGCAGATTTGCCTCCATAGGAAATATCTCTCTAGTATGGAATCCATCTCACCTCACTTAAGTTGACTAAAAGAAGCCACCCAGCAATTAGTTATCAAGGTTTGTGCTAAAGTTGATGGCAAGTGCTGGCACATGAGTGTTTTGGCTGCCAATAGTGCAGACACCAGATGGGGCCTCTGGTCATGCTCTCTCCATCAACTAGAGAAGAGCCTAGATTAACTTGGGCCTGATGATGATCATTTAAGTGGATGAAGTTAGATGAGATGAATTCCAGCCTCTACGCCCCTAGCTCAGATGTTTAGTAGCTGTATTGTTGCCTTCACTCTTCTTGTCCCATAACACCTCTCCTTCTATTTATCACTGTTGCAAAACATTCCTACATTTCATACCCACCCAAAAACGACTTTCACTTTACCAAAATCAAGACCAACCCTGGGGGTTAATTGCCCTCTGAAGATGTTTGCCTCTTTCTATTATCTGTGATGGAGTCTGGGTGTCTAGCTCAGGCTTAAATAATTTTCTGTCCTAAATGATAGGTACAGTCTTGTAAGACATAAAAAAAACCACACTGTGTTTCATCCTAGCTGTGCTTGAATTTTAAGAGATGATTTTTCAAAGAAATCTGAGATTCACCCAGATGAGTGGAAACATGCTTATACTAAAAAGAGGAGCTAGAGGAGCACCTCATGTGACTTCAGCTGTCAAAAAGTTGTTATAGAACCATGAGAAGCCAGTCATGTTGGGCTGACACCTCTAGAACTGATGTCACCAGTTCCAGATGCCTGTCCCAAGATGAGGTCAACCACTGAACAAACAAGGCTTAATTCACTGTCTTCAAACACCTTTCTACTGATCCTCCCCAGATAAGGGGAAACATTGTTTTATTTGGCTGATCAAGGAATTTAGAACTAGGGACCAAATTCGACTTCAATTTTTTAAGCCAGTGTGCTAAGAAGTAATCCTATATTGGCTGCTTAGGCAGGGGTGAAATAGGCACCTCCAGAGGGTGATTCAACCCAAAAAAGATCAGAGTCACCTTCTCAAAGAACATCTTCATCTCCTCTCTTTCAACTATAGAGAAATACAAGGGTGACCAAGACCTAAGTTAGAGCAATTAACTAAATAGATAAAATTAGAGGGATGAATCTGTACCAAAAAATCTTGAAACCCAAACCAACTGAAATTTTCAGAAATCTGCATCTGTTATAATTTTGTTGATATTGCTGGAAAGAAGATGTATTTTAATGTTGGTTTAATGTTTTCTCCATGTAAAGATATTTATATATTCATCTGTAGATACTTTTATGTTTATTTATATGGATATTTATATATGCATACAGATAGTCATATATATCTCTCACCAAGCAATACTCTAATTAGGTGCTGTCAAAGAAGAACTGTATTATAAAAAGAATTAACTAGAGATTTGGGGTAAGTTTCATGGGGGAGGAGCTTAGGTCCCAATCCTGCAAACACTTTTTGTATATTAATAGCATTACAGTGCAATTCATGGTAGCAATTATGTAATTAACTTATTCCATCTCACACTAGACCCCATCATGGTAGCTAAGGTACGTATGTATTATACTCAGTTATAAGTCATACAGAGAAAATCATAAAAAAATACTAGAGGGACTGCTCTTTTGGTGTGGAAATTTCCTGTAGCATTTTTTTGTGAATGGGAATTTTTGTAGTATTTATTGGCTGGTCATTCTTTTGCTATCTGAGGTAGCACATGATAATCCAGAGTATCTGCTGACAGAGACATTTAAATATTGTCTGTTTATGAGCCTCTGTGATGTTTTCCATTTCAGAGTTTTAACTGATGTTCTTTCCTTCACGGAATTATCTCTGCACAGCTTCAGCCTTAGGTTCACAGACGGCCCCTAGGACTGGACATGTTTCTCCACCCATGTGACCTCTGTGAGAAACAGCAGAGCAAATTTCCAAACCAATTCTCTCATCTCATCTCATCTCATCTGCCAGGTCCCTTTGACTCCTCTATAGCCTACAGGGGAAGGGTAAAATTCCTTCTTCCAGTGCCTGAGATGCAGTTTATTTTCCCCAGCATCTCTCTACTCCTCAGCATCAGATCTTTTCTCCTTGTCGAGCACCCTTTCATGGCAGCCACGTGTGCTTAGAGCTCATACAGCACCTTGAACAGAGTGGTCTGCTTTGATTTCCTCCCTCAACAGGAAGGAACATCTGCATCTACAGTGGGGGGAAAAAAGGCAAGCAACCAATTTTCAGAACATCAAGGAACGATGTGATTTTAGCCATCAGCATTTCATCCCCAAACTAGCTATTTTTGCCCCAGGTACAGTCTTCACTGACTCCATCATGCTTGTGTTGCGTACACCCAGAAAATACATTTGGAGAGAGAGGTATTTATTTTCCATGCCCAAAATGAACAGTGGGAGTGCAGCATCCTGGATGCCAGAAGGGAGTTGGGAGCATTTGAGCCCAGGATTGAGGAGCGTATCTGTCTCTATGTAGTGGTAGGATATAATTTGATCTGTACGGTCAATTCACTCTAATAGAGCATGGATTGCAATTTTTTCCACCTACAAAAGCAAGATTTAATATTGCTAGGTCCTGGCATGCCTGAGCATTTCAAAACACGTGTTAAAGGTCCGTAAGAGTTGAGCAGATGCCCAACTAACAGTATGGGTATTTTCCACTCAAGGTCTTTCATTTGTGGAATAGTACAGGTATGCTGATGGCAAACTTTGATTATTCCTAATCCTCTTTTGTCTGCAGGGGAAGAAATCAGAAGGAACGTGAAGCACACAGTAAAGGAACTTTTTTTTTTTTTTTTTTAACTGAGGAACATTGTGTTGTATATTCCTTACCCAGCAAAGTCAGGGATAAGCAAGATTTTACCTTGGTTTGCATCCTCACCCAGAAAGCTGTGGATAAACTGCCAGGTCTCACTGCCCCTGATGGGAAGAAGGAAAAATGTTTCTTCCTGGTATTAGATTTTCTAATATTGCTTGTCTAACAAAAGTTATTTTCTCCTGGCTTTCTGCCAGTGAAATGAAGCTTGTGTTCATTATGGACTTCTTTCCTATGTCCCTTATTCTTTGGCAATGATATTAACGGATACAAAATACAGTGGTTTGGATTTAAAAATAACCTTCTGTTTTCATCCACCTTTCATGCTTGAAAGGAAATTTGTAAATTGTCAAGTTGACTTAATTTTTCCTGTGGACTTGCACCTATTTGCTGTAATAAGAATTTCCCCCTTGGGTTTCACTCATCTCCAGCGTGTGGCAGGAAAAAGGGATTAGGATTGTATTTGTCTTCTTTCTGAAGCCAATACCCTTTCAGCAAGCCTGCTATTAGTTCTGGCCGCCAAAACAGCATCTTAATGCCTTACCTGAGAGTCAAGTATTTTATATTAAGTTAACTTTTGCCTCTGCTGACTTTCAGTATTCTATTTACTTTGGAATCCTCACTCCTTATGGAGCTTACTATTGTTTTATGTGCACTCAAACCTGTATTATGCTCTTTGGTTCATCCTGCTAACCTGGCAAAGAAATGGGGAAGGAGTCTTGGGGCTTCTTCTTTCTCCAGTAATGGCCCATTTTAATGAGTTTATCCTCTGATTTGGAGAGACTCTTAACCCTTTGGCATCAAGAGATGGGCTTTCTTGACAGTAAGTGCTCTGCAAATGCATTTTTCTCAGAGCTGTGGACCACTGGTACCTGAGGGGATTTAGACAGCACTTAGCAGACCCATTTATTTGCAATACAAAATAATGTTTTCTTTACAGCATCCTCCTCACAGGATATTAATCATAAAGCACCTTATTCCAGCTGCAAATCCAGGGGGGGTGTTTTTATCACTTTTTTGTCATGGTATGAAAGATCTCTTATGTCTTGTGTTAGGAAGAGGGGTGTGCTTGTCTGAAGTTCTGTGTGCAGATTTTTCCGAGGTACCTTGAAGTTTTGTGAGGTTTTTTGTAAGTTCAAGCTCACAGATAGAAACATCCAGTACATAAACTGGATAGGCACTGTTACCCAGCTCTGACCATCACAGGTTGTCAATGAAATGTCTGTCACAGCAATTTAGAACTTGACCATCAAAAGGAAAATAATTTTTATCTGCAAACTACAGACATCTATTGTTTTACATGAAAATATCATCTATAAGTTATTACCTACTTCAGCACATATCTATTTTTTGCTAAAGGACATACGTCAAAGCTCAGCAGGCATGATTTCTTCCAGGGGAAGGCTGAGTTTTACATTCCTTCTGGCCAGTCAATTGGAATATTTCTGTGGTGTACAGCATCACTCCATCTACTGATCGAAAATGTATCAATACATTAGATAGATAGGTCCATGTATTTTAATATTTTCTGTCTATAATTTTGTCAATGGATTAAATGAAATTTTTGAAGTGGTCACAAGACATATTAGTTTCCTTTTTTCGAAGGTGAATGAACTGACACAAGGAAAATTGATGTAATTTAACCTAAGGGGATACACTTTGAGTAGTATAAATGTAGGTATCATTTTATACTGTCTATGGCAGGGAAACATCCACATGTGAGAGTTGTGGATGTGTCTGGATGTGACACAACTGGACACAATGGGCCCCTGACCCACTCACTGGGTGAGCCAAAACCATCCATCTTTCTTTTCTTTTAGGACAAGAAAATGAATGAACTTGTTACTGGCTATAGAATTTTTCCCGTAAATATACTTAAGTAAGATTTTTTTATTATTATTATTTTAATTTGTCTTTCCAAAACAGATTAATATTTGCTTGTTTGAGATTTTTGTTGTGAAAAATTTGTTAAAATTGTTAGTCTGTAATTTTATTTTCCTAATTTTATCTCTGCTTTCATAACGGATAAATGGGATCATAAGAGGTTGAAAATAGAAAGAAAGGGATATAAAGGAAGGATGATGAAGGAAGGAAATGTCCACTTTAAAAAGGGAACATTTTCAAGAGGAACAAATCATTAGGGGACAAAAGAGTTTTCGTAGAATCACAAAATAGTTTGGGTTGGAATGAATGTTAAAGCTCATCTCGTTCCACCTCCTGCCATGGGCAGGACTCCTCCCACTATCCCAGGTTGTTCCAAAGCCCCATCCAACCTGGCCTTGGACACTTCCAGGGATGGGGCAACCACAGCTTCTCTGTGCCAGGGCCTCACCACCCTCACAGCCAGGAATTTCTTTCAATCTAAACCTACTTACTCTCACTCCCTAATTTTGAAAAGGAGGCAGTTTTTTTAAAAGCTTCTCCTTTTTTTTTTGAAGATTTTTGTTTTACTTTATTTTCTTTTGGTGTTGATTTCAGCTATGTTTCAAAACCTTCCCCTTGTGCTACCTCCTGATGCAGTCCTGTCGAAGCCAGCTGGGCTTGGATAGACACTGGCTGGTCTTGCTCATCATATCTTGTCTGCTGTGCTTTGTTAGAGCTGGTCCTTGCACAGCCTGGAGACTTGGAGGCAGCTCTTTGCTGCAGGAGGATCTAAACTGCACCATTCTGTACTGAGCAATAACACAAATAGCCATAACTGTTGACCAAACCAGTAGTGCTTTTAAGAGGTAGGCTGAGAAGCCTAACTGCAAAACTTTTGTGCCTGGGTTTAGCAGCTACTTCTCGTGGGTTTGGAAAGACTGATAGTCCCCATTTTTGGGGCTTGCTGCTTCATGCACCGTCTTCAAGCAGGATCAATCCTTGTATGTCAGCATTTCTGCAACCTGACAGTAATCAATGTACACTTTAATTGGATCAGATAGTCTCCTTTTTTTCTTTTTTTTCCTCCCCCCAATTTATGAGTGACAATTTCTCTTTCTACAAGATTGAGTTTTACATTCACCTGCTCGGGAAGCATGATATCTGCTCCCTGGCATGTCATACAGCATCAGGACTGTCTACTGTCTTGCATGAGGTTATTATGACAGGTTCCTGTGTTTTTGTGGCCTGGCTCCATGAAGCATGTCACATTTGATGAATGTCTGACAAACGTGAGTTGCTATTTGTAGACTTGATTTAGATGAGAAGGAAGTTTTGCTTGGAGAGCTGTTCCCCCTGGATGTGATCTGATTCCAAGCCTTTCAGTTCAGGACAGTCAGTCTGCAGCCCTGAGTGAATGATGGGTCGATATCCAATAACTCATGATCAAAAGCTGAAGTGTTCTTAATCAGCAGAGCTTGGGTTTCCTTCAGGGGATGAGAACACTGTGCAACCAGTCTGACAGAGATGCTATTTCCAATTTCTTTAATCTGAGGACATTACAGGCGAAGTTAACTTGGCATGAAACATTTCTTACATTAATTACCACAGCAATATAAAAAATAATAGAATATACATTTTGGTGCTCAGTCAGTTAAGACCAAACCTGATTCATTTTAGGTCAAAGCTCTGCAATTAGGGTTGGTTTTCTTTAGGATGTGTGGTTTCCACTTAATTGAGCTATACTGTCTGCAAGTTAACTTTTTTCCTCCAACTATGAGCAAGAATCTTAATAATGACAAATGGATCTAATCCATTGCCTTTCATCATGCTATCGAGGTACAGAGCATGAAAATTTATGACAGTCAAAAGATTTTGCCATAAAAAACCCTGCTGTCTCCTGCCTAGTTGAGCCAGCATTGGAGATTTCTCTGTCTTCCCTGTTGGTATGATTCAGGTGTCAGACTTGGCTTCAGCTTTTCTTTGGGGACAGCATCTGTCAAAAGTGCATGACACACAGAGTGTCTTCACATTTGGCCAAGATCTTCCCGAGCAGTTCAGACCTTATGAATATTAAATTGCAAGTTTGCCTTCTCTTTTCATGGTTTATTTATTTTACAGAAGGCATCTTCTCTTGTTTAATGATCAAGTGATTTTTCAGGCATATCATTTGCAGTATTCAGCGTTATTTATAGAAATTTGTCATTTCTCTGATACTGCTTTGTTAAGTTTGTCTTGGAGAATTAGCCCATGTGTCTGCCAGTTGAGGAAATGAGAAAAGGATTTGGCAGAACTTTTGTCCTTCTGATTCCTGAGCCCTAAAAGCAGGGACAGCACCAGGTAGACATTACATGTGGCAATAGGGTGACAAGACAAAAAAGCCTTGAGGGTCTGAAAGTGAAAGACTGGCAACACTGGCCAGAGCTAAACATGATGTGGGGAAATATTTAATGACCAGTGTTTTTGCTAAGTCTGAGAGAAGTGCCGAATCTTACCCTTAGTTAGCCAAACATTGAACCTACAATTTAAATGTCTCTGTTGACCAAAGCCATTGCCTCTTTTTAACAGATGGAAAGGGACTCTGCTAATAGTCAAATTTTTGATCACCAAGTTTCCAGGGTGCGTTTGGAATAAAGGCAGTTCTCCCGTGAGAAGGAGAGCTCATTTTGTTTGTACCTGTAAACAGACCATGGTCTGACACTGTTGAACAGCTAATGCCAAAAGCCATCTAGCTTTGCACCTTGTCCTTTACATTTCTTCCTGTTTTTAACTGTTACTCATTTTTACAGCACCTCAGGTGTGTAAGGTTTTCTGAGCTATCATAAAAGCCAAGCGGTCCCAGTCCATTAGTGACGCGTAAAAGCTGTTTGCAGTTTTATGTCTGCTAGTTTAATCGACTTTTCTGCAGACTACCACATGGTGTTCCTTCCATTATATCACACTGAGGTATAGCAAGAGAGCATTCAGCGTCAATAGGATCAAAGCACAATGAGCAAGAACCATTTGAAAACTGAAGAGCTGCTGTATGAAAAGCATTTCCCTTTTAAGCTGGTTTTAAGGGGCTTAAGACCCTTTCCTGCCTCTTGTTATTAAAAGTGGGTCCGAGTGGGACAGTCTGTCATAAAAATCAGAAAAACTCCTATAGAACAACATGTATCTTATTAGAAAGAAACCTACGGCTTGCTTGACAGCAAAAAAAAATGGTACTGGGTTACTAAAAGAGATGTTTTATACCTAAAGCCCACAGTAGAAAATTGGGCCACTGATGTCATTGTCTTGAATCAGAGCACCTCTTTGGCTGAGAAAAGAGGAGACAACAAGAAGCTTTAAGTGGGGAGTGGAGGATGACACAGCCTAATGATTGCAGCACGAGACTGTAGGTCCTTCAGTTGTCTTTTCCTTAGAGAAGGATGAAGTAAATTTTTTCAATAACAAGCATTAATTCCTCAAACTTGGAGACACTGATGTGTCTGAGAAGTCACAGAGTTCAGATATGGATTTCTAGTGGTATATGATCCCCTTAGAGTTAGAAGGATCTAAATCTACCTCCTAAATAAGGGAAAAACCACCCTATTTTATAAAAACCTTGAGGAAATACTTTAACAATCAGGAAGACAGTCTTCAAATCATTTTAGATACTCCTCTGCAAACATGAGCTCAATTCTTAGCAGCAGCTGAAATGGTTAATAGCATGTTAGCAATGAATAGGAAGGGAAATGGTCGCTGGATGAACAAATCCTGTGCTTGTAGGATAATAGATCTCCCTGATATGGGCAGGAGGGGAAATTGTAGGCTACAAGTATAAAATGCTGCATGCTGTTATGCTGTTCTGCTTAATACACTTAACAGAGAGTACACTCTACCATTTTAGTTCAGCAGCACGGTCTTGGGAGTAAAGATTTGCCTGATGAAAGTCAGTTCCCTGACAGCCTTGGACATAAAGACTGCTTACCAATATCAGCAAAGTAATAATAAAAAAAAAAAAACAAAAAAACAACAAAACAAAACCAAGAGAGGAATCATTTGGGTCAAGTCTTGCGTAACTGAATTAGCAGAATGGGAGTCAGCTGTGGAAAATGTAAGATGAATATTTTGCATTTCAGCACCGCTAAAACAGCAGAGTAGGCATTCAAAAGAGAAATATCAAGAAATATGCCTTGATATAGAGATGATGAAGATTTTTCCTATCATGTAGGTAGATGGTAGGAACTCTGAGTCTGGTTCTCAATCTGTTATGACAGTTTGCATCACTGTTGCTCCATTTACTCCAGACTTACGCTTCAGTTAGCCTAGACAAGCATGAGGATTCCCAAAGTCCTATCTGTGTTACTAAATGTTCTCAGCATTTCAGCATTCACCCATGTGTGTCTGGTGCATATCCTGTGGTTCTGTAGGCTGAGATGCTTTAGTGTTATTTCCCATTCAGTCGTTTCATTATTTATCTGTCCCTGGAGGAGGATTTGTGGAAATGGCATTGGAGAACTGTCAGCACTTATATGTTCTTGTTTGCATCCTCTTGGCAAAGTGAGTTCCAGATCAAGCAAAGCACATGCTCAAACTTGAATTCATATTCCAGGTAGGCATATTTACAAAGAGCAAAGACTACACACTTCTGAGTTTTATATGCACTTGGAGGGTGGGAAGGAGAGAAGGATTTTTGTTTAAGAGCATGGTGCAAAACTATGATTTAGCCTTCCTCAGAAAATCATCAGATGACACGTGTGTTTCCTGTGAACATCCCTGCAGAAAGGGTAAAGCAAATGGGTTTTCCTTCTCGTGATTCATTTTGTTTTGCATCTCATTCTGGCTTCTGAGAGTCCAGGTGAAACCTCAAGAATTTTAGAACGATATAATTAGTCTGGAAAACAGGGGGGAGAGTCTCATGTGGTGACAGGTACTGAAATAGAAAGGCTAAATTAACAAGTCCTTTTCACCTTGTGGGAAGAGCACTCAGTAGAAGACGAGAGCATGCAATCCATGTTTCATTCTCCCCCTGACCTCTCCTATAACTTTGGCCAGGTGCCTCTGTGGACATTTCCTTACTCATCTTTTGTCTCACTTGCCTGTTCAGCGCTTCAGGGATGCTCTGACTCATGGCAAGCTCAGCTCTTACCACAATGGCTGTGCTGGAGTTTGGGGAACTGATGTCTCACATCCCTCAACCCCTAACTCCCTCAATATCCTCACCACATCTCTCAAACTAAAAGCTGGTGAAAAAAGTAAACTAAAAGACATTTTGTGTAAGCTGCACTTTTAGCATTTTTCATGGAATGTACTTGGTGACAAGGGTGAAAAAAGACTGACCTTCGTAATGGTTATGAAGCAAAGCAAAAATTGGAAATTTCTTCCTGGGTACCATCTGAAAATAAATATTTCTTTATTTTTCAGGTATCTAAGAAATGTCTTATTAGTTTATGTATTTCTGGGTGAATATATATAATCTGTAATCTCCTAAGAATATATATGTAGTATTAAAAAGAGAAAAGGCACCAAAGTTGACAGATAAGCAATACAGTAATATAGCAAGGCCTCCCTGTGCCAGTGGCTTTGTCAGAATGGAGCTGAGTGATTTTCAAATGGTGACCACCAGGCTCTGGAGACAGCCACTGAGACATTTCAGAGAAGACTTTATCTGGAAAAGAAGCTAACTATTGGTGGAAAACACCTCTTCCACGTGTGGAGGTGATTCCTGGTGATCTGGGGGCAGAAGATACAGATTATTTGGATTCTGTTTCTGTGCAGATGACCCCAAGTAAGGAGTTGAGCCTCTCTTGGCCTGTTTGTCCAGCAAACTTTGTAAAAAATGCTGTTAATAAAGCAAAAGCAGGAGTCAAAATGTCACACAGACTATAAATACACAGGGAAAAGACTGAGACAGCCAGCTCTGGCGTCTCAGTATCAGAGAAAATGGATGCCTGACAGCAACAGTGTAAAACAGGGTGGCATTCAGCTCTACATTCAGACTGCAGTATCCATTTTTGGGTGGGTTAAATAGTGCTCCATATGCTGCTGACTGAATTGCTGCTGAATGTAACAAAAGCTCAGGCTGCCAAGCTCAGCTCTAGGCTTTTCCAGACAGGAAAGAGTGAAAGCCTGAATCTATCCCAAGTCACAGTCACTCTTCAGTGACTGGAGGGAGGTTATCTCTGGTCTGTGATCCAGAGCTCAGCTGAATGGCGACTGCCAAGAGCTGTCCAGGAGGAAAAGGGATGCAGCATCCTGCCAGCCCTGGCTTTGCCGCTCAGCCCTCCTCACTCAGGATGTCCCCCTTGGCAGGGAGTTGAGGGTGACTCCCCACTTCCAATTTGTGGCAAGCTCTCCTAAGAGACAACCATGTTCCCTTCCAGGCTGTTGGAGATCCCAAACTCCATCAGTTAATCCCTGGCTTCAGAGAAGGTGGTGATGTGCACTTTTGATTTCTGTAGTACAACTTTTCCTCCCAATGAATTAACTTAATGTCAATACTAACAACAGTCAGTCGGTTGGTGTTAGGAGCCTGATCTATCCAGCATTGTTGTCAGCATGTTATATATCATGTAATCTGTCTTGGCTCAGAGCAATCAATATATTGCTCCTGAATTTGCTTAAAACTGATGGAGTTGAACCAGTCATAGCAAGAGTGGAAAACATTTTTAGAACTTACCCTTAAGGTGCGCAAATGTTAGGAAACCCTCCCCACTCTTCCTCTTCATGGAAAGCAGTGAAGATAAAGGCTAGATTCCTGTCTCACAGGTGTTTAATGAGGTTAATGGCTCCTTTATAACAGTTTGAGATTCTTGAACAGGAAATGTTACTGCAGACCTAGGCATTGCATTATTATTCTTCCTTATCCTTTTTGAAAGGGGAACATACCCTTCAGAGTGTTCTGTTTTGCAACTGCATTGTTATGGTTGTTGGTGTATAAAATTGGTGCTCGGTGTGTATAATTTATAGCCTCTAAAAATGATAAATAGCCTGAGAAAGAGGAGGGATCTCTGTGTTCAAGTACTAGAAGTTTCAAGATGAAAGGATATTTTTGGGAAATGGTTTATAACTTCCCACAAACTATAATTTTACCTGCTTCTTAGCGGTGCTGTTTCTATTTGCACTGATGGAATTTTTGGAGGTATCCTAGCTCTGATCTTGCTAGTGGACTCTGTTCAGGCCTGCTGTAGTCAGTAGGAATGGAGGATCTTGAACATCTTCCAGAAAATGGCTTAAAACATCTATGGGGTCAGATGCCATAGGCATTAATGGTATCACCAGGAACTTTTTGCTAGGGGTAAAGTAGACATTATTATATTGAGCTTGAAAAAGGGGATAAAATTTGTAAATGTTAGAGGAATATGGCTGTGGAACTTGCCTCCTGTTAGAGGCAACTGGACTCAACAAGGTTTGCAACAGTGTTCAGTACATTTATATGTGTGACTAAATTATGAACTTTCCTGAGAAAAAACCCAGGGAACTGGACTTCATCCTTTTTAGGCTAGATTTCTGATCTGATTCATATACATTTGTTACTGGCCCTTTCATTTACATTTAATGGGCTGACTTTGTTATGCTGTACTCCTTAAAAACTAGAACTGCCCAAGTAATTATTAACAAATTAATATACTTGGTGATTGGTTGAGGAACAGTGTCAAAAATATATTGCCATGAATTAGATTAGCTTTACAATGTATTCTAGGAGGTATTCCAGATTAAAGAGGAATGAAGGTAAGGCAGGGCAAGGCAAAACAAAGCAAATATTTAACTAGAAACTGTCATCAGTAACAAGTAAACATGCTATGGGTTTTGTTTCTTTTATTTTGGAAATGCCTTCAAATTCTTATGCACTTTCACTGCTATTAATGTAACTAAAACATTATCTTAAGATTTTAGATTTCATTGATATTGATCTCATAAAATGCTGAGCATGTCTGTGACGTTAATGGAAGCTGAGACTATTCAGCAGCTCACAAGTTCAGGCCCAAAATGGTTGCATTTGGTTATATAAAATGCATCAACCTCCTAACCTCATTTTACAAAAGTTTCACATTGTTACAGAATCAGCTTAAATGATTCCATCCTAATGGAGCTCTTGAGTAGTGGTTACCAGAAGCTCTTTCACAGGTCAGCAAAACACTGTTATGTTGATGGCTCCTGCTGACAGAGACTAGCAAGAAACAAGTCTTCATGGAAGATGAAATGCATATTTCATTGGAGGAAGTAGAAGTGTTGCTTTGTATTTCAACTTGCTCAGACCTGTACTGCAACATTTAACCTCATGGTAACTCTGTTCTTTCCCCAATAAAAACATGAATTTCACACAAAAATAAACTTTTTTTGTCATGAAAATGGGATGAATATATGAATCCGAAAGAAATCCGGTTTAGAAAACTTCTAAACCTGCTAAGATAATTTGCAGAACTCAGACAATGCCGATTATAAGAAAAAATGTATAAGGGCAGCTTCATCTGCTTGTCAGCTGCAACTGGTATAAACAGATTTCTGAATTATCCTGTTAGACCTTCTACATCAAAATTGAGTATATAAAGAACTGCTGATTTCAAAACCTGTTAGATTTTTTGGAGAAAAGTTACGGTTTATGTAAACTAAGACTTTTGCAGGATCCTGACAGGTTTGTACAGCCAGGACATTAAGGGAGGAGAATGAGCAGCTGTATCCATGGTCCATGGGTAGAAGGGGATTGCATGATGTCCCTCCTCCAGGACACATACAAGTGCTGGTGGAGGTGGGGGCAAGTTTCTCCATGGGACTTTTCAGGTCCACAAGGTAACTACTTTCCATCTCACAGACACCTCAGGGCATAAACAGCTCCCAGCACCCTTCCAAAATGACAAACTGCATCCAAAGGCTGTGGAAACTAATCTGTTACCTCAGCCTGTGACAGTGTCCAAAGGAGTCTGGGCTCTGTGTACAGTGGCACAGAGAAATTCAGCCTTGCAGGCGCTGATTTAAATACACCAAACTCATACAATGCCAAATGAAAGCAAAGGTGGGTAATGGATCATCAAGATTTACTCTTGTGGTCAGGAGCAAAACCCAGCCCCGAGGCTGCAGAGCAACGTCGTGAGCTCGAGGCAGAGGCAGCCCAGGGAAAAAGATCCTGTAGCCAGCTCTGCAGACATTGCTTCCTGCAGAAGCACTTAGGTGCCAAATGTCATTTGAAGCCCGCAGAAGTCACTGGTCAGCGAGAAGCCTGGCCCAGAGGCAGATGTCTGTGTGTCTTAGAAGGTTTAGCTCTCCAAGTTAGCTCCACTTTCTTTCCCCTGGGTGTTTTGAATCATCTGGGACAATCTTGGGTGTTTAAGAGATCCACATCACCGTGTCAGAAATGCTCTAGGATTTATGGGGACCTGCAGGTTTTTGGAGTGACAGTGAGGGGCCACGGGCATGTCCTGGAGCACTTTGATTGAACTCAGGTTTCTACATGAGCAAGTGAGCAGCTAAAACAGAGAGTGCCTGCTGTGCTCTCTGCTCTGTCATTAATGAAGTGTAATGAGTGTGTTCTGCTGCTCTAGCAAGAACTGTATTTTAAATATCACTCTCCATCACTCTCCTTTTTTTTGTTGTTTTGTTGTTTTGTTGTTTTGTTTTTTGTTTTTTTTGTTTTTTTTTTTTTTTTTTTTTTTTTGGTTGTTTGTTTTGTTTTGTTTTGTTTTGTTTGTTTGGGGGGTTTTTTGGTGGTTTTTGCTTGGTTGGTTTGGTTTCATTTTGTTTTGTTTTTTAAAACCTCCCAGACATCTAAAAGTTAAAACAGAGCTTTCCTATTCAATTGCCTGATTCAATATTTGCTTGCAAACACAGGGTATGATTCTTTTCTTCCTGGCCACAGGTTTACTCATGCCAGTGTACAAGCTCCAGCTTAGCTGTTCATATTGTTGTCTATGCATATATATGTATATATACAATATTATATATATTTATATATATATAAAGATAAAAAAAAGCTAGTCTCCTGTTTCTAGATTTGTTTACATTCATTCATTGTCTCTTCTTCCTTTGTAGGAAACATTAAATGACAGTAACTCATTTGTTCTTAAACTTTTGGTGACCATGATCAGAGTAATAAAAGGGAACTTTCATAAAATTGCAGTATTCAGGAACCTGAAGGAGAGGGAATTAATGCTCTTATGCCACTGGCCCATTTATATTAATGGTTGGATATACTGAACAACAAAAAGTCAACAAAATCTCAGGAAACAAAAAGGGGTAAAAAACCAATCTGTTCCTCATTAAGGTGCTGGAAAAGTCCAAGATAAACCTGTTTAAAATTGATCTGATAAGCTGGGGAGCTCTGATTCACTGATGTGTTTTTCCCTGCTAATGGTCCTTTACTAATATTTATCCATTGCTTTGAGTAACTATTAATCTCCTAAGTTGAGAAACTCTACAAATGCAATTTCTAGAGCATTTAACCTTTCATGTTTGCTGCCTCCAGAGTTTGGGTTGACTCAGATACCTAGTACTACATTTTACTTTGTTTCTATGAGCTCTAAATTGCTAAAATATTGGCACAAAGACTATTTAAAACTAGATTTTCTTTTTTTTAAAATCCTGCACATAAATATGATATTTTTCCCGAAGTGTAATGAAGTTGAATTCACTTTTGTTTTTCCACTTGCTTGCTTCTGCCTGTTACTGAAGCTCTTTCAAATTGCCATGTGCTTGCAAGTGTCATTTTTTTCTTCTGTAATTTGACATCAGAAATGACCAGAGAGGTAACAGCTCAGCAGCATGAATGTCTTTCTAATGATCTCTCGGAGAAAAAAGAAAAAAAGAAAGAAGTATCTCACTACGAGCCTAATAATTCTACTATCTGGCAATAAATCTTGATTTTTAAAAAATGAAAAATTTCCATAAACTTCCTCATATATGCAGCCACTCAAGTTTATCTTTTCACATCAGAGCTTTTGATCCTTCTCTTTTTCTTATTCTCATTCTTTCTTTTTCTTTTCTTCATTTTTCTTTTTTTTTTTTTTTTTTTTTCCCCTATCCTATTCTGGCCATGACAACTAAAGGCTTTTGAAAAAATGGCCAGGGCTCTGAACAAAGCCTGTTGTTGCAGGTAATTGTTGAAATATCAAGGGTATTCCGTCCTCCATTACTTAAGCTTTCATTTGTGGCTTTCATGGTTTTGAGGAATGTTTATGGCTGACAATCCTTTCTTTACGGCTCTATCCTTCAAGCTCTGGCTGATACCGCTGAGAATGACCGCATGAGTGACTGATAAAATGTCAAGATGCCATTGTTTCCAGGAGAGTGTTTGGGAGCAATAAGATCCGTTTCAATTTATCTCACCCACCTGACTTTAAGGCTCCGGGTTTAACTTCTTGAACTGCTGCGAGGGATAACAAAACAAAACTCCCCCCATCCCCTGCAGCAAACACAAAACTTGGGGCCTTTAAGCACTCTGAGATAATATTATGCAGATGGGTCATAACAGCAGCAGTGCTCTGACGTTGCAGATATATTTCACAAAGCACGTCGGTACAATATTTGGGACTTAATTAATAATCTCTGTGAAAGCTGTTTTATGGATCATAATAACCATATTTTTAAACCTGTGAAATACAGCAACAAAAAAATCTAATTCACGAGGCAGATGGTGAAGCAGAGTCTGTGGAACAACAGAATGGGAGAGCTTTACAGTGAGATTCAGAGAGTCTTCTGCTAGGATCTAGCCCTTGCCAAGGCTGTACCACTTCTCAAATGGTCTTTGAGGGTCGCCAGACTACTGATAAATCCGGGTGAGGAGAAGGCAGCAAAACCAACTGCCAAATGAAATAAATAAAAATATGAATTAATATTTTGCATAGATGGCTTTGCAGCGCAATTACTCTAAAGCCATTACACTCAAATTAAATAGCAATCACTTGATGTAATTCAACTGTAAAGTTTAAGTGGCAGTTTTCTAGGATGTGGATTAGAGTTTACACAGGGACTGGGACAACTTGTAGTTTCTTCCTGCCTGGTACTTGTGGGAAGAACTTACACAGTCATAATGGTGTTAATAACAGCAGCAAAAAACCCCCCCTGTTTAATGTGATCATTCTACTTTAACAATTTTTTGTTAAAAATGTAGAATCCTGTAGAGTCATAGCATAGTTTGGGTCGGAAGGGACCTTTAGAGGTCACCTAGTCCAACACCTCTGCAATGACCAGGGACATCTTCATCCAGACCAGGCTGCTCAGAGCCCCATCCAACCTAACCCTGAGCATCTCAAGGGCTGTGGCATGGATCAGCTCTTCAGGGAACCTGTCCCAGTGCTTTTGCCAGTCCTGTGTGCCATGAGGCTGTGCTCAATCCTTTCCCTGAGAAGGCAAGGACCAGCCCAGCTGAGACACCTCCTGTGCCTGAGAATGGCACTGGAGGGCTGATGGGTGCTCAGGTTTGCCCTTGGTGGGGCAGAGAGGTGGTTTCACAGTGACAGGAAAACTGCTGCTCTGACTCAGCTTTTCCAGAGACATTTCAGATACATCCTGTCCAATGTATAAGCTACTCATATGCTAAAGCGATTAATCTGAGCTACAAGGATGTAATTAACTGTCATTTAACTAACAACAGCAGTTAAACTAGCATTTAAATTTGCTGAGGCATAGATTTGATAAAAGGTCCTGAGGTGTGGCAGAACTGCTGAGGCTGGCAAAAGGCTGGTCCCAGTCAGGTTTAAATTAACCAATTTGTTTTTGGAATCTCAGTCTGGTTTAGAAAAACCTTATTGTAGCCAGACTCCCTGGAAGGCTGTTCTTCAGATCAGCTTCTAACTCAGACCATTTTATTAATAACTTCAAAATGTGGGCTAAAGTTTGAGCGCTGGGCTTATTTTCCTGAAAATTTTAAAGAAAGCATGTTTCCCTGAGATTGTGGAAGTCATGGAGTAACTCCAGGTTTCTTTTTTTCCAGAGACCATCATTGTCCTTGCCAGATTTGGAGTTCATCTGCTGTGATCACCGAGGATGCTTAGTGTCTCTGAAGACCATCTCAGTCTTCCTGAATCTTGACTTTCTACTGTGTTAAGTACAACTTCTTTCTGTTTGAATGAGTAACAGTCCAGGCAAGTTCAACCTTGCTGTAATTCTCAAAATATTTTTCTTCCTGTGCTAAGCTTAAGTGCTCTAGAATTGTTTTTATTTTACCCTCTTTAGAACACTAAAACTTGCATTTTGGAGCTCAGAAGGACATACAAGGACAGAAGGACATGATCAAGTTCACTTATTAGATACCATTTTTACCTTCCAGTGACATTTGGGACAGCAAGTAGAAAACCTATCAATATCCCTGAACCTGAAATGGAGTCCTCATATTATTGCTCCTAATTGCATCAATTAGTCTCCTCTGATACCAGGAGCTCACCTGCTTTAAGAGACAGGTCAGATGAAAGCTGGACGGGGAAGTCAAACTGGTCACAAAGCAGATTAATGGCAGAAGCAACATTCCTGACTTCCACTCCTATAATACGACCACTGGAGCATTTCTTACCTTGCAAGACCAAAAGCCTGTGCTTATGATAGCTCCTAGTTTAGTGATACAAAAGTTTCACTCAGGCTTGACCTATACTGGGGTTAATAATGAAAATAAAGGTATAGATTAATCAGGAAAATGGAGCTTCAAACTGTCAAAGGATCATCTGTGGCTGCTGCTGGGTTTGACTGCCCAGTATGCCCATTCAAGTCTTCCTGGTTAGTTGGGGTGGCAGCATCAGGTCCAGGAACATTTAGCCTTATGCCAGACAATAACTTACTTCCTGGGCATGTGTCATCTCTCTAACCAGATGCACTTTAAAATAGAGCAGTCCCTTATCCAACAAAAAAGGGTTTTTTTTTCCTTTTCTTATGTGAATAAAAAAAAAATAATTGAAAACCACTTACCTGGTCAACATTATTTCATAGGGTGCTGAAGTATAAATCAGACACAGTGCGACCTTCATAGAAATTTCAGATTTATTTACAGTGGTTTGCACTGATCGCTTTATCTACAAGGAGCTCAGTTTCCCCTTGGTGACTCATAAGTAATGTGGTCCACGCAAACCCGTGTAAATAGATCCAATATTTCAAGGAAGGTCATGCTATATACTCTCTTTGTTTCTCAAGAATAGATGATGGCTTACTGCAGGGCTGATATGACATTTATCTTCATGAGTGAGGAGGTTGATTGTGTGGCCCAAAGGGCAGTAGTCATGGCTGGTGGGCACCCAACGGGAATGAAACACACCCCATAAAACTCTCTCTATTTTTGTGTCTATGTGATGAAAGCTCCTTACTCACCAGATAGTCTGCAGAATACTCTAAACGGTAAAGAACAGTTTTCTTTCCACAGGAGCAAGAGAAAGAAAATAAATCCTTATACATCCAGGACTGAGAAGACCTTAACCTTCTGTGGGGAAGCAGGAAAGTCCCTCATGAGAGAAATGTCTTGAACCTTCTTCTGATGCCTCCTTGGTCCCTACCTGGGGACATGCTGAATCAGATTGCCCACTGGCTTCATGCAGTCCAGCACTGCCTGTATCCCTTCTCCTCTGCGGACAAATTTTGATCTGCAGATTGGGTATATCACCTGGAAAAGTCCAAATCCACTATGCTCTTGGGCTTTTATTTTCAGTTTCGTGTCTATTTTTGTGATTTGTTTCAAGGTCTTACCTTCTCAAACAGCAAGGCATCATGAGACACAGAGTGCCATAACACAGCACCAATGTGTGAAGAGTTCCCAGCTCAGGGTCACAAAACCCACTGGCTAAAAACGTGGCCCAGACCATGTTCTCAGAAAGAACATCTAATTAGGTGATGAGCAGAAGCACCTGCTATCTTCTTCTGCTGCATTTTTGAATCATAGTGTAATGATTTTATCCAGCATATCTAGATGGTGTCATATTTCATCATCCAGGTGGTATCATATTTATCCAAGCACTCCCATTGTCAATACAAATATTCTGTCTTATCTCTTAATTTTGTTTTGCATCTAAAAATGGGATTATTTTTTCTTGGGGTAGCAATCTAGGATTCTGGAAATCAAGATTGAACTCACTGTTTTACAACAGATTTTCCAGGTGAATTTTGTGGAACTCTTTAAATTAACTGGAGAGAGCACTTCCAGGTAGTTGGCACCCACAGGTGATTTCTCTGTACCTCAGTTTCTCACTTAAAAAATGTGATTATGTTATTTTCTTTGCCTGTTTCCATTCCTATTTATATCTTAGCATTGCTTATTAGACCTCATCTGTGTTGATCCTACTGTAAGTGAAGCTAGTAATAAAAATATCTTCCGCCCAAAAGAGAGATTTTGGAAATGAGCAGTGGCACACAGAAACAAGAATATAAATTTTCATCACGCTAACAATTTAGTCACTATAAATAAAAGATTATCACCATGTTCTCAAGCCTGTCCTAGAATACTTTTAGGACTACATCTGTGAAAGAAATAAGATGCATAATGTCATTGGCCCACCATATTTTAATCAATCCCTGCTCCATGTGTTTTCCAATCACTGAAACTGTAACTGCCTGCAGCACAGTCTGGTAGTGTATGAATTTTTGTCATTTGGTCCATGTTTATTTTTAAGATAGATGGGGAAGACAAAAAAAAAAAAAGGCCCACAAGGCAATAATTCCTCTGTTCAGGAACCCCGGCCAGGTCAGACAGCTGGTGAGGAGAAAGGTCAGGTCCTGCTGACTTTTGCAGTGTGTGGGAGAGAGACATGGAGAGCATGGAGATCAGAAGGTGAGCACAATGCCCTCAGAGACAAAATAGATGACTTTAGGGTAAGGGAACATAGAAAGATTATTTAATAAAAAAAATACCCCTCAAAAAAACCCAAGATTGCTGTTTGGGAAAAACCTGACTGACCTCAGAAATGTCAACAACTAGAAGAGAAGCAGCCAAAGTAGGCAGGTGGTTGTTAGAGGATTTCTAAAGATGCAGAGTGTGGAATATGGGACTATGAGAGCTCTGCTGCAAGTGAGATCTTTGGGACTGGCCTTGCACACACAGCATCTCCTGGGAAGTCCTCTTTAATGTCAGCAGGGAAATTGCATCTTATTTGGATACCCTTGCAATGTAAAACTGATTTAATTTCAGCAGGGAAGTTGCATTTTGTTTGGATTCCCTTGAAAAGTAAATGGAGCCCTATGAATCCTGCAAAATGTTTTCTGTGACTGATCCTTCAAAAGTTTGGTGAATACTCTGCAGCTTCACTCAGCATCCTATGCAGGTTCTTGTCTGAAAATAAAAAGAAAAATTGAGTTTAATGGGCATAGACATTTGCAGTATTTTTTTTTAAGTGGATGTGTGACTTTTCTAGTTGGCAGGTGGGTAGACAAAGCCTCATCTATGGTCAGGATTCTGTAAATGGCATGTTATGGAAATTCTGAAGTGTCTGGTCCTGACTCCTGTTAAAGAAGGGATGCTGGGGCAGGCAGATAACATGAGTACAGCAAGTGAGATTTCACCTGTAGGAGTAACTACACAAATAACGATGCTTTGCAAGTCAGTATCCATTTGCAAGACTAGTGGTCACCACGACAATGTGCTAAAATAAACGTGGGTTGTTCTCGGGGACGATGGGTCACATACTCATAGTGAGTGTGGAAGGTCCTGGGGACAGAAACCCTGACTGCAGCTCCAGGGCCAGTGCTGGCTGGCATCCTCCTCCTCCTCCCACCCCTTGCCCCAGCACAAACCTCAGGCTGACGAAGTTTCACAGCAGCTTTGCCACGCTGTGACCCTGAGCTGGACCCACCAGGCTCTGCTGGGCTTTGGGGTCACGGGGGTGGACAGGAGCTGTCACAGCTTACCTCGCTTCGGTGTCAGGGGATGATTGACAGGGATGCTCTGGAAAGTCACACTGAGTGCCACTTCCCAGCACATCCAGCTCACCTTTCACCTGGTTGCTGCAATGGGATGTGGTTGCCTTTGCTGGAAAAAGAACAGAATTGAAAGTGAGAGAGCACGGCTCGGGACAAGCATTGCCTTGCTAAGGCTGCCTGCAGTCTGTGTCTGCTGGGAGGTTTTTTTGAGGGGTATTTTTTAATTAAATAATTGCACAGCAGTGGGTTGTGCACCGGAGATGCATGCTAGGAGATTCAGGGGGGACAGTCTGGTGACAAAGTGGGTGCAGTGGTGCTCCAGCTGCCTCCTGCTGCAGCACCCAGCAAACAGAGCTTTCCAAGCCTTTGCAGAAGCATTATGGCACCAGACTGTTTTGTCTGCTGTGGAGACTGGAGTTGATGTCACAGGAATACGGGGTAAGCAAAAGACAGATTTGACTCAGTCCGTGGTGGGTGCTGTGACTGAGGCAAACCTCTCTAGCAGACTAGAGCAGATGGAAAAGAGAGCAGATAAGAGAGCTGGGGCTGCTCAGCCTGGAGAAGAGAAGGCTCCAGGGAGACCTTAGGGCCCCTTCCAGTGCCAAAGTCCCTCTCCAAGAGAGCTGGAGAGGGAGTTTTGAAAGGGTCCTCAGTGACAGGACACAGTGGAACAGCTTCAAAATGAAAGAGGGCAGGTTTGGATTAGATATCGGGAAGAAATTCTTCCCTGAGAAGGTGGTGAAGCCCTGGCATAGATTGCCCAGAGAAGCTGTGGCTGCCCCATCCCTGGAAGTGTCCAAGGTCAGGTTGGACAGGGCTTGGAGCAACCTGGGATAGTGGAAGGCATCCCTGCTCATGGCAGGGGGGTTGGAACTGGATGATCATCCCTTCCAACCCAAACCATTCTATGAAAAAAAACCCAAATAAAACAAAACAAAGCAAACAAACCAGTATAAAACCCACCCCAAAAAAAACTCTCTGCAGAAGTGGAGAAAACTGGATGCAAGAGCAGAGCACAGGGAGTGCTGAGCCGTACAGACATCGCGGGTGTGCTGAGCAGCAGAGAGCTGCAGGCAGGAGGGGAGTGCCTGGTGACACACAGATGCTTCCCTGCCTGCAGAGTGTTCAGCAGCAGGCGGGTTAATTTAGTGGTGTCGCACTCAGAGCATATCCAAATGTTCCACTGGTCGCTCTTGAGTTACTCTGTGTCTCAGGTGTACTCTTCAAGTATTTTAAAAGGGGCAATGATTTCTTTTTTTTTTTTGTTCCTGGTAGCGAGTACATCCAGGCAGATATAATTTTAATATAAAGGGGAAGTTTACTAGAATAGAATTTAAGAATATTAAAAAGGGATTTGGTTCCGAGAGAAATATTAGCAGTAAAGGCAAGGATAAGGATTTTGGAGAAATTTAATTAAAATTTAATCTTCTTTCTAATTAAATTTCCTTTTAATTAAACTTAAAATTAAATTCGCTTTGTTTAATTGGAGGAATTTAAAAAGTATTACCTCAGAATGTCAATCATTTTTTTTTTCACACTATAAAAAATAGTTTACCCTGGTTTGTCTAGTTTAAAGGATGAGATTTCACATGGAGTGGGAAAAAATAGTAATAAAAACATAACATTTAAATGTAAATCAATTTACTTCTCAGTTATCTTCCACCTGGTTTCCTTCTCCCCCTCTCCCATTCCAGCATGCTGTAAATGAGGACAAAATGTTTTTCCCTCTCAGGAGCCTGTCTGTGTCAGCAGGGAATGCCCTAACCCTTTTGACATCTGGGCCACTCACTTATTACAGGATGGAGCTCTGGGCCGTGGCAGTGCTTTGCTCTGCTTGACGCCATTAATTTTCCTGCTTTGCCAGTCATAGTTTCTCTTTTTTTGTTTGTTTGACTTTTTTGTTTTATTTTGTGGTTTTTTTGTTTTGTTTTGTTTTGTTTTGTTTTTTTTCTCCAGTGAGAGGGAGTCTTGGGGATGTGAAACGAAACAAAAGAACAGAAAGCTGTTTTGAGGTAGCAATGCCTCAGGATGGCTCTGCACCAGCATCACTCAGGGCTGCCCTGCTGCCCTGCACCTTCCATTTGCCTTTTAAGCTCCCCCCCACAGCCTTCCTGCCCCTCCATCCCTGTTCTCCAAAATACCAGAGTATGCCTCATTTTGCCTTAATTTCTGCTCCTCTTGCTTTCCCCTGTGATCACTTCTGGCTTACAACTCCTCCCCTCTGCTGAAAGCCACCTGGCTAAAGCCATTAGTGACCTCCTGGCCTGAGCTAAACCAAAAAGTGATTTTTCTGGTCTCAATTTTCTTGATCTATCTTGTTCTCTTCATCTACTTAGTCCTCCTCTGCTTCCACTTTAGTGATGTGGATGACTCTCAGTGTAGATCAATGGATAACTTTTCAAGGCTCTTGCACCTAATTGCTCTGCTTACAGATTGGCATCTTGCAGGCTCTTTTCACATCCTCATCTCTCTTCTTGGCCTCATTCAAATGACAACTCCCACTGTCCCTACGTTTTGCTGTCCCCCTCTACCTTTCAGGACACTCTCCATCTTTATTTCTTCTGCTCCCATTTTTCCCCTCATTTTTTCATATACTGTGTTTTTGGCGGTTTTGTTGTTGTTGCTTTTATTTTTAAGCTCTTCTCGCTTCTGTAGCATAGTGTTACATGTGTCAGCCATCACTGCAGTCAAAGGCAACAGCATCCAGCTAAGGTTCAGGTCATGAATCCAGTGAACCAGGGCTGATCAAACAGAGAGGTCACTCCCAGCCTACTCCTCTCTAAACATGCAAAGATGAAACCTTCAATTTCTCTACAAAGAAGCCCTGGGACCTCAGTAATGCCTTTTTGTCCACCTTCTTAGCTTGAGACTCTCTTGCAATAATCTCAGCCCTCAGAAGGAGAATTATACTTTGCACTTCATTCCATTGAACCCACCTTTTCCTCAGCTTTGATGTTGTCCTGGGTACAAACAGCAGCATTTTTAAAGAAGCTGAAACTGAGCCTTTGGAAAAGTTGTGGTAGACAAGGAATGAAAGAAGCAAGGACCAGAAACCGAATTGTTGCCGGTAAACTAATGGTTGCTCATTTCTGTGCTTTGCTGCTTGTGCTTTGAATGGCTGATACCACAGAAATATGAATCAAAGCAACTTGAGCGGGATGTCACAGTAATCAAGATGGGAGACCAGGGAACTGGAGAGTGTCTGAGCCTGAATTTGCCAAATCAATTGATAAAAAACAGTTTTCTCCATAATAACATAATCAGTCTCCTCTCTAAATAGTTCAGGTGCTGAAATTGCCTTCTGTGCTTGAATTCATAATAATAAGAAATAATAAAAAGCTCAAGCAAAAGGATTAAGCAAGAATGAGCTGTGTGTATGTGCTCTATGCAAATTGGTGACACCTCTATATTCATAATTCATTGCAAGTGGTTGAAGGTAAATAGATTTTTATTTTTATTCCCCGTGAATCGCTCACATAAGCAGGAGCTATCTCATTCGAACATTTTCCCCCTCTTGTTTTATTTAAGTTGAGAAAGAAAGTAAACAGATGACTGTAGCAACTCCTGATCTCAGATTGTACGAGATGCTGATGCTGAGGCTGTAAGACCCTGTTCAGATAAATTCTTTCTGCTCTGTCTCAAAGCAGAGCTGGGGCTGGGGACATGAGGTGAGGGCACAGAAGAGGAAGGCATCCCCCCAAATTATGTTGGTTTGAAAGATTATGAAGGGGAAGTTAAGAGGGAATGGTGTTTAAGATCCCTGTCATACTCCTGTATTTCCTGTGGGAAGACCTAACATTATTTCTTTATGTAATTAACCAAAACCATAAAAGTAGATCAGCCAAGTGCACAAGCATATTTAAGGAACCACAGTATGACCTTAGTAGGAGCATTATGTATAACAGGGCTTGGGAGCAAGAAAGAGAAAAAAAAGAATTCAAACAAACACTTTTATCTTGATGACCCTTAAATGAAAGGACAAGGAAACAGTATGATCAGCTAGCAAAACATTGTGAAGATAAGAGCCCTTTGTCAGCACAGAGGGCCTGATTCTCCCTTCCTTTGTCATTTGCATCTGTGCAAGGAGAATGACAAATTGCAGGAAAGATGCCACAAATCAGATCAGTTTAAACCAGTTCCTGGCTTTGCACGTGCTTTAATGACAGTACAAGGTGAACAGACTTGACTCAGTCCCAAAAAGCGATCAGTGGATCTGGAACCTGAGCTGTGGTTGTATAAAGTATCAAAATATAAATTTTCGTGTTGCCAGAACAGAAACAACAGCACCGTACTGCAATGAAATGATAAAGGAAATATTGAAATATCGTGAGGTACTTTAGTAAATATTTCCTTAAAAGTACCTAATTAATTTTCAGACTTCTGTTTCCTTTTTGGTATCTTAGGATACTAAGGTATTTCTACTATGAGTTGCTTTCTTTTTTACACAAGTTCAGTTTTATCCCAATTATCCACCAAGTAAAAACAGAAAAAAACAAAAAGCCCCCCAAAGCCCTTTATAGTATTTCCACAAGACTAATATAAAGCAGATGTATCCTGCTGAGTTCACAGTATATTTTAAACAAAATGACCCCAATGTTGTGCTGGATCTTACAAATGCTGATATATATGAATATGAATACCTTTCCATGGGGGAGCATTCTCAGGAGTATCCAATGGGTCAGTCTTTCCCTGTTTGAAATGGTAATCATGTGCATGGGGTTGTTTTTCAGTTTCATTTAGTTCTTTTTTAAGTGTTTATTTTTGCAACACATTGTCCTATATTTTGGTATTTTTTTCCTGTACATTTCTCAAGGCAACTAAAAATAATACATGGCAATGTTTAACTCTTGTATAACTTTGACTGGTAAAATCCCCAGAAATATGGGTGCACATTGGCTGCTGCCTGGTTGGAGGTTTCCAGATATAAATCCTCAGATGTCTATAAGGCATGAGGGAACACCTGCCCAATTTTTTAAAGTAAGATAGGGTCTGATTCTAAAAAGCACAGGAAGTACATTTGAGGAAAATTTAAGTGCCATAAAGGCAAAATCCATCTCTCCTTCCTTCCTTCCTTCCTTCCTTCCTTCCTTCCTTCCTTCCTTCCTTCCTTCCTTCCTTCCTTCCT
>VZRO01004734.1:908929-930103 GCA_013397915.1 Daphoenositta chrysoptera | reverse complement strand
TTTGTAAAAACAAACTGTAGATAGCAGAGGACAACTTTGCAGCATGTGTCAGACTCTCAGCACCCCCTAGATAGTTATTCAAAGGCCTTCTGGATCTCCTGGCATGCTGATCTACCCACCAAACCTCAGATCTTAACTGTCCCGCAGGAGATAGATATTTTTTTTTTTTATTCTTTTCCCTCATATATGTGCAAGAGATGAATCACCCAACCCACAGAAGGGAGAACACAGACCTTGCCCGAGGGAAGCAGTGGAAGGGAGGGGAAGAAGAGGGAAATGTTCTCTCCTGGCCACCCCTTGTGAGGAGGACAGAAGATGGCACAGTGGTTGTGCCACGCTTGGCCAGCGTCCCCGTCACGGCACCGCTATGCCCACGCCAGGCTGTTCAGGGCTCCGTGGGTGTGCTCTGCTCTTGCTTTTCCTGGGAATTTCACATTTGTTGAAATGAACATGCGTATTTAAAAAAAGGTGTATGTGGGAGCTGATGAATCACATCTTCTGTCAAAGACTCCAGACACCCAGCTGAAGCACTGCTAAGTGTCTGGAGCTCTTTACTCGTCTCTATTCTTGTGCAGGCTTTAATTTCTCACAGAATTTTACTTAGTGTCATACAAAGGTTTCTTTTATCAACTGCTTTCCTAGCTCTTTCCCTTTCACCCACCCAGCCATGCTCCTCAACCCACCTCTCCAGAGGCACTTCCTGATGTTCATCACCTCCTCTTTATTTGACATCCCAGCTACTCGTTTAGTGGTTCTTCCACAGAAATGCTACAATTAGGGCCTTATTCAAAGCTCTGCTCGGTGACACAATATTACTGATTTACAAGTGTGCGTCCCTGGAGCTTGTGAGGTGACTGGTGCCTGCTCTCCCTGGCTGCACCTGCCACTCTGGGCAGGACACAGGGAAGGAGAGAGATAGCATGAGCCAAGCAGAAACCAGTTAAGCCTAACATCCTCCCTGTCTCTGACTCAGAGGTTGACCCAAAACTTAGGTTTTAGTTGATTTTGCCCTGACAGCAACAGGTGGCGCCATGGAGGGAGGGTAAAGGAGATCCTATTTTTCCTTGAGAATCCTGTTACAGATTTGGGTTCATCATTTCTCTCTACAGTTTCCTGAAATGAGTTTGTAGACAGGTGGTGGGGGTTTTCTTTTCTCCCAGGTAACAAGGAAGAAGAGGAAATGGCCTCAAGTTGTTCCAGGGGAGGTTTAAATTGGATATTAGGAAAAATTTCTTAATGGAAAGGGTTGCCAAACATTGGAGCAGGCTGCACAGGAAAGTGATAACACCATCATTTATGGAAGTGTTTAAAAAAAAGTTATTTGTGGTGCTTAGAGACATGGTTTAGTGGTGAATATGGCAGTTAATGGTTGGAATCCATGCTCTTAGAGGACTTTTCCAACCTTAAAGGTTCTATGACTATGACTCATAGTCCTTGTCAACTATGAACACCACCAAAGCTTGCCAGGGAAAGGAAGTTCTCTGAAGGGCCAAACACAAAACAACTGGCCAAACACAAAACAACAAAACAACACAAACAACAACTGGTGATGTAGTGAAAACCTATTTTAAAAGCAATATAAACCCCTCACAGGCTGGGGTGAGTGAGAGACGTGTCAGCATCTCCCCCTGGAGCTGCAGCAGGGTGTTCATGAACAAGGTCAGGTGTTGGAGCCCTGTAACAAGGTGAGAGCTCAGATGGGCACCAGGCAGGTCTCTCAGGCCACAGGTACAGCAGTGAGGCATTGTATCCCACAGTCCTGGAAAGGCTGGGATACTCACTCATTAAAAGGTACCAGTCAGTCACGTGGCAGATTAATTTCCCACATTTGTGTTACTAAATAAAGCAGTGCTGGGCAATGCTGCTCTATGGATTAATTGCACCGGTACATTGCAGGTGCATTTTCCTCTCAGGGGAGCAGGCGCTCCCACAAACCATGTCCAAACTCTCTTTGGGTGTTAGTTTTGGGCCAGGGGTCCCTCCCAGGGGGCAGTCAGGGTGCAGCCACCCACAGCAGGGGACAGAGGGTTCAGTGCTGGCGTCAGCTGTTGCGTGCCAGCTGTGTCACGCTGCGGGCTGAGGCACATTTAATTTAATAGCAGGGACAAAGTCACAAAATCCAGCTTTTCAGCAGCCTAATCAGTTTGGACAGAGGGCTGCTCTGGCGTGGCCGTATTGACTCTGGTTTGGGAGATGGCTCAATTGGTCCTGTCTCAGATCTCTGCTCAGGCTCCAGCGCCGTGCAGACAGAGCTTTGTAGCTCCTGCTTTCCATTTCCAGAACTAAACTCAAAAGTCAATGGCAATTTTCTTCAAAGGGTTGGGATGCACCCTTTACCTTTTGCCTTTGAATTGTTTATTAAATTCTTGATTTTTTTTCTTACAAATTGTGGACGCCACTTAAAGGCAAGACACAAATTTGGCTTGCAGTCCCAGGGACATCAAATACCAGCCCTTCTGAGGGGGAGTAAGATGTTTTTCATAGCAACTTGTAAGAATCTGTTTCCCAGTACATGCAGACTACGTGCTGTTTTAATAGCTTTGACTTTTGGAGCAAAAGCTCAGTGAGTTGTAATTAAAGCTGGTCATTTGTTTTTAATGAAATAATTTTCCAAGGCAAAAAAAAAGTATATACAGCTTTTCCCAAATCAAAACTTGTTGTGAAAATGTGCTGATTTCAGTGACATTTTTTATGGGAGTAAGTCCAAATGAATCATTTCAATCTTCCCCTTGCATTTTGATAATGTCAGAATGTTTCATTTCAAGAATATTGAAACATTTCATTTTAGCAATGCAGTAGGAAAGAGCTGTGCAGTGCCAAGTAATCTTGTCTTCAGGATTCGTAAAGCATAGAGTTTAAAGTAACAAACGATGGTGGGCCCCAAACTTCTTCCTCCCAAGCCTGTTCAGGCTTGATTTTTCCTGTGTTACATATACGGTGTCCTTCAATATGTCTTGAGAAAGCTGCAAGGAAGGAATGCAGGAGAATTACTGGAAACCTGGAATTCACAATGAGAATTGAATTTTTATTTAAGGAAAAATAATGAAAAGCTAAGAATAAATAAGTAAAACCAGCCAAACAAAAAACCGAAAAAAACTTAACCAAAAACCCAGAGAACAAGCAGCTAAAGAAATTTTCACTTTGCAAGGGTTTCCCTTTGTGTATCTATGCTGGGGATGATTTTTTTCTTGGTTAGGGTTTTTTTTTTACTGCTGGTTTTTTTTTTTTTTTTTTTTTTTTTTTTTTTTTTTTTTTTTTAATAGCACCAAATAAATCCACTTATTTCAGAAGATAGGGAGCTACTCAGAAGTCACCACTTACCTCCAACTTCATGTTTTACCTGAATTCACTTTTCTGCACTATCAAGATTTTTTGGCCTCTTTGGTGATCCTCCCTGCCCAGCTCTCGACACTGTGTGAACCCCTAGGGGTGTTTTTTCTACTCTGCCATCAGTGAATGTTGCCCTCCAAATTGGCGTGGTGTTAGTGGCTTTTGTGTAACCAAGATAATTTTTAGATGAACAAGAATCTTTTAAAAGAGTAGCTAAAGAAAAACAGAAACCAGTAGAAATTAATGGAGGTGAGTGACCTAAGTGCAGTCCTAGAAAACTAAAGAAAGCTATTTAAACTCTGTAATTTAAAAGAGATTATTCAAGAAGTGTTTTGAATGAACTAATCAATGAACATTAGGAATCTTAAATCACAATTAAATTTCATTATTTGTCAGCATTAACCCAAACGAGCTTGTTTTCTTTTTAGCTGCCATACTTGAAATCATTTGGAATCTAATTGGAAACACTGAAGATAAATTAAATTGCAATATTTACAATCACATAGGAGAATTTTAAAAACAAAAAGTTTCAAATGAACTTTGCTGATGTTTCCTAATGCCAGTGAAGGCAGTGGCTTGGGCTATGGCTATGTTTGAACACACCATGTGTTTATGTATCTCCAAATTTCCTCTAAAGACTTGTCTACCCTGGAGAGCCTCCAGCTTGACCTGGGCTTCAGCATCGCACATGGCCTTAGTGATCCATGTTTAATTTAGTGTTCCCACAGCTCCATCCCTGGAAGTGTCCAACTGGTGGGTTTAACCCTAGTTAAGTCACAATGATATGAACCACAGAGAGCTGTGACTGAAGAGCAAAACTCGCCTTAGTCTTGTCCTGGAAGGAACATCAGGGAAGAAAGTATTTTTTTCTTGCTGCTTTGTCAAGCCACCTCATCTCCTTGCTCTTTTTTGCAAATGTTGACAAAACCAGAGATGAGAAAGCACTGAGCAGGAAGACATCATGACATTGGAAAGATGGGAGTAGGCTTTGTGCCTACTTTTTGCCTTTGGCTTTGCCTACTCTTTTTTTGCCTTTGGCTGCAATCAGAAAGGTTCACAGTCTCCCCTTGCCCAGTTTCACGGGTGGAGCGACACAGCTGGTTTTGGGTAAGGGGAGATTTAAATATGAGTTTCTGTCATAGCTGATTGGTTTGCCAACTTGATGGGATAGTCCTTTCTGAATTATCAGTTTATGAATATATAATCCTTTAAGGCACATGTAATAGGGAATTAATTACTTTTGCTCTTTGGGAGGACATATTTAGCATTTCTTTAGAGTTTTAACACTTTCTTTCATTCTTTTGATTTTCATTACTGTGTATTTAATTCCAACAGTTTTTAATATGAGTGGAAAATCTATTTAAAATAGATCAAAATACCCACATCTCTCTCTCTCTTTTTAATCTAAATATGGATAACTCTTAGAAAATTTCAGATCTTAATAATCACTAATGTCATTGTCCATCTTTGACAGTCTACGGAACAGGAAGTTTTATGCTCCTAAGTTTATTAAGGAAGCTATTACTTACTTATTAAACGCATCATGAATTCTGCTATGAATAACAGTATGCTAATGTTCAAATAACTGCTTATATTAGTAACTAATGATCACCTCTAATAGTCCTGCTATATTTGTGTGCAAACCACCTTCCTATTTATAAACCAGCTACATTATGTGTCTGTTATTTGAAGCTTGCATTTAAATACCTCACACTTCCAAACAGGCAAATATATTTATGAATCCAGGTGCAAGAAGACACGAGCTCATTTTACTAAGCTGGGCAGATGGTGCTTCACGTGGAACTGAGGTCTATCATCTGGCTGGAGCTCGTGGACTGGGAAGGACTGTGGGCTGTCTCTGTCATGGCTGCACCTCTTGTCTGTCTGGCCTGGTTTGTGTCAGGCCATTTGAACGGTGTCAGTGGGCTTAGTTTTCATTTCATTTTCTACAAAAAAGAAAAAAAAAAAGCTGCAATGTGAATTCATGGTAGCAAAGTGGCTGGAGGCTCCCTCTGCCATCAGTACTGTCTCACAGTGAGGAGAGCAGGATTCTCGTCTCGTGGGAGCCAGTCATACCAGAGAACTGCTTTGGCTGCTGGTCCTCACCTGTGGAGATGCAGCTGATTAATGAATAATGAGCAGATGATAATGAGGAGCCAGAGACACCAAACTACTGCAGGGGTGCTGTGGAGGAGCAAGGCTTAGAGGGAAATGGAGAAGGACAACTATCCATGTTTTCCTTACTGTTACGTTAAAGCTTTTGGATGTCTTGAATTCCTTTAAATAACATTGATGGAGCTTTTCAAGAAATTTTACGATTGTTATCCTCGTGAATTTCACGAGGAGAGATGCAGGTGAGAGAAGAAAGCTCAGTCAGTTCCTGTGGTCTTGGAAAGCAAATTCTATACATTATCTGTCTAGAAGATCGTAAGAAAAATAATTTGCTAACATCCGTTAACAAAAATGTGATATTTTTTTCTTTTTCTCTCTCTGTGATGAAACAGAAATTGCCTTTGATTTTATGTCAAATCCCCTTATTCTAGATTTGGCTGGGAGAGAGTTAATTTTCTCCTTAGTTCCTGGTACAGTGCTGTGTTTGGGATCTAGTCTGAGAATAATGTTGATAACACATTGATGTTTTAGCTGCTGCTCAGCAGTGCTCACTCCAGTCAAGGACTCTGCCCATGGACATGGACACATGAAGCCAAGGGTCAGCATGGCCAGGAGAGCTGGACAAAGGGATATTCCATATTACAGAACTCATGCCCAGTAGATAAACTGGGGGAAGTTGGCCAGGAGGGGCTGATCACTGCTTGCGGTTGATCTGGGCATCAGTCAGAGAGTGGTGAGGAATTTTCTTGTGCATCACTTGTTTCTTTTGGGTTTTATCCCTCTCTTGCCCTCTCCCCACTTTTCTTCTTCTTCATTATTCTTCTTATTTTTGTAGTTATTATTAGTGTTGTTATGATTATGATTATAATTATATTTTACTTTATGTTAAGCATTAGACTGGTCTTATCTCAATCCATGAGTTTTACCTTTTTCTGATTCTCCTCCACACCCTGCTGGGGACACAGGGAAGGAAGTAAGCAGCTGTGTGGTGCTTAGTTGTTGGCTAGGGTTAAACAACAACCCCAACAACTCATTAAATTGAACATTTAATAAAATAATAATGATTCCTTTAAACCTAGTACTACATATTTGTAATTCCTTAAGCATCACATATGTATAAATGTATATGTATACTTCTTCAAATTTAAGAAAGGGCCATGTAACTTTGTCCCAGCCAACAAATAAATCATTGTAATTGTGTTAAGATGCATTGTCACATCAGACAGAGGGTTAGGCCTTCTAACAAAGCTGCTGCTTTTTGACTTTACCATTTTGAATCATTCAGTTTTGACTTTCAGGTTACACTAAAATACATCTTTGATATGCTAGACAGAATGAGCTGCTTAAATCTCTCACTGCAAGGCATTTCTCTAAACTTTCTAATATTTTTTGCTGGCTCTTCACTGCATCCTTGACAATTTTTCAGTATCTTTTCAAATGTGTTCTGATATCAATCTCACCAGTGCTATAAACAGAGGTAAAAATCATCTCCCTGTCGTGCTGGTTTTGCATGCTGCCAGATTCCCTGCACCCACCTGTTGTTTCCTATTGTTGTTACCAGTATTAAAGAATGGCTTCATGGATACCTCAATAAACCTGAAGGACAGTGATTTGCCACCCAGAAATGGGAAAGAGTGCAAAGCCGGAATTCACACCTGGGTTTTTTCACCAGACCCAAACTACAGCACAAATTGATAAGTTTCAAAGTACAGTGCTTTGGGCCCAGTTCCAGCACCACTGGAAATGGTCCAGGATCTTCTTCCACCCTCCACTGCCACTTCAGAGAGGTCCTGCTCTTCCATAGGTTTTGTGTGGATGGTTCCCTATGGGAACCAAATGTTATTACCCTTCTTTAGTAACTGCACTCAGACTTTGGGTTCTCTTTTCACTCAGGGCACAGAAGCATCTCCAAGGCTGGTTTACCCTCCCCTGCTATTATTTACTTTCTGCCTGACATCTGGTAGCCTCCACTGTTACTTCTCAATTCTAACCTTGGAAAGGAAAAATTAAATCTTTCTCTGCTTACCTTTGCCAGGTCATCATCCCTGGTTTTAAGACCAGTAGCAAATATCCCCTCTTTTTTCTTTTTCGTCTGGCTGAGCCCCAGTCTTCTTTGCTGTTCTTTAATATGAGTTGTTTCATAAATTCGATCATTCTTGTCATCCTTGAGCATTCCTTGCCATCAAACCAATAATCCCCCTGAAATCTAAACACAACAGTAAATTTCAGAGTCCTNNNAAATTGTGAAGTCTCTGAAAAATAAAAAAAAAAAAAAAAAAAAAAAAAAAAATCAGCAGTGCTATCACTTTTTGAACAGAAGACTCTTCTTAGTCCCTTGAAATGCACACGAGTCCTCTCTTGGCTTCAATCTATGAGCTCAGTACATAGAGGCATATAGTCAAATCCTAGAGTGAAAAGATGCACTTGAAAAGTGTAAAGAAAGCAAAAATTTGAGAATTTCCCATTATGGGTTTAATCCAGATCCTTAGACATTAATGATAGCGTTTCTTTTTACATCAGGGTTTGTTGGACGAGGCCCAGACTGTCTGTAAAAATGCTGAGCATATCTTTTATTGAACATTTTCTTATTTAATGTGCCATTTTCTGATGTATATTTGATAAACAAATTTGTTACCAGAAGCGTTCTTGTTACCAGTGACATTTAAACACAAATGCAGATTTATATATGAGTAATTGTGTTTCAAGTGTAACTCTGTTCATAAGTCAGCATTTTGCAAATGGTACAAAAATCTACAAGCCCAAGCAGAAAAAACTACTTGCCCACCTTCTACTACATTTGATGTAATGAAAGGTAATTACCTTCTATTCACACATTAAAAGAAAGAACTCATCTTGGATAAGGCCATGATTGAAAGTCTGTTGAACTTAGTGGAAGTCTTTCAGTTGTTTTTGGTGAAAGGTGTCTCAGGCTTTCAGGAGGAAAGGAATATTTTGCAGCACTGCTAAGAGATCTTTTGGGAGTAGAAATGAGGGATTGTTGCCACAGTGTTCAGATGCTGTAGAAATGTCTCCTCTTCTGAAAGTCCTGCCTCTGGCACTCATCTTTTTCTTGCACTAAGGTAAAGAAAATGCTGTTGACTCATATCTACCAGAGGTGAAAATCCAATCTCACATATGTCCTTGCCATATAAGAACATTTAGAAAAGAAATACATGTCCTTAAAATTATATCAATTCACCTTACATGACTAAGAAAGAGACCATTTCTAAAGGATATTGATTAAAATGGAAATACATTCAAATAAATGGATTCTTAGCTTGAAATAACCTTTGCAGTAAGTGAATGGTCTGTTTTGAAAGTATGATGGGTGTTCTGAGGGGCACTACTGTATCTTAATTTTATTTCATTGCTATAGAGAGTTTTCTCTGTTTATGAAAATGCTATGCAAAGTGAGATCTATGGATTTCAGAATGAGGAGGAGCAGGAAATTTTGTCTTAAAAAGACATTTGCCTTTCTATTTCTTATTATTCTTTAGTATCATGAAAGACCAGAGCCAGAGACTCAAGCAAAGATGAGTTTTCCTAGGCTTCATATCAAACACAAAAACCATTCCCTTTCCATGAAAGCTCCTATTTTAAATTAGTTAGACAAAGAATGGGACCAAGGAAGCAGTAAAATCTGTTTTGTAGTGAGGGATGCCAAGAGATTTTATCTGAACAAATCCAGAAAAGGAATTAAAGACCTTTATTGGGCAAATCTCAGCTCTACTCTCAACGGACTGATTTTACAGTAAATGACTATATAAGCAGAGAAAAATCTAAAGAAGGGATGACTGAAGGTTTGGGTTTTCTGTGACTTGGGAAAAACGCTTTGAAAGGCTGATCACTGCACCACAGTGCCATGGTCAGCTGTGTCCATCTCTTTTACATCCCAAATCTGGGCTTTGCTGTTGAGGCTGAACTGCTGTGTGGGTGCAATGCAAAGATCACAGGTCACTGAGGGCAAAGCCTGAGGCTCTTGCTTGGCACTTGTGGATCTTGGGTGGTGAGTCGCAAGTGTCTTCTTTCAAGGTTCTGTGGTACTTTGCTGAGAAAAACAGAGGTTCTTGCAGGTTCTTGGATACTGAGCTGTTGGGAAGATACTCTTGCATCAGTGACAGAGACAGGGACATAGATTCTACAGAAACTGTCTGGTAATTTATTCATCTTTTCCCTGAATCAGGGTTTGCTTTGCTGCAAAAGTCTATGCAAGGGCTAGGAACTTAACTCACACCGACTAACAGCTCTTTTTGAAAATAAAACATAGAGAAGAGTGAAGTAAAAATTGAAACCAATTGTGAAAAAAAAATGTAAGTCTACTGAGTCCTCCTTCATTTCAGAAAATGTCTGCACTTAAAAGGGGCTAAGAAGCTAAATGTGAGTATTTTGCAACCCCCAAAATGCCAAAATTGTTATGAACTTTAGGGATAGTCCAAGAAGTGTGGAATCTAAAACCTTTTCTGATAGATTCCCAGTGCATAGAATGTGTGAAGACATCATGCATTTCTGCTTCTGATTAAACCAGGAAAATCCACAAAGGCTTTTCAGACTATCTGGTAAAATGTAGATATTGCTATGGTAGAGAACACAAGCGGTTTTTTGCCAAAACATTGTGAACTGCAGAATTTAGAAAAAATGAGGGTTTCGCCAGTGAAGTTGACAGGAAAAGAGTTTGCTAGTGACAGTAATAGAGGCTGCACTGAAACTCTGTTTCTAAGGGTCAAAATACTCCTGGTCCATCCTGTTGTGCTGCTGCTCTGGGAAACTTCCCAAACAAAGACACATGATACTATACTTTCAACCAGTCACGTCATCCTTTTGTTCGTGTGCATGGCACAGGATTTGGAATGAGATGATTTTGAAGATCCCTTCCATCCCAAACCATTCTGTGATTCTATGATTCTTTGTCAGGGCTGTCTTCAGGTGTGTAACTCTAACTGCACCCTTTGCAGGTCGACCCCTATCGCATCCCTGTGCTGGCTCTTGTGGGGCAGAAGGTCAGACCCTCCCAGCCAGGGAGGGACAATGTCCAATAAAATGTGGAGATTCTTCTTGGTCCTCCTTTGGTTGCTGATGCATTTATAAAAACATTTTTGTGATCTTTTACAGCAGTAGACAGATTAAATTCTAGCTGAGCTTTGGCCATTCTAATTTTCTCCCTGCACAACCTCACATCCTTGTCATCCTCCTGAGTTGCCTGCCCCTTCTTCCAATGGTCCTAAACTCTCCTGTTTTTTTCCTGAGCTCCAGCCAAAGCTGTGTTCAGCCAGTCTCCTTTCCTGCCTGTCTTTTGGGTGGCACATTAGGGTGGCCTACTCCTCTGCCTTGAGGATTTTCTTCTTGAAGATTATCCAGTCTTCCTCGAGTCCTTTGACCATCAGGACTGCCTTCCAGAGAATTCTCTCAACCAGGTTCCTGAACCAGTCGAACTCAGTCTTTCAGAAGTCCAAGGAGCAGTTGTGCTGACCTCCCTCCTTACTTCTCTGAGAATGGAAAATTCTTTCATTTCTTGGTTGCTGAGCCCAGGACAACCTTCATCCACAACACCTCCCACCAGCCCTTCCCTCTCGACCATCAGCAGCCCCAGTGACGGTCCTCCCCTGGTTGTCAGGATGCCAGGAAGGTCTGCTCCACACACTGCAGGCATTTCCTACATTATTCCTCTCTGCTGTGCTGTGATATAGTGATTGTGAGACTCTTCCCAGCTGCTTATAGACTATTTCATCTGTCTTCATCCTGGTTGGATGGTCTACAACAAGCCCCCACCAGGAAATCTGCTTTGTTGGCCCTCCCCCTGATTCTTACCCACAAACAGTCAATACTATCATCACCATCATTAAGCTCTGGACAAGCAAAACACCCCATAATATGCAGGGCTATTCCACCACCTTTTCTTCACATCTAGTTTAAAGCTCTTCTAATGAACTCTTATCACCCCCGTGCAAAGATCCTTTTTCCACTTTGAGACTGTCACCAACAGGCCTGGTTCTGTGTTAACTGACCCCAAATTCTGCTGGTGACACCAGGCTTGGAGCCAGGTATTGATCTTGAGAATACCACTCGTGCTCTTGATCCCTTAACCTGTCATCCCAAGGCCCCTCAGGTCTCTCCTGATTGCCATCGGTCTTCTTGTTGTAACTTCATTGCTGCCCACGTGGAGAATCAATAGTAAATAAAGGCCTGAGGGCCCTACCAAAGCAGGGCTTTCTCTGTACGTCATTAACCAGGCCCAAGGAGGCAGCAGCTCCCTAAGGAATGGGCCTGGTCTGCACGTTGGGCCTTCTGTTCCCTTCAAAGGGATCTCCTGTGACAATGACCCATCTGTTTTTCTTTAAGGAGTGGTTTTGGTGCAGGACATGGGCCTGTTTGACCTCGATGACACCTCCATGCTGTTTGAAGCACCATCCTTTTTGCTGTTTTGTTCCACTGGCAGGGCCTCACACCCTCTGGGCCAGAGTGCCTGGGGAGGGGGGATGATCTCTGATGGGACATTCCTGCTGTCTCTGGAGCTTGGCAACTGCTAAGGCATACATGTATGCACATATAAACATATATATCAGGAGTGTATGTATCTATCAGGAGTGTATCCTCACATTTCTAATTGTGTGCTTCAAAACCATGCTAACATTTTGTCCAAGGCAGGAAAGATGGGTGCTGCAGTTTTAGCAGATGAGTTCTCTGGAAACAAAAATATTAAAATAATGTTTCATAAGAGACAGGAAGATTCTGAGAAGCACCCTTGTTAAATTTATGAAATCTCCCATATGAATACCATATGAATAAAGTGGCTTGTGGGCAGACAGATATGAATCATCATGCAAGCTTTTGAAATAAATGCACTTTTGATTGAAGGTGCTCAAAGTTGTTCTCTGCACTTCTTTGCAGAAGGCGAAGGAAAAGAATGTACACACATTAAAAAAAAAAAAAAAAGGAAAAGGAAAAATAGGTGCTTGGACAGATCTCCTGGGGATATACATGTGGGATTTTTCCCTTCTGAAAACACAGATTTTAAAAGATATGTACTTTAAGATTTTTACTCATAATTCAGCTCCTCCAGCTCTCTGCTTTTCTCTGAATTGCCTCTAGTTTTCCAAAATCTTTTTGACAGTCCTTGCCCAAGAGTGAACCTACAGTCTCAGTTGTGGCTGTCCTCCTGACTTGTATATATACATAAAGAAGATACAAATATATACTTCTTCCTAATATTATTTTTGTGCAACAATTGCTGTCTTAATAATGGCAAAGTTTTGAGTCAGGAGGTCTCACAACTTTTTACCGAACTGTGGCTCGGTACCACCATGTTCAGCCTTGCAGCATTTTAAAAAGGTGCTGAGTGACGTCCACAGCACTGCAGCAGCAGGCACTTTGATTGCACAGTAGCTCAGGAGCAAACATATTCCTTCCTCTTGAAAAGAGTTTCCAGGTGCCTCAAGGAAAGTGCTCTGTAGGAGTAGCCTTGGTTTGGTCTTTCCAAGTCTGGATGGAAGAAGAAATGTTTTGGAGAATAGGACAGAGGAAGGGTGAAAGGAAAATGCCCAAGCTGGCTGGTGGTTGTTTGCTTTCTGGTATGGCAATGTTCAGAATTTGATGCAATTTGTACAAAAAGCAAAGGAGGCGAATTATAAAGTTTCCCTTCTAGAACATTTTTCCGTAGTAACATTTGTCCGTAGGTTCTTTTCTCAGTGTTGTGGGTCCTAGCCCATGAGGTAAAGAAATAAATGTTGTCCCTTTCTTCTCTAATGAACATTGTAGTCATCACTCTGGGATGGTGATTTGTTCATGCTCCCATCAGTCATACCTGTGCCCCCTCTGTCCCCATGGACACAGTGGAAACTGAGGTGTATAAAATTAGTCGGAGAGAGAATATGAGGGAATATGGGCCTTGTGAGAGCAACTTGTTTGATTGAGGGCCCAAGGGCTGTATATTTAGTGGTCTGGTTACCTGCCAGTGCCTCAAGGGTCATGAAAGAAGCCACAGGGATCCAAAATCACAGGGTCCAGCTCCTAGAGATGTACCTCAAATCACAAACTGTGTGGCTCAGAGCTGTAAGAGATTCATATATTCTGTGGCTTGGGAAAGGAATGGAATCATAGAAATATTAAGGATGGAAAAGACCTCCAAGATCATCAAGTCCAACCTTTGGCCAAATACCACCATGCCCACTAAACCACACCATGAAGTGCCATATCTACATGATTTTTTTAACACTTGCAAGGATGGTGGCTCCACCAGTTCCCTGGGGATAGATAAGGTGAAGTGAACTGGTGGCTAGATTTCTACATATGCCATTGTTTTCATAGCCACATCACATTGCAAACAATGTTTATTTTCACATCCATTATTCCCTCTAGACTTATTTCAATGTTACAGCTTGCTTTCTGCTTTTCCTTCCAGCTGCCTTTGTGTTTCAAATTGTCTTTCTGAAGATTGATCTAATTTTGTTATTTTCTTCTCTTATTTCTAATTTCTCTAAATCTGCCAATATTATTGCTCTGCCCTGACGTGGCTCACTAGTCCTCCCAATTGAACATCATCTGTAAGCTTCATTAGCGGGCTGTTTGCAAAGGGATGCTTATTTTCTTATTTTCTTTTTTACTAAGTGCTCCACATCCCCCCATTGTTCCTTGCTGAGCCATAACCCATCCTTTGCATCTGCAGGAGCTGGAACCAAGCAGCAAACTGCCTTCCTGCCACTCCTGTAGCAGGACATCTGTACCTTGTCAAAGCCCTTGATGTTACCATGCGTCAAGGGAAAGTAATGCAAGGCAAGAGTGAAACTTGTCAAGTTTGGACATGTAACTTGGGGCTGTACCAGGATTAATTATGCCTTCTGCTGGTTTTACACACTCATGTCATCAATAAATTCTAATAAACAGGAGTAGGATGTTCTTATTCATGTCATTCCAGAGGAATTAGAACACAGTAGTGTTATTTAGCAATGCAGATGTTTTATTATTGTGTTGTTTATGTGAAAGTGGATATGACATGAAGAGGTATATCAAATGAGCAATAGAGAGAAGCGAGCTGTGCTCCCTTTTTCATTATGCATATTTATTCATACTGCAGAAGTTACTGCACGTAGCAGAGTCTTCTAAAATGGATTGCTCAGTTTGGAAACCTAGCCTCCCCTCTTCCCAGCAGCCCCCCTTTCTTTTTTTTTTTTATAAAGTTTAGTTATGTCAATACTACCTTTGTACAGTATTTATGAGTTCCTTCTTTAAATTGCACCTTAATTGGTTTAGTCACCACAATTGCAAAACAGGAACCTAATCACCAGAAGCTAAGTAAGCAGAAAAAAAATAATGATTTGGAGCTGTCTGTCTACTGCTGCCGAACAGACACACTGGGCACGGTTTAAAGCTATAATTGCATTGTGGCACTGGCTTGCTGTTCCCAGCACATGCATAATGTAGCTCCCAGTTGTAGACTGCCACATATCCTGCTGTATTTACCCTCAGATGCCAGTGGAGCACATGCCACCCACAACTGCTGCTTCCCAACAGTGTAAAACTGTCACACTTTCAATTAGATGCCCCAAAGCACTTTATTGCCCACTGGAGGGTATAGTCATATCTTGATGGAGGAAGATTATGGGCTAAATGCATCCAGAGTAGTTCTCCACAGGCTGCAGCAGAACTATTTGGGAATGAATTTGGATGAATTACGCCGTTCATTCTCATGGTCATAAAACAGGGCTATGCACTGCTTCTTTTTGCGGGCACGAGTTCTTGACCACAAACATTTGGGCCTTATACAGCCTTATTACTTCCCCGAAGGCTTCCACAGCTAGAGAAGACAAATACACAGCTGGAGACCTTGCTGCCCTGCTGGTACCTCTCTGCAGCTGTGTGTTGCTGTGCAAGTAGCCACTGCAGAGACAAACTCTGCCTCTGCAGACCCTGAGCAAACCTGCCCCTCGACTTCATCTTCCTTCACCTCTCAGGTTTGTCTTTGTGTACCTGCTGTCTGTGCACGGGGCAGTTCATACAAACCTTCCATGGCCATAATTTTGGATAAGAAAAATTATTGTATTAAAAGGAACTAAAGATGTACTGGACCCCAGCAACCCCTCCTAAGGTAATGCTGTGCACTGTTGAGCCATCTCACATAATCTCATGTCTAGAGAAGGCTGTGAACACGTGTGTGGCCAGACAGCTGTTAACTGTGAGCAACCACTCTGGTAGATGAGTAGAATTTTGTTAAGCCAATGCAACTTGATTATATGAATAAGTCTAAAACTTCGAGAAAGTAAATAGTCTATACCTCAGTGTTGAAAGTTTTGACAGCATCTGGCCAAAGAGTGAGAAGGTATTTTTGAAAAAGGATAGGAGGAGGATGTGTAAATGTTGTATCACCCTAAATGTTAGTCACCCTAAAATGAAACCCGCTGAGGCCAGATTTAATTGAACCCGTAAACATGTGTATGATTTCAGGAACTGGCAGTTTATTCACCTGTATAGCTGATATTTAGGATTTGTATGAGTGAAAACATTTTAGGTTCCTCAAGGGGAATTTCCATTGAATCCTCCTCTAGTGACAGGCACGGCTCAGCTCCCAGTTTGGATACATAAACGAGCCTATGCACATCTGTGTCTACATATAGCATACATATAGCATACATATAACATACATATAACATACATATAACAGGATGCATGTGAGCTCCATGTCTGAGCTCCCACTGGAGTCGGTGGGGATTTGAGCAGTGGAAACCAGAGGTGTTTGTCTGATCCACTGGTAAATGTCCACTTCACAAAGAACTGAGTCACGTTTAGTGTGCCTCTTCTTTCTAGATCTCAGAGAAGACACCCAAAGGTATTCAGAGATATGTACATCTTGTTTTCTGAATCTGCAGCTACCAAAGAATTTTTAAAAAGTTTTAACTTCACCTTTTCCATTTTTTTTGGTTTTATTTTAACCTGAGACAGCATTTATTAATATAGTTTCTCTGCGGTGCCATGAGTTTGCTTCAGTAATCAACTTGTCCAGCTGAGCTATGTCTTACAGGGTTTATATTGCTGGTGTACTTAGGAACTTTGCTAAGCCAGAGTTCAAAATACATGTTTAAGTTGTTTACAAGATCAGGGCCTTGCTTAAATAAATGTGTGTGTTAATTTGAGCCTAATTGGCTTAATATTAACACCACATGACTATTAAGAATCGATTTAGTTTTAACACAGAGCATCACGTACATATCTAATTTAGAAAGCCCAGAGAAATTGAATGCAAACAAGTCTGAGAGTGTAGCAGTAAAGTTACAAATTTAAGCACACAAGAGCCAGGGTACAGAAACAGTGTGGATCTTCCAGCGTAGCAATAATAATTCAAACATATTGTATCTATATAGTATTTTTATTACCAGTCAGACTATTAAATGCATACTTAAATCTATGCACGATATGCAATGCAGGCAAGTCTATTGTTCCTCTGAAAACTATAGCTTTTTCATTTCCTAATTGCAGTTTCATGGCACTGCCAAGGTTTTGTGTTTAATTTATATAGGGATTTCTATGGTCCTTAGAGCTGTTAATAGAATGGATTCACAAAGACCCCTACTATAACGAAGGCAAGGCTGGTAAGAATGCTATTCATCATACCACCTTTCATCAGCAGGATTAAAAGAGTTTTTATCTACTTTTTGCAAAAGGGAATGGAGTCACAAAGTGATGACCTCATTTACCTACTGCTGAGCAGCAGGCCAGTGGAAGCACTAATAATAAAATCAAGGCCACCCAGGTCCGAAACCAATGCCTTCAGTGATGCGCAGGATAGGTTATGAATCAGATATCTATATATACTGATATCTGACTCTGCAAGGACAATATAAGTGTACAGGGCCAGTATCAAGGCAGGTCTGCTCCTAGGACCTGCTGGTTTCAATAAATATAGATGTAACCTCTCAGTCAGACCGGTTCCTTAGGTGCAGATCCAGTGTTTATGCAGTGCATCAAAAGTGTCAAACATATGCCTGCATGGATCTCCACATAATTCATAACTGACAGAATTTCAGCTTTCTTTTGAAGCTTCCCCTTGTTTTCAGCTTTGCTGGATAACAACAAGCAAGCAAGCAAGCAAACAAAATCCTTTCCAAGCATGACATAAATGAAACTTTTACATTGCTGTGATCTCAGGTTTCAGTCTGTCTGAGTGTCAAAAAATTAGGCCTCTCAGCATCATAGTCTCATGACCTGGCACCCATTAGCAAAACACTTCAAGACATATCTTACCTGATTTGTGCAGCAACAGCAAGGGCTTTCTGGAAAGCCAAGGAGCTGAGCATAAGTCTAGTAAGTCCCAAAAAAGAACAGCAATTATAAAATATCTGTGTCTGACCACTGCAAAGAACTTGCTCAGGGCTTCTCAGAAACAGAAGGAAAAAAGGATTTGTTATCCCAAAGCTGAGGGCCAGGGCCAATCCACGAGTTACCCAGAGAGCTCTAATGCACCTTCAAACATTGCAAAGAAAATGTTGCATAATCCCAGAAGTCCCACAAGTCAAATATCCCACAATATGTTTGCTTTGCACCACTAGGCCCATGGCAATCTTGTTTGCCTCTTCTTACCAGTTAAAAAGTCCTGGCAGCCCATCCTGAGTGTCTCTAGTGGGGCCTTCAATGGTCCATTACTTAGAAATCAGAGAGCTAGGGCTACTGGTATTGATGTTGTTATCCTGCTTTCCCTTGAGTTTGTGCATCTGGGTGTTTAATTTGTTACTTCTGTTTGTTGCCCCAGTCTTTCACAGTGGATGCCATTAAACAGGTACCTGCACACGCTTCTCATGCCACGTGTACTCTGATTTGAAGTTAGACCATGTCAGACAGGGCTAATGTACTAAATGGCTCCAGGGCTGAGGCTCGATGCTGCACTAACACGGTGGTGGACTTTCCAGCCTGGTGTTCAGGTGCGCTGTTTAGATTAAACACCATAAAATTGCACTGACCTCTTGCAGATGCAGAGAGGAAACTGTGTCTCCCTGGGGAGATCTGCACCACTGGGAAAAGGAGTTATCCTGCCCCTCCAGCTCTCTGCTGTGCCTCACGAGTGTGAGCAGAGGGATGGACTAAGAGCTCATCAGAGGAGCTCCATCTGGCTGATGTACAGGCGTGGGCTCAGACTCAAAGGGAGATCACAACATCTCCAGAGCCAAATTGTCTCTCTATTATCTTGCCCAAGCCTCCTGAGCGTGTGACTTGGTGCAGCTCCAGCAGGGAGCAGCTGAGCGCCGCAGAACGCCCGGGCAGCCATTCCTGAGCAGAGCTGCGGTGCCAGTGGGCAGGGCAGCACTCAGCCTGGATCAGCTCAGCCGGCAGGGCTGTCAGTGCCTGGCTTTGCAGCAACTCAAAAATCAGCCTGTGTGATTGATGCCGCCTGTTTGAGGGATCGGCAGCTAGTGCAGGATGGTCGGATGAGCCTCCTCTGAAAGCTCCCTCTCCCTTCCTTGGAGGCCAGAAGGGCCTTCTGAAGACCCATTCCACCCTGAAGAAAAGAAATCTGCTTATGCAAAGGACTCTCTCTACCTTGCTTATAGGCAGATCTAAAGTAGCAGTGACCTATTCCACAGTGGGTAGCAAAGTGAGATGAATCCCACCTTAATTGGGGAGTCCATGGCAACCACCAAATCTGTGTGCTTTGTCTAATCATAATGAGGAGTACATTGCTTTATTTCCCATAAGCCAATGGTTAACATTTTGATATGCATTTCCTTCTACTTAACAGCCTGAAAAGAGTAGATAACTATCACAGCCACCCTTGCACCATGCCTCTATTTTGGTTAGATTTTCAAACATTTCCTAGCAAACATTTCCTAGCAAACAGGTTACAGTTTTAAGATATGAATTTAGTCCATAAGTTCAGGCTCAAAAATGAGGAGAAAGAAAAAAATAATAGGTTGTCAGCTGTCTTTAAAAAGGTGCATGCATTAGGAGAGAAAATAAAGACACTATTGCTGTGCATAGGAGACTTCAGAAGCATTCAGATAATACTTACATCTGCTTTAATGATTCCATTTAAGCTGTCATTTTCAGCATTTACCTTGCAGCATTCAAAAGCAACTACACTTACATGTTCTCAACAGAATCAATGCCAGTCTCAGATAGAAGGGAAAAAAAAAAAAGTAGAAAAAAGAGGAAAATGAAAAGTGCCATACAGTATGTTTCAAAGAACAAATTCCTTGCAGGAAATTAGCAGTAATTTTGGGGCCACCACTGTTGAAGAGAAATAAGTTTCAAGAGAAAAGTGAACAGTAACAAAAGGCAGAAGTAAAGACAGGCTCATTACAAGGCTTAAAGAGGAACAGGGAAATATTTTGAAGCAGGAGCTCTGGAATCAGTGTGCTCTTCTCTAAGACCCTGCACAAATCATGTCACCGCCTTTGCCTCGTGTGGTTTGTACCAGTAGGAGCAGTGGAGCTGTGTTCACACCAGCACTCCAGAGCTTGGGTTTGCCTCCACGGGTGGAGCTTTGTGGGTGCAGCTCTGGGCTGGGGTCTGGTTTGGGTTCATTGTTGACACAGCTTTTCTCTGTGGCCTCGGGCGAGCTGATAAACTGCTTGCTTGCTTTGACAGAGGCACTCTTGACACGTGCTGTGCTGTGATTTAAGCCCTTCCACCCTCCTCTCAGCTACAGATTGTCTCTCCCTGATGCCCAGAACCCCAAGAGGATGTGCAGCCTCCCTTCAGCCCCTCTAGCTCACATCCCAACATCTCAGATTAATCACTCTCAAGGCTGGTTTGCTCTGCAGTGCCATGGTTCAGACATGCAACCTCTGCTGCAAGAGGAGTAATGCCTGGAGAAAAGGATTGCTGGGAGCCAAAGGCTGCATGAGTTGGATAATGCTGTTACAGAATCATGGATCTGTTAAGGTTGGAAAAGACCCCTAAGATCATCGAGTCCAACTATATATCATGGAATCGCAGACTTATTAAATGGTTTGGGTTGGAAGGGACCGTATGACTCATCTAGTCCTAATCCCCCTGCCACAGGCAGGGACACCTTCCACTAGACTCGGTTGCTCCAAGTCCCATCCAACCTGGCCCTAAAAACTTCCAGGAATGGGTAATCATCAAGTCCAACCACATCTGGTTGAATTAAGTCTCTGGTCTGCAAAAATGGGTTGAGAATAACAACTCCGTTGTCAGACTGCTCTCCACACAGCAAAAGACTTCTGATAAACTCTGTACAATCACTGTAAAGCTTAAGGGAATCCTGGAGTTTGTGTCCCTTAAATTTGCCTTGCACCATTCATGGAACAGCCTGGAATTGAAGCTCTTCAAATTTCTGTCATCTTGAGTCTGTTTACCCGTCTATTTCACTCTAATAAGATCCCACCTGGAGTGTTGCATCCAGCTCTGGGGTCCTCAGCACAGGAAGGACATGGACCTGTTGGAGTGAGTCCAGGTAAGTCCATGAAGATGCTTCAAGGGCTGAAGCAGCTCTGCTGTGAGGAGAGGCTGAGAGAGCAGGGGTTGTTCAGTCTGGAGAAGAGAAGACTCCAGGGTTACAAGAGAGCTGGAGAGGGGCTTTAGACAAGGGCATGGAGGATTGGCTTCAAACTGAAAGTAAGTAGGTTTAGATTAGATACCAGAAAGAAATTCTTGGCTGTCAGGGTCCTGGGGCCCTGGCACAGGCTGCACAGAGAAGCTGTGGCTGCCCTGTCCCTGGAAGTGTCCAAGACCAGGTTGGATGGGGCTCTGGGACAACTGGTCTAGTGGAAGGTGTCCCTGCCCATGGCA
>VZRO01004734.1:897091-908890 GCA_013397915.1 Daphoenositta chrysoptera | reverse complement strand
TTTTAGGCCCCTTCCAATCCAAACCATTCTGGGGTTCTGTGATGATTGGTTCATGGAAATGTTTGCTTTGCTGTTGGGGAGTATCTCTTCAGTTGCAGGTTTCTAAGAAGAGAAGACAGCAGATGAGAGAGGTCCATTCTCATTTTTGTACCATAGAAAAAGGGGGCTGAAATGCTATGAGATGTTTCTCTGTATCCAGATAATAAAACAGATGAAAAAGGTGGATATTACATATTTATTGAAACATTTGCTTACCCTGTAGCTCTTTGAAGAATTTATTTATAACCACAAATTTTGGAAATTTAAGTCCTGTGTTTATGGAGTAAGTGGAATATCTGAGGTTAAATGCCAAGGGACCTCCCTAGGCTGTGGAGACATTAATGGCATCCTGCTGCCTGCAAGACACACTCCAGCTACAGAAATGTGTGAAATTAGGAACACCACTTTCTTTTCTTTTCTTTTTTTGGATCCCCTCCAAATTCACCTCTGTCTTCTCTCTCTGGATGCAAACCAAAGACAGTAGATGCTGCAGCGTGTATCCTCAGGAGCGCCTCTGCAGATTAAATGCCCGCAGCTATTGTGCATCCAAAGTCTCTGATGGAAAATCCTTTCTGTGACAGAGGAAAATTCAAAATCTAAATACAAAATGGAGCCAAATTACCTACTCTTGCTACGGGAAGTCCGACATATCATTACAAACTGGTTTACTTGAGCGTGTCCAATTTAATGTGCCTGCTTTTTTTTTCATGAAAAAGAAGAAAAGATGAAGACAAAAGACATACAAACAAAAGAAAACAAAACAAAAGTAGTTGATGATTTTTTATCTCTGGAGCTGGTGGGATGCGAACATTGTAATGCAAATTATTGGGGTTTCCAGACTCTGGTCAGGACTGTGGGATGCAGAATTTCATATTAAGAAGAGATAAGGGGTCTGAGCCACAGCCTGGAGTTTCCCCTGGAGTGGCTCTGGTAGCTGTTTTAGAGGCAAGCACAAGAAACCCTGCAGAAGGCAGATATGGAATAACTGGCCTACAGGGAAGTTTCTTCCTCAGCTTCGTTAATTAGAGGCTGGCTAAAGTCTCCAAGCATAAGGATGTATATCCTGGGACCAAGCAGTGCTGAGAAAGAGCTCCTGGTCTCTGGGTTGTGAAGTGGCTTCTTCCCAGGCAAGAAATATCCTGGGAAATCTCTTTGCTGTCAAAAATCAATGTGTGGTCAGGCCTTCTGGAGCGTTCACAGCTCTCCAAAGGAGCTCAGCACTTCCAAAGGGCCAGGGTGGGCCTTGTTTTTGGGTCTCCCTCTTTATGACCCTGCAGAAGGGGCTGTGATAGCTCCCATCTGTGGCTGGCTGCTCTCAGACACAGAAAATGGGAATCTGGTATCAAGGATCCGTGAATTCTGAAATACCCTATGCAGCCAGCCCCTGGCCATGGCAAGGGTGTTGTGGCAGCTCTCCACAAGGAAGGACACCCTGTCCCTGTCGAGTGTTCCCCACACCATTAAGGGTGATCTGTGCACTGCAGGTGCATTCCCCATGGCATCCTGAGTCAGAAAAATCTCTAAGCAAAGTATTGCAGCTTTAAATGTTGTGTGTAAAGCTGATCCGACCAAAATGCTGTATTTTTGTCTGAAAACTTGAAGCCAGTAAAATGACGTGTTGATGTAGCAGTTAAAAATGAAATCCATGTTTTCAATAAAGTGAAGGCAATCTAGACTCAAATTTTCAGAACAGGAGGCATTTTTTATTACTCCAAAGTAACTTTTCACAAGGACACTCATTATTGTATAACAGCATTTTAAAGCATGTAAATGTTTTAAAAACAAATTGTAACAATTTCTATTTATTATCAGAAACATTTTTATTGACCAAAACTTCTGTTTTGCCTTAGTTTTAAATTATGTCTCTCTGGAAAAAAAAAAAAAAAAATTCAGGGTAGGAGAGGGGCTAAACTCAATTCAAAGCAGAAAAAGAGCTGTTGCAGACTTGCAATGTGCTTAATGAAGGACATCTGTTTTCTGTGTAATGCTAGTTTAAAGTTTTCAGCACTTTGACAGGTGGAGCCTGTAACTGAAGTGGGTGATGAGGGGAGTGGGAAGCACAGAGGAGACAGAAGGGGGAGGAGATATGAAAGTGCTAAAGATGGCCAGCTAGTGACAAGAGGGAAATATTTTCTTTTATGAAAGAAAATATTAAGCCAATATTATTTTCTTTCATATTTCATAAAAAAAAGATTTTCCAAAACTATTTGTAATTGAATTTCTGGAGAACTTAGTGTATAGCTAAATAAGTGTGTTTAAATCAATTCCAAATTTCATCTGCTTAAATTAAGTGGAGACCTCTTTAAGAAACTATTTTCTTCTTGCCTTCATAAAAAAAGACAGAAAAAAAACCCCTAAAGTAAAAAAACAGAACAAGCAAACAACCTCCTTTCTCCCCTGAAATTACCCTCAAAACACAATATTTCAGTATAACAAAGAGTTCTGCAAATGCTTGCTTAACTAAAAAACCCATCCTTTTCTTGGGAAAACACGTATAGACAAAATTACACAAGCCAAACTGATAAATACAATTAAGCTGCTGTGATGTTAACTCAGAGCTGATCGATTTAATTTCTGATGTGCCACAGGAACGTCTGGCTGCAGTGAGGGCTGGCTACAACCTGCCATAACTTGCTGCAGCTCCTGAATTGCAGCTCTGGGCTGGTCAGTGCTGGTGGACAAGGGCTGGGCTGGGTTCCTCTGCTCTTCCTTCCCCTGTCCAGCTGTGAGATCACAGCTAATGGTGACAGGCTCTGCCCAGGGAAGGCAGGACGTGTTCCTGGCACAGAGCTGGAATTAGTGTGAGGTTCCTGAACCCAAGGTCCATGTTGCGACAAATATTGCAAAAAAATTGAAAAGGTAATTTAAAATACTGGTTATTTACTCGAAGCAGGCACTTATGAGACCATTTCTAAGACATCATCCAAGCATCTTCCAGTAATTAATTATGAATTTGAATAAATGGTTCACTCTCTCTTTCATGGTTGCTAATTTGGGATCTGGGTCACAAAACCGAGTGCAACCCACTGGGAGTCACTGACTCTGACAAACTCATCCCTGCTGGAATATTTCTTCATTCAAAAGCCAGCAGATGAATGGGTTGAGGCATGAAATGAGCAATTCATCCTACCCAGACATCATGGAGATGATAAGTCCATACCTACATCTCAGTGCTGGAAGACAATTGGATACAAGAATGGGTTCTGAGCTTTTTTTTTTAGGTAAAATTGTCTATCTGCAAAATGGCTCATCTGCATTTAGGTTGGCCTTTAAGGTTTTCTGGGGTGGGGTGGCTGTATTCTTGCTCCCCATCCTTTCTAATTTTTTTACTCAGGAGCCCGCCTGCACCTCACCATTCGTAACTGCCTGGGAGAGCTGTGACAAGTAAATTTCAATCTCTCAGTGGAGCTGATATTCTTAGAGCTTCAGGAGCAGTCATCATGAAGGGGAAAGCTGTGAATGCCAATAAATTATTGAAGAAAGCAGGAGAAATATTTCCTTCTGTTGACACATTGGCATTCACCTTTGGGAACGTAATCATGGGAAAGGTAGGCAATCTTTTGTCATAGGAACCTTTTGCTTGGAAAATTCGTTCTTTTTAAAACTGTAGTAAGGAGACTGCAAGCTCTCAGCATGGAAGGGATATTCAAGCTATAGGGACATCTGAATCAACTGTGCATCATTAAAACGTGCTCCATGATACTACATGAGGTTTTAGGACATAAACCCCTCCAGCTCCCTGACCCCGTGGGCCAAGATCTGCCCAGAAGTGGAAGGGTTTTCCATGAACAAAGCAAGGCAGCCTTGAAAAAGCCAGAGTATTATCATGGAAGAATGTAAAACTCCAATGAGGACAGGAGGCTGAAGCCAACAGAGACCTGTTACTCTATAAGAGAGAACGAGCAAGGGCATATTTTCCAGGAAGGACAATTCCTTCCCTCTTGGACTGTACCTCAGGGAATGGCTGGGAACAGGACTGGAGGTCTGGGATTGTGCAGGGGCTGCTTCTTCTTGCCTGGAACTGTGTCCCTCCCACCTTCTGCCATCAGTGACAAAAACAAAGCTTCCCAGACCCAGCAACAAGGAGGATTTGTTCCTCTGAATTTTGAATTCTGCTTGGAAAGCCATCAAATTAGCACTGATGTTTTATTCCAACATCAGAAACGGCAGGGAAAAACACCCAGGAGCTCCCTGGATTTAAATCCACAAAATCAGCTCCAGTTTTGTTTAGACAAGATGAGTGAATAACCCCCCTTCCCCAGCATCATATTTGGCTCAAATCACCAATTTACTGGTTTACAAAAATCTAAAACTGCCCCTCCGGCAAATTAAGGGATTACGTCAATCATTCAAGTCCAGTCTACCTGACAACAGCACGCAGCAACAGGGCAAAAGGTTTGATGCTCTGCTGGAATGTGATAAGGAGAAAATGCCAAATGACACATAGGCAAAGTTATTACCAGCGAGATGAAGACAAACTGGAGGGAGTTCAGAGAAGTGCAGCAAAAATGATTAGAGAGCTGGAGGGGTTGATTTACAAGGAAAGTTTTACAAGAACAGCCGTCAATATGCACAGCAGGGCTGAGCAACATCTGAGGGGGAGAGGGAGCCCATTGCAAACGTCTGAACAGCACAAACACCCAGGGAGGAACAAAATTACCCCAGGGGGAAATAACTAGGATAATGGGTTGAAATTAAGAGAGAGAAGATAAACATCAAAATAACTTCTCAGTGGAAAGACTGTAGAATAATCTAATATGGGAAGACGTGGAAGTCCAAACCAAACAAGCTATAAATTCCTTCCCAGAGTCTCTGCAGATATAAGCATCAGCAACAATTAGCTTTAGAAACCCAATATTTCTAAGCAATAAGTATCAAAGCTTTCAGGGGAAGCCAGGTGTGAGAAGCCATTTAAAAGGGATGGTTTCCAGATAATTCAGTGACAACTTTCTTGCTGCTCAAAACCGTGTCAGAGAGGAGATGGAAAAGGCTCCAGCTTTCAGTTTAGTGCATGAAGTGAGCATGCTGGAAACCCCCGAAAGTGCAGTTTTGGCAATGTGGTCACTATCATACTCCCTGATGAATAGTTTTCCGGTTGAGATAGTTGGTCTAAATCTGCTTCCAGTCTGGAGTGACTGGAAATCAACAGCAGATAGTGGCTGCTTGGTAGGAGGTGTGACATGAGTTAATGCACTCAGTTGAATTTCTACTGGCTATTGGACTTGTTCTCACACTAGAAATGCTTTGAACAGCAGGATCAGCATTAAATTAACGTGTACGCTGACAATCTTGCCAAGGAAATCCAGAAGGGGATGGACATCAGTAATGACCTGCACGTTCACCTTTGGAGTGAAATCATTAGCAAGGTAAACTTTACCTCATGGGCTCTGAACCTCATCTTCACCACCCCTTCACCCAACTCCTGTGTGGGATGTCAGATTGCAAAGCAAACTGTTTAGCCTTTTTCCTCAGCATACAAGAAAAAACTGTAATTTAGGAAAAATTGAATTACAGAAAAATTGTTTTCTGGACACTCTTATTTTTTAGATAACTCTTTTCAGGCTGTTTCATGAGCAGGACAGGCATGAGCAGTTTGTTGTATGTGGCCAAATACATCTGGTTGTACAGAAGGCAGTAATAGCTGCAATGAGTAAGGAAGCAGCATGGGAATCTCTTACAGAGTAGTATTTGAAGGTCTGGCTGAGTAAAGCCACTTAGGCCATTTCTAGTTTATTGTTGTTACACTTTGGTGTGGCTTTCCAGTAATTTATAGGGGTGTTTGTTGAGTTCATGAGCTCTTGAGACCTGCATCCAATAAAATAGTGATGTACTTTCTCTTGACTGAAGGCAGAGGCATATATCATTGCATGCAGTGGGTCTGATATCATTTTATGCCAGTTGGGGAAAAAGGCTGTAAGGCTCTAACTTAGTCAAAAGAAGTGGAAAAGTTTAAAAAAAAAAAGAAGTCAATAAAGGACACTGCAGTGTGAAGGGCATTGTTTTGTTTCTAGTTTCTTCAGCTTGGCACATTAAGTTAGCAGGCAAAGAATTTGGTAGGTTAATCTTATCCTTTTCTACAAGATCCCGTATTAGTTTATGATCTCTTTCTGAGCTTAATATAAAGCCATGGAAGTTAATGAGCAGCTATTAGATTTATCATTATTTATATACACATATATATTCCCATAAATTTTCATCTGTATTTTAACATTTCTAAGATGGAGAGTACTAATCCTTTATGTCCTTGCAGTGTTAACCACAATATCCTTTTAAATTTAATTAACATTTTAAAAAGTTGCCTCTACCTCTACCATTAGCCTCTTCCCTTCTATCAAACAATAACTGATGAATAAGGCTTGGTTGATTAGCTGTACAGAAGAGAAAAAAAACCACAAAAGGAGTGAGGTTTATTCTTAAAATAACTTCTTTCTTTCCACCTACAGACTAGTCTAGACGTTCCACAGTCAGTCAGCATGCGGAACAACCCCATCATGTAGAAAACAACCCAAAAAGAACACCGGTTTCTAGAGTGACTCTGTGCATCTGTATAAAATAAATATAAAAGACTCTTCCTTGCAAAAGACAAAGCCAGCAGCGCCTTTGTTGGCTTTCTCAGAAGTCTCAGCTCATTCCCACATCAAGAAAAAGGACTCAGAGGCCTCTCTGATGTCGAATCACCCGGTGGCACAGCCCACGAGAGCGACTGAAAGGTGATCTTCAGATGCAGCACAGCGGGATCCCAGCTCAGGACAGCCCAGCTCATGACCTGGCAGCAGCCCAGGCTGGGGCAGAAGTGATGGGGCTCTGCACATCCATGAGAAGCACCAGGTGATTTCAGGGAAGCAAGTATTTCTGTTGGGCAAATATTCCTGTGAGCTTTCCCTGGCCCTGGGACACAGCGGTGTGGAGCCATGGCTCGCACCCAGCCCGGGCTCCTCCACGGCATGGGCAGAAGCTGGTGCTGGTGGGGGCACTGCCAAATCCAGCAAGCCTGGTGTTGCCAGTGAGCTGTTCTGGCCACAGGCCGTTTGAAGGGAGGAGGGGTGAGTGGAAACTTTTGTTTTGTTTGTTAAATTCAGCTTGGGATTTCCCTGTGACTGCTACCAGCGGAAAGTGTTAGCATATGAATTATTTAACATAAACTCAGGAACTGTAGTAAGTCTTCTGACTGCCTGACTTCTGTAGAGATTTCTTTAGCTGACAGATGCTGCAGATGCATTTTCCAGTCCTAGATTGTACCTCATGGTGGCCCCAAAAAGGCTTGAGCATAAAAGCGGGGAGACCTTAAGAGAAAAGGGCTCTTGTGTGGAGAAATCAGTTAGGATTTCAAGCTTATAATTTCTATTGTTAAATCAGTTTTAAGAAAGAAAGAGATCATAATTCAAAAGAAAGGTCATCTTTGATCTGTCTTTATCTCCTTGCTTTCTTTTTACTCCCTTTGTTCAGGAAAGGAATAAAACCCACATTATTACTCAGAGGTAAAGCCTTAAAGGGAGCACGGGCTGTTATGGATGCCCCAGCTGCATTTCCCCCTCTCGATCTGAAATCAGGGAGCCTTTCTATTATCAACGGTGAACACACTTTAAGCACAAATAAATGTTGCCTTGAAGAACTTACAAGACAAATGTGGAGGTGGAAGGAAGGAAGCTGCTGCTGAGATGGGGAACTGAGGCGCAGCAAGGTTAAGTGGCTTTCTGGAGGTCGCTCTGGAAGCCTAAGATGGAGCTGGGAAGAGAACCAAACTCTTCTGAGTCATCATCCCCTGACAAGCCCATCCTTCTTCTTTTCCTACTAAATGGAACAATCCTGCATTGGTTGTGGTATAATGGTCTACATGACCGGGTAGGTCTTTTCCATTTCCAATGTCTATGATGAGAGTAATTCTGCTTAATGGGGATGCAGTCAGCTGGTACCAATGGTTAAGTGTTGCTTAACCAGGTGTTAAATAGGTATGAAATTCCAAGCTCTGGGCTTTGAATGCAGAAGTTGCCAAATGAAAATGAAAATAAAATAAAATAAATAGCAAAAGGGAAGGAAAAAAAAAAAGGGAGAGAGACACTAAAGGAAATGCCCTGGAGTATCAGATCCATGTGCTTACATACATTCTGTTGTTTTCCTTCTACTCTCATATTTCCAAGGGGGTTTAAATAGCATGTTTACTTAATAAGGTTAACAGACTATAGAATACCCAACTCTATTTAAGTACACTCCTCCTCCTTTCTCTTTTTATTTTTTTTTAAATGTATGCAATAGCTGGTTTTTTATCATCTGTCACTTTCTTTTGCAATGTCACCTTTAACTCGCTGCTGAAACCCACTGTTCTACTGAGCTCTGCTTTCCCTGTGATGTGTTTATTCAATGTGTATTAAGAGCACTGGCAATTGTATGCAGGCATCATGCAGGTAACACTCCACCTCTTTGTCTTAAGTTATTTCCTTAATGTTTTTTTACTGTCTTAGAATTTTCCATAGAAAGCATATCTTGTGTCTTTATATATGTTACTTTTATGTACTTTTTCACGAGATACAGCATAAGCAGCTCTTCATCCTCACCTTTCTTCTTCTTTTTTTAGTGGGGGAATCTCACAGATTCCTTTTCTTTCTGCTGGAGAATCTCACACTGGTCCGATTCTGACATTTCTTCCCTTCAGTGCTTTAAAGTTTGACACATCTGAAATCCATAAATTATTTCACAGCCATCAGTGTTTCTTCCCAGGTTAAATTATTTAATGGCATTGTTTTATTGAAAGGTTCGGATTAGCTGCTGACACTTATTGACAGGAAGAAACACATCCTTCCACAGAGATAAAACATATTTTTTATTAAAGAAGGGAGTGAGGTAGGATTGGGTTCCTGTCTTCTTCTCGCTGGAGGAGGAGGCAATGAAGACATTAGGCCCTTTAAATGACACTGTGCCATGGAGACATGTAGCACTGCCTTTTATTCCCTCCCCCTCTGACTCTGAGAGCCTTATTTAACATACCCATTTCACTTCCTCTGTCCTTCAGGTTCCAGTCTTAATCCCCAGCAGTAATTGCCCCATGGAGAGTGGAAGATTAAGGGATTGCAGCTGAAGAATGAAGCTCTAGGCCTTGATTCCAGTGGGTTTCATTATGTGGCTGGAGCTGCTGTCCCAAGGAATTGCAAAGCCTGAGAGCCCTGGCACTCCCCTGTCCTCAGCCAAACCCACACCAGAGGGGTTTCCTTCTGTGTCAGGACCAGAGCAACAAAACCACAAATCTGACTGGTATTCTGCTTTTCCTTGGCAAGCAGCAATTTGACCCCAGGTTGCTCCAGGAATTTGCTGGTGTAAAATTCACAAGAGAAAAAAAAAAAATCAGCAAAAAAACCAACAGAACACAAATCTCTTATTAGCAGCACTGAGCCCACAGGCTCAATCAAAAGAAAAATAAAGCACACATGCAAACACACACTCATATATATGTATGCACCTCTGTATACACAGAGCAAGAACTCATTTACATAAACAGAGGCATGTTATTGAGGCAAACAGCAGTCTTCTCCCTTGATTTCAGCAGACCCTTTCTACCTTGGCTGTGCAAAATTCGGCACTTCACAGCAATGCTACAGAGAAGAGCACAACTCTTCCTCATGAGGGTGTTATGAATTCAGTGGTCTTGTTGCTTCTTTCAGAATTTACCTTGGAAGAACTGACAGAGTTTGGGGATTCACCCCAAATTACTTACAGAAGGAGCAGAGCAGATCCCCAAGGGATGTAAAAAGAGGTGGCAAGGCTGTGCTGTCCTAGAGTGGCTCCTTGTCCTCATGCAGAGGGGTGTGCCAGGGTGGAAAAAACTCCTGGGGTGATTTAGGTCTCTGCAAAGCAGAGGGCAGCTGGTGTTCTCTGCAGGACAGGAAAGTGGTGGTGAAAAAGGCACCACTGGCTGGCCCAGGCATCCCTTTGGGATCCCAGCCTCAGTCCATGGGACCTAGTTTGGTTTACATCATTGTTAGGTAGACAGGAGGAGCATTGGTACAGTCCCCTACCTTTGTTGTTTTCAGCAGTATCTGCTGCACCTGGGACACTTTAAATTGCTGCCTTCTGCCTGCATAGTTTATCTCTGCCCAAATAATTCAGATCTGTACAAAGCTGGCAGTGCAAACAGTAATAAAGTTCATGGTGGTTTTGCAGCAAGTACGTTGCTGCAAACCACCTCTTGCATAGACCTTCGGTGCTGCAATCCCTGATCACCAAAACACAGAGAGGAAAATACATAAATGCATTAGTGACAGCCCTTTGGACTAAGGAAGGCAGGAAAAAAACCAGCCTGAAACTATACTACACAATTTTTGTCCTTTCTCTTGATCCAGGAGACATTTTGGTTAGTGAAAGAATCTTTCAGGCAGACACTTCAATGACTACAAAGATTTTTTTTTTCCTTTGAAAAAATTTGTGCAAGAGTCTGGGAAATAGTTTTATTTGAGCATCTGTAAGATTTTTGTCCCCTAGTTTGTGGAGTGTTTTGGGGGAGAAGGGGGTTGTTTTTGTTTTTTTTTTTTGTTTGTTTGTTTGTTTGTTTGTTTTTTTAATTAAGAAATAAAAAAGAAGAAGAAAAAGAAGATAGCTTGTTCTTGAGGCTTCTGGTAGATGGAGTCAAGTTTCCTCTCTGTCTGAAAAATACAGGGGCTTGATGCTGTGTGCCCTGTTTATATGAAAGAACTACATGCTGGTGAAGCCAGTGCCAGACCCATTTTCTTTTCCTATGAGTCTTGTGAGAAATTCTACGTTTAACCAAAATAAGCCCTCTTCCCCCATCATATTTTCATGAGGGAAAAAAAAAAAAAAAAAAAAAAAAAACAAANAAAAAAAGGACAAACTATTAAAAAAAAAAACCACAAAAAACGACCTTTATCTGAAATAGTCCTAGTGTTGGCAAAGGAAGAAAAGGTGATGGCCCAACCCTACAAGGAGCCAAACACCCTGTTCTCCTTCTGAGAGCAGAGGATGCAGCCACAGCCAAGCAGAGTGTCTGGGGCACCTGATGCCTTGCAGGATGTGTCCCCAAGAAGAAAATGAGGGAAATGAAAGAGGTGGAAAAGGATACTAAAGCTGCTGTCTCATTCTCCACCGAGGATGTCTGTTCTCTCTCCAATCTGAAAGAAAAACATCTATATTTCTGTAGGACAGCTTAATGCGCCCGTGATCGGATAATGTGCATTACAGCCTTCTTTGCTATTCTCAGAAGAGTGCTCTAATGCCCTGCTTATACGTAGGGCACACACATCTGTGAGGAAAAATACTGTGTCCTTTGGTTTCATCTCGGATTTGTTCGAAAAGTAACTCCATGCTTGCAGCCAGCCTCACAGGAGCACAAGAGGGAAAAAGACAGCAGAGCCCACATCTCCCTGACTTTTAGGTTAAAAATGACATTAATATGGCAAAGCTTCTTTCAGGACTTCATCATTTCCACCAGCGGAAACGAGACGAAGGCCCCAGTCACATATGTGCTCAGACATGCAGAAGCAAATGCCAAAATGAATTAACTGGAATAGCTCTATTAATTTATGCCTCGGCAGTAATGACCTTAAGACACAGAAGAATTATATATTAATTTGTTTCTAGTGTATAACACTGCTAAGTTAACACATTTAGGAGAACACACTTCCCTCACCTCCCGCTGTGGAGGTAAATGAGGCAGTGTCTGATGGTGACAAACCAGACCGGCTTTCCACTAGATGGCAGCTGGTGCCTGCACAACCTCCAGGCATATTTTGGTGCAGCAAATACTTTTTTTTTTTT
>VZRO01004734.1:885808-897057 GCA_013397915.1 Daphoenositta chrysoptera | reverse complement strand
GTGCTAATCATCTCACAAGCTGGAAAATGGGCCATTTCTCTCCTCCCTCTCCCCCTCTTTGTTGCTCACTTATTGGGGAGGAATGGGAGAGAATGAGGGGAGGGGGGGGATCACTTGACCGGCACGGTTTTGTATCAGTCCTCCATCTGCTGCGGAGCTGGCCTGATTATTTTTAAGCCAACATTGGCTCTGTGCATGCAATGGGAGAGATAAGACCGTGTGTGTGTGTGTTTGTGGGTGGATGTGGTCAGGGGGAGAGAGAGAGAGGCTGGTGCTGAGAAGTTTTTTCCAGAGGGCTTTGCAGCAGGGATGGGCAGCAGGCTGAGCTCCTCGGGGAGGAAGGGTTTGTGCCCAGGTGAAGGGATGGGGTCAGTGAGGGAGGGCCATGGGGTGAGATGGGGAAGAACAACCCGGAACAATTTCCTGACATCTGCAGCAGCCTGAGGGAGGCCAGTGCCACCGCTGGGGAGTTGAGTGTCCTAAAGTTTGACATCACACAATGGGGAACACAGAAACACTCATGGAAACACAGAATCAGAGAACGGTTTGAGTTCGAAGGGACCTTAAAGATCATCTCATCATCTTTTTCCAAGCCCCCGCTGCCAGGAGGAGGGACACTTCCACTACACCAGATTTACTCAAAGTTCTGTCCAGGCTGTTGTAAATAAACCTGATATGTGCAAAGGTGCTGTCCTCAAGCTTTGTCCCTCTTTTGGCCAGGGAATGATGGGGAAAAAAAACCATCAAAATTGATATGGAGTTTGCTGCTTTTTAACAGGCCAGTATCAAGCATTCTAAACACTTTTCCTCTTCTGCCCAGGCTGCCTTCCCAGTCCAAAATAACAATTGTTTGTCCAGACCTTTCCACTTCAGACTCTGGAGCTTTCAGTAGTAGCTAAGCAGCTCTGTGAAGGCTTTCAAGCTTGTGCAGAGGGAAACTGAGGCACAAGGCAATGCCTTGCCCACTGATGATATACATTTTCTTTTTCTCCCTTCTGTATGATGGCCATTGCAGCAGACCAATGCAACAGACCAAGGTGGTGAGGTCCCTGTTAGTGCAGCCTGGAGAGGGTGACAAAAAGACAAGGCTGTGAGGCTCCCTTGAGGCAAAATCTCGTGTTTGGAGAAGGTAGACAAACATGCCATTGGTTCTGAGCATTTAGATTTCTCTGTTACAAGAGATATGGAAGGTTAATTTCCCCTTCTCTGAGAAGCAGGTTGCAATCAGCAGGTTTTGTTCTGAGCTGATGTTATCTCCAGCCTCCTCTCCCCACCTCAGCCCCCCTGGCCACGCTGAAGTTTCTCCCTCTCTCTCCACACCTGCTGCTGCATTGCCAACATTGGCCCTTTCTCCCCCGTTCTGCTGCCCCTCTGCAGCAGCTTCTCAGTTAACAGATTGTTACAGCTCCACTCCTTACCTCCTTCTCCTTCTCTTCCTCCTTCAAAACAGAAAGCAATGACCAGACCCCAATGACAGCATCTCTGCAGCTTCAGGGTGTCTCCAGCTCTTTGGCTGCTTCCAAAAAGTTCGATGCATCAGGCAGGAGATGCTGCGACACGCCAAATCTCCTCTGACTAATTTTGCCTTGACTTTCTCAATTCTTCCCTCGTCTCCTGTCGTTTGTAGTTGAGTGCCTTCCACTAGGTCCCAAGACGGCTGATTTCCTCCCTCGGGGCATTGCCAGCTGCCATATATGAGTTTCTCCTATAGAGATTGAATGAAAACATATACTGTGCTGGAGTGTTAACTTGTAATGCAGCTATCAGCAGAAGTACATATCACTCTGGGTGGCATTAGTCAATTATGACAGAAAGCCCATTGGCGACACAAGTCAATTGATAATAAAGCATAATCTCTCTTCCCCCCGTCACATATTTACCAGCCATGAACTACTGTAGCATATTTCCTATTCACAGATGAATGCTCCAGCCGTTCAGATGGGTATTTTTCAGAGCTGAATGCAATCTAGAGGGTTAATGGCTCCAGTGCAGTGGTCTGAGGATAAAGCCACTGCAGGTGCACAGCTAAACGGGGAGTTAATTGGGTAGCAGGTGAACATAAACAGAGAGCACAGAGGGTGTGGAAAAGGCTTCAGTGAGGAGGAAGGACCGGTGGGAATGCGGAGCTGTAGAGCCCCAAAATAAAGACGTATTGAACTTTCCTTCCCCGTGCCGCAGTCTTTGTTGCACAGAGCCTCTGCTCTTTGTGTATCGTTTGGCTCTCCAAAATGCTGCTGCTCTTGCTGTCGTGCTCCCAGCCTGGGATGCAGGCAGGGAGCATCCCAGCAGCTGCTGCTGGAGGACAGGGCTTAGGGGGCTGCTGGTGGATGATTCCTGTCGTGCCATGGGGCTGGCACGCAGAGGGGAGGAAGGCTCCCTGAGATGGTGGGGATGGGCTGCTGAGGGGAGGCAGAGCCTGAGACTGCTCCTCTCATTTCAGGGCATAAAACTAGAGCCTGGGAGATGGAGAGGGGGGAAAAAGAAGCATAATAAGCAGATGGAAACAGCCGGCCCTGCCAGTCTTAGCTGGGCAGTGCAGTGAGCCCCGAGCCAGGCAGGGATGGGAGCAGTGAGGCACTGAGCAGTGAGCAGGCAGTGCAAAGGGCAGGGAAGGAGAGCTGGTAGGAACCACATCCAGCAGGCACAAGGACCCCAAAAGTGCCAAAATAAAACAAAACCCATGGATAGGAGCAGAGGTGCTACAGCCTTAGGGGATCAACCAGTGGAACGGGGTCTCAGTCACCCCCGGTGAGGTGAGTGCTCTCCCACAACAAGGTCGGGGGGGTGCCACCACCAACCAGACCTGGGCTCTCCATCACAAGCCGTGTCCAAAGTGAGCCACTGCAGAGGTGACTCACCTGTTTCTTGGACGATCAGCTCCACACTCTTGTGTGAAGGAGGGTTCTCCCCCCATCAGCTCTGCTGGAGGAACCCCAGACTGCCATCTGAGCAAACCTCCTCAGTGACCTCAAAGGCCATCTGACACCCCTGCTCTGAGCTTTCTATGAATTTGGTGCTGCACTGCTACACCCTGACTTCCCAAAGCTTGCGACAGGGAGCAGCATGAGCAGGCACTGCTAGGCAGGGCTGTGCTGGTGGGGTGGCTGCTGCACTGTTATTTAAAGCTACCTGAAATAAAGTAATCCCGCTTCCAATTTTGTTTCCTGTGTCCTTAAATCAACTGCTCCAGACAGGTCAGTGGTTTTTAATCAGACAAAAGGACCGAGCAGGATTTTAAATTTTTTCCTTTTCTTTGAAAGTCAGACCTGGATTCTTTTAATTGGAGCAGCTCCTGGCTCTTGTGAGAGCACGTTGGGCTGTGGTCTTTCACGCTGTGCTCCTTCAGAGTCACCCAGCTGGCGGTGGGGCACAGGGGAAGCCGTGTCCTCATCCCACCCCACTCTGCTCCACTGATAGCCTGTCGTGCTCGCCCCACCGTGCCAGTCCCTTCCTTTCAAAGGTCCAGGGAGCTCACTTGCAGAGGGACCTTCATCCCGGTGTGGGATGGAGCGGGGCAAGGGGTGCTCCCAGAGAAAGCCGTCGGAGCCGGGTGCTCCCAGCTCCGGAGGCGAGGCAGCAGCAGGCCACCTTCATGGTTGAGTTCCCCCTCACAGCCTGAGCTTTATCTGGATATTGATAACCCCAACAGCTCTCCTAATCAGCCGGTAATGGATTCCACCGGGAGTACCTTATTTATCCACCACCTCTCCCAGCCTCAGTCCTCTGTCTCCTTGCCCTCTCCCGGCCGCTGGGCAGGCACCTCTCGTTTTTCAGAGCAGGGCAGCGCTCTCCTGCCACCAGCTCCTCTGTGGCCCTGCGTCCTCTCCCGAGTGCTTCAAGGCAGATGAGGTGTTTTAAGCCAGATGAGATGGGGGATTTGGTTCTGTTCTCACCTAATGGGGCTGCATTAAGGAGAACAAACACATCTGTTCTTCACCCTCCCTTCTGGCCACGCAGTCCAGGCACACTGTGCTGTGGCCGCCTCCATGAGCAACAGGAGGGCACAAACCTCTTTGTCTTCATGCCTGCATGTACCTGCAGATATGTGCACACGTGTATGCTCTCCTATCAGTGTGTTTTTCCAAAATTTGGCAACATAATTTTTTTTCCATGCCCCAGCCCATCAGGCTATTGAGTGTCTCCATGTTCCTGTGCTGTTCCTCAGTGGGTGAATCTCCAAGTGTGACATAGTCCTGTGTACCCCAAGATCCATGCAGTGACCACCCTGGGTCTGGAAATAGTGTCTTTATATGGCTTTTTAGGCCTGAAAAATTCAGTCAGCCTCTGTACTGACTCTCATGTGTGACACAGAAATGCTCCATTTTATTTTCTCTCTCTGGTACTCTTTGTAGCAAAAGGGAGTTTGGCCACTGGCTTCAGTAGGAGCAGACTTTTGCCCTACAGGCAGTAGACAGTGTCTGGTGCTTCCCTGTCCAAAGGCCAGGTACAAAAGCGATTCCTGGGATGTGTCTGCTCTCTTGAAATGCACAGGCTGGTCTGCAGACACCTAAGTTAAGCCAACAGCTTCTGACACTGAAATACCAGCATGAAGAAGGAAGATAAAGGATGTTTCACAACTCATCTTTTGTTTTCTTCTTTTCTTTCATTGTTTTTTTTTTTTCCTCCAGTCAAAACCTGTATATCAGCAAGATTCAGTGTGGCACAAGAACAGCTCATTACCTTACTGCCTCCAAAAGTTCTTTTGTATTGGGAAGTAATTTCTCTAGGAATGCTGAAGCATGCCTGTGGAAATCACCTTGTCACACTCAGGAGCGCTTGACCTCCTAATCCTTTTTCACAACCCAGGAAACTGAGGCATAGACAAGTAAAAAACTTCACCCACCAACACACACCTGGACCCAGCAGGACTTGTTTTTTCTTACCTTGGAAGACAGACTGGTTTACCTGGAACGGATGGAGTTATGTGACTGTAAAATTGCTGTGAATGAGGACGAGTTTGGGCTCCAGGAGTCCTGCCTCCCAAATCCCTGTTCTAAATACCACATTGTCATAAAAAGCTGACTTTAAAAATAGCGTGCACAACTTTGTGCATGGAGAAGCCAGCAATTTACACAGCTGAGCAAATCATAGAAAACTCTAAACAGGGAGTAGAAAAATATTTACACTTCCAAGGCCTGAGTGTAAATTGAAGAAGTACATCCCATTAATGGGAGTTTATGCACACTGATACATTTCATTTTTCCCTGAAATGCTGAAAATGAAACACTGAGGCACAAAGGTACCAGGAGTTGATCAGTGATGCTGCTTCTGCACCTGCCAGCCAGATGACATCAGGTGAAGGAGTGAAATATATTTCATGCATTGTCTTGACAAAGGGAAGGACAGAAGGTGGTTGGGGTGGTTCTTAGCCCTCTTTTGTCATTTTACCCATCTCTGTGGTGGAGTTGCCCCTGATTCCTACCAGTGTAAAGGAAGTCATACTGGGCTTACCAGATCCTCCACTCATGAAAATCCACTGGTTAAATTTGCATCAGACGAGAATCTCTTCTAACACCATTAAAAGTCAAGTGTGAGGTATTAGAAGAGGAGATGTGCTACTGGTCAGCTGAACACTTGCTTTTGGTTATTCCTACAGCCCCAAAGATGACTAATGTCTCCCTGCTCACCACAGGCATCACTGTCCTCCCTCCCTGAGCAATGGCCACCAGTGACCCCGGCAGAAGTTAAATATGTGCTGGGAAAAATCAGCAGTGATGACAAATATGCCGGGCAAAACCAGCAGTGCTTTTCAGATGAGCAGGTGCCACAAAATCTGGATTGGGTCTGCCTAAAAGTTGGATTTGAGTCTGCCTAAGAACAGCTAGGCTTTGGATTTCTTCCCAAGGAAGACATAGATTTCCGGTTTAATTTTCCTACCTTGCTTGTACCTTCTTTATATACAAATATAAGCTGCAGCTACTACAGCTTGCTTACATATCCCTGTGTATGTATAGTAGCTTTCTGTTGGTGCTGAAGCAAGGCCTGGAGAGTTGTCCCAGTTTATACCAGTTTGGTGTCCCATTTGAGATGGATGCAGCCCACTCTTGTAGCAGTATTTTGGTTGCTTTTTACAGAGTACTGTTGTTTTCAGAGATATTTCTGTTTGCTTGGCTTCCGTTGAGATCATCTTCTTGGTAACTTTTACCTTGGAAAAACACTTTTTCAGTCACTGATCAGCCAAGGTGATAGTTATTGCTGGACTGAGGCATAGGAAAGCTATCTGGGTGTCCTTCTTTCTCCATGCTAGGTTTATCCTAANAAAAAAAAAAAAAAGTCTCTTTACTGGGACACTTCCACCAAAATGCTGGGGAGCTTCACAGAGGAGAGCAGCTTATGTATAGAGAAATTGCCTGGGGGAGGGCCCATGCTGCTCCAAGGTGTTGGGGCTACCTCCTCATTTATCAGCCTGGGGTTGGAGATTTAAGAAATGGGATGTCTCAGGAGGGGATTGGAAAGTGGGGAAAGCTGTGGCTTATATGGGATTGAAACAGGGGAAGGAGAAGGCAGGAAAAGCCACAAAAGAAGGGGACCAGAGTGGCAGTGAGCTGGCAGTGAGCTGGAAGTGACAGGTGACAACAGGAGCAGAGCCAGTTCATTAAGACAGTCTTTAAAATGTTTGCTGGCTGAAAACTCCGTGTGACAGGTTGGGGAATGATTGACACCAATCAAATCCTCACCTCTCGCAACAGAAGGTGTCTAGTATGGCCAAAGTGTTAAATCCCCAGCAATATCCCTGACCATAGTGTCACAGCAGTCAGAGGCAGGGCCAAGCTGAAGGGTGCAGACAGATCCTATAAATTTGATTTAAAACATCAAGAATTCATCGCAGTTGGCTCACCAGTCCAGTTCTGTGGGTGAAGCAGGATTTAAGGAATGATCAATACTTCTGCAGAAGACTTTACTGCTGAGGGTGGGTAATGGGGCTGGAGCAACAATGAGATCTAAAGATAAAGAAGCTGCCCTTCTACCTTAGAGGGGAGAGAGGGGCTTTTTAGGCCTTGCCCTTCACTCTAATCTTGTCCTCTGTCCCTTCAGGCCCTTTAATTGATCGTTTAGGGACAGAGGTCAAAGCGTCAATACAATTAGGTAGCTGCTGTTGGTTATATGTACATGACATCTAGAAAATGGTATGTGACAGGAATCAGGAGAGGGAGGACAAAAAGAATAAAATGAATAAAAATTATTGGTTTTGCATTTAGAGGATGTATTTTAGGGGAACCAGGAAATGGCTAGGTCTCCTGTAATTGAACTGCAAGACTAAACTGTGAGGGTACCTCTTTCTTTCAGGGGGTTGTGTTGAAATGCATCATCTCCTGAACATTTCTGTTCAGCCTGGTTGTTGTTATTGGTGTTGGCAGCCTGGGAGACACAAACAGTTATTTTTTCTTCTTCCTCCTAACAATTTTTAACCTAGCTGTTGTTAAAGATTCATCATACTTAAAAACACCCAATGCTGACTTCTCATTACTCCCTACCTAAAAACACTGCAGAATCCTCTTTACAGTTATTTATTATGCTCATCTTATAGATTGCTTTCTGGGACATAGCGAGGTTGTGGCAAAGATTCCAGTTCAGGCTTTATGCCGGAGAGCCAGGACCCCTTTCCTCCTCAATTCCAGCCCTGTGGATTGAGGATGTGGGGGCAGAGGAGTGAAAAGGGGTGCATGCCCACTTCCACGAGTGAGGGAGAAAAGGTGAGAGGTGAGAGGACCTCTGAGCCAGAGAGGTCCTGTGAGCTCTGTGGGAACACAGAATAAACCCTGACTCACATGCTTTGCTTCCTGGGTGTGGGTGAAGCTTAGTTTCAGCAAAAGATAGTAAAAAGGAGGGAAATTTAAGGTAAATCCTTGCTAGAACCAGTGCAAAATTGATGAGGGGTTAAATTTCAGGAAGGGTTAAACAATCCTGAGCTGGCTGCTGGTGCCCAGCTGTGTTGCAGCAATCATGTTTCCCTTCCCATCTCTCTGTTTTCTAAGTGAATCACAGGGCTTGTTCTTAACGTGCTGCAAGATCTGGGTATGAAACTTGCTGTATAACGACTCAGTATAATTACCCAAAGATGAATGTTGTGCTCACACAGTGTCCAGAATACATTTTCCTCCACAGAGGGGATGTCTGTATGTCATGCTGAGAAACATGGACAGGCCAGTGCAGGCTGGAAGCTTTTCCAGACATTCTGCAGGGAGGCAGAGGCGATCTGTCAGCACCTCTCACGGACACCAAACGAAACAAACAAAAAAATATTTAGATGAAAAGCCCTTTAACACACTAAACAGAATGCCTAGAGGAGAATGTTCCTCTTCATCATTTAATCAGGCACAGATCTAAGCCAGAAGTTTTCTGGGGTTTGACGTACGAGGCTGAAGGCGAAGGAGCTCTGAGGCACTCACCAGCTCTTACCCTGCTCTCTGGGAAGGATCACCGACCTACTCAGCTGTCAAAAACCATCTCTGTTGTTTCAGACCTGTTGCCCACGAGCTCCACTTAGGCTTTGCATTACCTGGTGGAAGACAATAAAAACCTCTTACAAAGACAGCCAAAATTGCTAGAGAATCTTCTTTTCAAAAACAAAAACCTGGAAGTTCAGCCTTTGGGAAATTCATTTTCTATTGAGATGTAATTTGTGGAGTTTTTAAAGAGCAACTTTGGATTTTCTGGTTTAAGAGGACTTGAAGGAAGGCAACAAAGTATAAATCATAAAGACTGAATTTTTTTTCCCCCTAAATGTTTTTCTTGACATGTTTTTGAATGCCATAAGGAATCTGTTTCTGCCTGAAAACTAGTGTTTGTCAATATATAGTATTCCTTTGCTCCTTGGAAATACGAGCAGGAGATTAAAATTCAGATCTGTAGAAAGCATTAGAGTACATCTCTGAGGCCAGTAACAGCTCCTTTTATCTGATGGCAGCACAGTGCATAGGATACAAGGTTGAAGGCTTCTCATCCTGTCCCAAAAAGGCAGCAGTGGAGACTTTCTCAACCCATTTTAGGATGTGATACTCAGAGCACCATTTTGATAGGACCAGCTGCTGGGAATTTTTGAATCTGTGAAACAGGTCTGGGGTCCTTATAGGAAGGCACCTGATTTTTCAAAGGGTTTTTCAGGATAATGCCCTTTTTCTCACACGTGTGTAGCTCTCATTTTCCAAATTATGATGTGAGGGAATGGACAGACCTTCCCTTCCAGATGCTCCATCCACCTTCACTGAGTGTGGAAAGGTCTGTGGTATTTGCTGCTCCTATAGATCTGACACAAAAGAATTGTTTATTAACTTGAGATGGAAAATCAAGCAGCTGCACTAGAGAAAGACACCTTTCAGGAGAAACAGCCCTTCCCAAAGCTGCTGTCCGTAAATACTTGGATTTTTCTCCCTTGGTTCCCACTTGCTTGTTGGGATAGTTATCAGCAGGGATTAGGACACTCCTACAAGACAAGACGTGGCTCTAGACCCAAGCAGGAGCTCATGGCAGAGGATAAAGTCTTCCTCTTCCCCAGCCATCTTTCAGAGGAGGGTACTGCAGATGTTTGTGGTGTTTTACGTGCTCAGCCAAGCTCCTGCTCTCATTTCCATCAGCAGGAGCTTTGGTGTGGGTTGAACTGGCATCAGAATCAGGCCCTTATTTAATTCCCTTCCCACATTGCTAGAGAAGCGTGTCTGTGTGCACTCCACAGCGCATGAATGCCTTGCTGTCCCTCGAGGAAAGAGACTCATTGAATAATCCTTTTTGTTTAGTATTATTAAGTGGACCATGGCCCCGATTTTGCTTGTTTTGCTGCTACTCCTTCGGGACGAGAGAGGTGGCCTTGTTCACACCACTGACTTTCAACATGGTGAGCAAGATTTAAAGAAATATAAGCCCCTTCAAGAGAGGAAGGGTTACACGGCAGAGCTGAATAATGGGCTTTAATAGGCAAACCAAACAGTTAAATAAAAGATGCACACGGCATGCTAAAACTTAAGGAATGCATATTCAATGCAATGCATTATTAAATACAACGGTGAACATATGGGTGCCTACAATTAATGTATATAAATAGCTGATAAAATTGCTCAGTATTAGAAAGCTAGCGGCAAAAATGACCTCATATGTCAAGCAGACAAGCAGGCAGTTACCATTTTCTTTGTACACCTTACAGATGATAAATTAGTTTTATGGTCTGCATGGGGCCCTTATCACATTACAGCACCAAGTGTTTGATAAAGAAAAAAAATGCCTCAGCTAAAAATCGAACTGAAATTTGGAGTCCCCGTGGACCTCATTTTTTTAACGTAAAGAATTTTAACCAACTTCCTTTTGGAAAGATTTATTGCTCTAAAGAGAAATGTGTATCTCTATCCCATGTGCTTTTATTACAACTTCTTCTCTTCCCTTCTTCTTCTTCTTTTTTTTTTTCTCTCCCTGACATTAGGTATAATATGAGACTGCTGTAACAGATTCATTATTGATTAGGGGGTTTAGTGGTTACAGCAGAGGGAAGGGGCAAGCAGGACTCCTGGGTTCTGATTCTTTTTTTACTGACCTTGGGTGAGCTGTTTCAGCTCCCTGAGACTCAGTTTCTCCATCTCAAAAACAGGGAGGAGCAGGAAAGTCACCATTAGGCAGAACTATTCATTGTGCCCAGAAATCCCAGAGAAAATCCCAGTGCTGGGCTTGTCCTGCAGCCAGTGGTGAGGAGGGATTCAGCAGTGGAGGCTGTACCCTGGGACACATGGTGCTGCAGCTCAGAAATTAGTTTCCTCCTTTACAAAGGAAGAGGGATGAAGAGATTAATTTGCCAAGGAATCCAGCAGTTTTGCCTCTGCTAACCCTCTACTTTTGACTGACCTTTTCCTGCGTTCATCAATCTCTGCTCTGTCGGCACATGAAGTACCTTATGGGCACATCTTCCAAACCTTATATCCCTTTTCCAGAGCTAAGAAACGTGTTTTGGGGTCCAGTGAGGGAGCTGGGAGGCACTCTTGGGCCTGTTGTTGGACACAAAGGCTGCTGTGTGGGGGGAGGATGCAGCCACACTGCCTCCATGCACACAGCCTGAGGTCCAGCAGATTTTAGAGGGACCAAGGCAGTGCCAGAGCCAGCCCCTGGATCTTTCTCCTCCTGGTTTGGAAAGGCTCTTTGCAGAGCTGGTCTTCAGGAAGTACCAGTTTCCCAGCTTTGGCAAGTTATTTTGGAGGGTTGTATCTCCAATACAACTCACTCCAATTATAATCTCATAAACAATAACCCCCACCTTTTTTTTTTTTTTT
>VZRO01004734.1:869156-885797 GCA_013397915.1 Daphoenositta chrysoptera | reverse complement strand
AAGGAAAAGCACTGACAAAGTCAGATACAACCTGACACCCTGTTGGGGTGGTGGTAGCAGTCCAAACGTAGTAGCTCAGTTGAAGTGGTGATTCAGCAGTCTGGTCTCCAGCTGAAAGTCCAGTGGTAGCTCTTGTCCTCTGGGAAGCCAGTAGACAGGGCTCCCGTGGTGTTTGCAATCTCACCTTATATCCAGGATGGAATGCTTGTCTCCTCCCTCTGGGCGGAGCATCCCACAATGGGATGATGTCATTTTGTCAGTCATGTGGTAAGGCCTTGATTGGCCATTAACACAATATTGTCAGGAATGGGTTATGTATGAGTCATGTGGCAAGACCCATTAACAGGAGATAGTCCAGAGGGTGGAGGCAAGCAACACCACCCACCTGGTGTCAACAGTTCATGTAGATGGCAATAGAATACACTGCAACCCAGGACACTGGGGCTGCCCCATCCCTGGAAGTGTTCAAGGCCAGGCTGGAAGGGACTGGGAGCAACCTGAAATATTGGAAAGTGTCCTGCTTATGGAAGGGGGTTGGAAATAGATAATATTTAAGGTCCCTTCCAATCCAAACCATTCTGGGGTTCTATGCCAGGCAATTGGTTGCCAGATGTAACATTGAGCAGACTTTTGGTTAAATATTCTCTGGACAAGTTTAGTTATTGATGCATGTCTCTATTTGTCTGAATCTCCCCTCAACAATGTAAATAATTAGCTACTTGTGACATAGTTTTTTAGGACACTTTTGGATGGGAAAACACTGCTCACATTTAATCACTTGCTGAAATCACTAAGACATTAAGATTTAAGCTTGTGCTTAAAATTAAGCACAGAGTTAAACACCTTTATGAATTAAATTAACACATTCTTGCCATGCAATGAAGTTGAAAATACCTTTGGAAGTCCCTCTATAAAAATGAGTAATGTTGTATTTCCCCACTGACAAATCCTTACTAAAATGCCATACAATGAAAGAAGAATTTATAGCTGTAAACACGGCTTGCAAAGAGGGAGGCAACCTCCAGAATTTAGCAATCACATTTGTTAAGGTTTCTCTAAAGCCTAAACTCCCAATTAACAAGCAAATCATCATCAGACAGTCAGTGAATGGCAAATTCATTCTATTCAACATCTTTTCAGAAGTGGATTTTGTGCACTTATCTCCATGAAAACCCAGCAGGAAAGTTTTCCATGAGAATGATCCTACATCTGCCTGTTTTTAATGACTGTAATGGCAAGCAATATTCTACAATTACTTTGGTGATCTCATTTCAAGCATGCAAATCATATTATTTAAGAGCCCAGCAAAAGTCATTTATTTCTTGGAACTGCCAGCTAACTTTGGTGGGGTGAGGAAGCGCTGCGCTTGGAATTAAAAGCCCTGATGTCTTGTAACCTTCCACGGTGGAGTTATAAAATTTGTCCAACAAGGTCAGACAAGAAATCCTGAAAATGAGTGAGAGAGAAAGAGAGAGAAGGGGGGGAGAGCCACCACCCTTCATTGTTCATTACCAAGTCATCTAGGTGTTCTCTTAGCTGAAAGAAGAGTTCATAACGGGTTCGTCATATTGGGCAGAAGCTGATGGCAGAAAAAAGTGGACACAAAGTCATCCCAGAAGGACATCTGGGAAAGAGGATCCTATCATTGGCACTGTGGCCATCCTGTAAAGCCCATGAATATCTTTTCTGGGTTTGTTGTAGGGAAAACAATTCTTTCTTTCATCCTGGATGTATATATACTGTTGTGGTTTTGCTAACTCATACATCAAGATGTAGATAATATCTTGCTGTCTGTTTCCTGTTGGTGCAGCTGTCTGTTTGTCTTTACTATCCTTTTCTTTTTTCTTTTTATGGGATGGTAAAGTCAGGCTTCTTAGGCTAAAGCTGTCAATTAATTTTGATACCATAAAGAAAATACGATTGCCTTAACACAGCCTATTTTCAGCTTATACTTTACTTATTCATTTTGTTTCAATGTTTGCCTCTTTGCTTGTTTGTTAATTTAACCCATGTGGAGACTCAGTGAATGGTGTGACAAGATATATATGACAAGAACGATTAACAAGGTATGTGATACCACCTCACTTCAGGTTGCCAATCCTGTATAAGCCTGATAAAAGCTGCCAAAAAAAAAAAGCAAAAGACTAGCTTCTAATTATAGTGGATTTTTTTTTTTTAAATAAATCTCAGCCACTTTCTTTATTCTTTTATCCCTATTTTCCTGCCTTGTTCCAGCTGCCAGTTGCTTAAGGAAGGTGTGAGTAGGCCATGGGGGAGGCAAAACCTCTTTCTGCAGTGTTTCATATCAAAGCTTTGAACAGTTATCCCACACCCCTGTCTCATAGCCACCTCATTTTATCACAGTTACAAGGGGAAAGATTTTGTGGAAACTGATTATTAGTTTCACAAGAGACAATTGATTTAAAATGGCTAACCAGACTGCTGAGCAGAATTTCTCCGAGTGGGAAGAGACGTAGCCCTTAACAGGAGGTTAAGAAAGAGATGTGGGGGCCTTAGAAAAGCAAGGGGAAGGTTCCTCCCTGTCATCTTCTTTCTTGAGCCTCATCCTTTCATCCTTTGCCGGCAGCTTTCCTCTGGAAGATTTCAGGGTGAGCAGTCCTCGGGTGATGAGCTGTTGGAATTGCACCGGGGAATTATGTGTATGGAAGTACTAAAGCTTCACACAGACGCCTTTCCTTCCCTGTTTGGTTCATCACTGGTCAAAATGAACAGTGTCAGTTCTGTTCTCACTCACAAGGGTATTAAATCAAAGTAAACCTGGGACTTCTCCACCGAAGTGTGCCAGACTGTTACACCAAATACCCTCTCATTTAGCATATTTAGAGTACCAAGTTTGTAGCCTCCGGTTGGAGATTTCCATCTGCAAGATATTCTGTCTTCTTAGTCACTGAAATCAGCAGGGCTTAAGCTCTTTGAAATTTTTATATGTCTGAGGCATTTACTGGTGAATTATATTGCAGAGTTATTTAATGTCTGAGCACAAGTGATTAAAATACTACATCACTTACAGAGCTTTGGTTCTGTGCTATTCCACCCCCATGCTGGAGTCTTTAAGTCTGCTCTCCAGTTTTGTCATCTCAGCTTGGCCACTGTGCACCAATGACTCTGCTTCAGACAGGTGAATGACCTTGGTTCTGGTTGTATTCAGGGTTACATGGGTTTGGGGGAAAGTGCTGTTCTTTATTATGTATATAATAGTAACCAAGGTTTTTCAGAAACAAATTAAGGACACAAATCTTACCCTCAAGAGTTTATGATTTGAATGGATCTATAACATGATGAATGAACACAATAGAAGCAGAAGGAGGAAAGAAAAATATAGGGTCAAGCATCACTAGAAAAATCTGTGTCGTTTCATTGATGAATTACACATACATTTACTGGTTCTATTTCAAGTGTTATGGAGTGTAATTGGTATTGTATGTACATATACATGAAAGATGACCCAGAGATAAGATTGCTAGAAATCAGCTGCTGCTGCTAATGCAGCAAATCTGTTAAATGGTATATATATTTTTATATATGTATTATTAAATCCATAAAGTCATTTAATATTTTTTTGGAATGATACAGTCCTCTGAGTGACTGGCATCTGGCATGCTCTCAGCAACATATCAGACACTCTTGGATGACACTGGCTTTTCAGGGAATGGGGATGCCAAGGTTTTAACACAAAAATTACTTCTGCCCAGTGTGAATCAATAACTCTATTCTTTCATTAGTCACTCACACTTTGAGCCCATGACACTTGGTCTGCTTGACCTTATTTATCCCACCATGGGGTTCATGGTAAAGGAAGCCATTGACAACCAAACAGCATCAATAATTGTGATCCCTGTATCTTCCAACCCAGAGATAAACGCCCTAAGTTATGATTTCAGCTAGTGCTGTTAACCCCAGACTGGTTTTGATTACCAATTTTATAGGGGATAATTCTTTAATTATAAATTATTCTCGATTGGAAGGGCTTAGGAAATGTCTTGAAGACCCTAGGCGCATGCTAGGGAGAAGGAGAATTGTGGAGTCACAGAATCACAGAATGTTAAGGGTTGGAATTGACCTTAAAGGCAATTTAGTCCCAACCCTGTCTGCCATGGGCAGGAACACCTTCCACAAGACCAGGTTGCTCAGGGGCTTGTCCAGCCTGGCTTTGAACACCCCCAGGGCTGGGGGATCCACAGCATCTCTGGACAACGTATCCCAGTGTCCCACCACATTCACAATGAAAAATTTGTTCCTAATGTCCAACCTAAATTTATCCTCTTTCACTTTTTACCCGTTACCCCTCCTTCTATCACTACAGCTCCTAACTGAGAGTCCCTTTCTGGCTTCCCTGTGGGCTCTCTTCAGATACTGCAAAGATTTTTTTCCCCTTCTCAGGGTATTTCCATTTATGCTCTTAGTACTTACAGAGTGTTTTTTTTCCAGAGCAATGCCAACAAAGCGTGACACGTACCAAGTCACAGTGAGGAAATACAGGATAACAAGGAAATTACTGTGGACTGCTGTTGGGTTAATGTGGCTGGAGTATGACAGGAAAGGGAGAAGGGGTTTGAGTGTGTGAGAAGGTGTGATCAGATGAGATTTTTGATTCAACAAACAGAGCTGATTTGTTTAAGAACTAGGAAAGTGAGTAATTAGAGGGATAAAAATTTACTTAGATAATTTTTTGTCTCTACTGTTGTTTCTTCCCCCAGGCTGTCAGTAATGATTTTTGGTCCGGAACAAGCCTATACTGGAGCCAGTCACTGTCATGGGCAATAAATACACACAGCACACACAAACTTTTGACAGAACTTTATCCTCTATAACACAGCTCTTTTCCCCACCTGATGGCATTCCTGAAATTTTCTGGATTCACCGCTGCCAGTACATACCTATCTGCATGTAAATCCATACTTAGAACCTGCCTGTACTCACTGTTTATGTTGAGTGTTAAGTTACACCAAGGCCATTCTCATGTGTGTCCTCTGCAGGCAAAGGCGTGGTTGGCCATCCTGTGGCTCTGGGCAAGCCTGGAAGTGGCTATCAGCTGCAACAACCAGGCAGCCATGCAAGCTTGAGGTTTGGTGGGGGCTATAAACCTTGCCAGGGAAGGGAAAAGGGGGGAAATAAATACTGTGACAGTAGTGCAGCTGAGCTGTGACATGCGGAGCTACACAGTCTGCTAAATCAAAAGTAACTCAAGGTGGCTAGGTGAGTTATGGTCAGACTTCTGACTGCAGTAAAATCGGTTTCATTGGGAACATATCTAAAGTGAGGCGAGATGCAGTACAAATAAAAGTGTGAGGCGGGTTTGAAGATTTTAAGGAGTTACTGTTTCTGGAGCAAATGTAAAACATATTAATATTCAAATAAAAAAACCCAGAAACAGAGACATTAAATGAGTTTTTTCTGATCTCCCATCTTATTTATAAGTAACGAAGGACAAGAAATCTTTCTGCTTCTATTCAAGTGTCCAAATGGACAGCCTAAAGTGAGGCACCTGAGCTGCATTTCCCTGAGAACAGTGTGCTGATGTTTGGTCTGTCTGTCTACCTGCTTATCTAGTTCTCCCTCTAATCACTTGAAACCACAGAATAAACTAACAGCAGCTTTCCCACATGAAAACAAGTGTATTATCTTTTTATATTTTCTGAAGCAGGCCAGCATTTCATCATTTCACTGTGTTCAGTTGTTATGTTAGATTGTTTAATGTAATAGAATGACATGACACTGGTACACCAGATACATCAGAATTATGAACGCTGGAAAGAGACAGTGATAAAGTGTTTTGAGATACATGCAATCCTGATAGTGCTATAAGTTTCTGCAATTGATTAAAGACATTTCCCCTGTGCCACCTCATTATTACACATCAAAGGGGAAAAACAAGGGCAAGCTGGATAGTGGAAAAAAAAAAAAGAAAAATATGTTGTTGTATCCATGCATCAGAAGTCCCCCAGATGTGTTAAATTAATATACAAGTAAAAGTAAGCTTGAGGGAGAGGAAAAGAGATTTGGGGGGCAGAAACTTTGTGTTGGTTGTCTTGTTGATTGACATATCTGGAATAGAGATTATGGGAAAGCATCAGAGCAAGTAAGAAAAAGACAAACTCATAATTGCTGTAGAGATCAAAGTGCTTTCCAGCAGCTGTAAGAATGACAGAGATGCTGATGGTCCAAAATGACTGTGAGGGTAGACCTGGTGTTGGGCTGGCATCAAAATTAAACTTCTCTACCATTTGAAGGTGTTCAGGGGTAACATTAAAGTTTGCTGAAAATTAAGATTATATTGAGGTGAGATCCTTGGCTCTCACTTTATTTCAAGATTTCTAGAAGGAAAAAAGGAAAGTCCAGAAGCCCTACTCATTTGTGGGGATGTGAATCTGTCAGGCACTCCAAACACTTCATTAAAAGCACTGATTGTATTCCATTAATCAACAGTCATGGACTGAGGGTTTTGTGGGTTTGGGAGAGCTTTGGGGTGATCTGAGAATGAACATTGCTGTCCTGAGCTCATGCAAATATCCCCAAACCTCAACTCATTGGCTTTTAAGAGAGATCTAGAAAATATGTGGAAACCACACGGATGAAATGAAGGCTGGTTGATTCGTTGAGCTGATGAAATACAAGAATATCAAGGAAGTGCAAGAAGATGCCAGAAAATCCAGATATGATAAGTCCAAGATAAAATGCTCATCACAGTGCATTTTATTGCCAGTGACACATGATTTTCTTACAGCCCAAGTTCACAAGCTCTCAGAGGAGCTACAATCCTCACTGTTCAGATGATGACCAATGTGGGAGAGAAGCAAAGACACAAGATCACAGGAGGAATCTGAATTGATTACCTGAGAACCAAACCTGCATAATTTGGAGTTCAGACCCATCTTTTAATGGTCACAGAGTTTTAATGGTCACAGAGTTTCTCTTCTTCCTGTGTAATGGTATTCTGCATCCCACAACACTTCTTTCCCCCTGAAAAGGGATGCTTATCAATTACTGAAATAAATCTGTCAAAAGTGAACACAGATATGAGTAGTTTTCAAGGAAGCTTCTACCAAATGGTCGGTGGTCTTCGTGGGCTGAAGTCGGTCCCTTTTTTCTCCAAGCTGCTAGCATTTTGTCCTCACTGAAATGCTTGTGGGCAGCCTTTGGAGGAAGCCAAAACTGGGCTCATGTCTGAAGGTAAACTACTTGCCAGGTACTGACATTTCTGAACAGAGTGAAAGCCCTTAGGTCAAGCAGTCTCACAGAAAAATGTGCAAATGCTCCCCCTTCTAGTCATGCTTGGGGACTGGCAGGGGAACATCTGCCTGCAGAACTATTTGTCTGTCACCTTTTCCTGTCATTTAACTCACTCTTATAGAAAGAAAATTCCATTTCACAAGTCTTTGGAGTCTCAAAGCTTCTTTCCCATTTTCAAGCCATTATTTTTTTTCTTAGTATTGACTCATTCAGGTCATATGTTTTAGCTGATGTTCTTGTCCAAGCTTTCAAACATCACATCACTGAAAGTGTTTTTAATAAAAAATCAGTGTGACTTGTCTTAATGACACATCCTCCCTTCCTCTCCAGGGGAGGAGTAGGAAGACACCTAGGTAAAGGATCTAGCTAAGAAAGACCCTAGAGATGCACCTGCCTTCACTGTCAAAAGAATTTCCATTACTCGAATTTATATATCTATAAAAGTCTTAGAAAAGCAGATATTAACACTACTGAATGTCCTTCATTATAAGGCAAGGCAAGACCTGAAACAACACTTTGTTCATGACTCAGGCTCAATAAAGACAGGACATTGCAAGTGCCAACCCAAGAAAATTATTTTCCCAAGCATAATCAGATAAGCCTTGAGAAATAAGAGTAGATTCATAGAGTGTTTGGAGAAATAGCCAATGGGGAGCCTCCTATCTATTGGCAAGACCCTTACTGACGTCAGTGAGAGCATGACAGAGCCCAGGATGCAGCAGACGAGGCATTAGGGATACAAAAATACCACATAAAAATACCACAGGCATTTTGCTCTTCAACATTAATAACAAATGTCAACAGTCAAGTGCTGCTTCTTCAATATGAAGCTGTGATATCCAGCCAGTAGGTAATCTCTCAAGACTTCCCAGCAGCCATTTATAGCTTCTGATAAGGTAGAGGATTCATTTTCTTAGCTTGCCCCAGATCCTCTTCAAAACAGGAGTTTTACTTGTGGGAGTGGAAATATGGATGGGGTCAATCACTGATTTCATGGCAAGGATGAGAGAGAGACTGGGATACTGTTAAAGGATTAGGAACACCTTACTTCTGCTGTCATCTCTGTGATATCCTAGTTATGGCAACTGAAAATATATTCACACAGGTACCTAACCATGCTGTGATCTACGTCAGAGTTAGTCCCATGTCAGTAGAATCACAGGTTATGAGACTTGGGAAGAGATGTGAACCCAAGGAAAGGTCCTGCCAGGGTAAAAGCAGAGTTTTAGAGCTCAGCTCTGTCAGAGGAAGCCATACAACCCTGGCCAAAACATTGTCTTGTTCTGCCTAAGAGCACTGCTTATAAGTCTTTTTTCAGAAGTATGTCCTTCAGTCTGGCTTTCAGGAACATGAAAAAGCAAAGATAGGAGGAAGCACCATTATTGCACAGGTGTCAGAGGGCACAGCATCCTCGTGTCAGCTGATGAGCTTCACTTTTCATGGTTTGAAAAGTTCCATCCCAATCTTTGCTGGTAGTTTTAGTTACGCTGTAGAGTTTCATGTCGGGATGTTGGAGGTGTAAATATGTTTTTCTTTCAGCTGGCGATGATGTGGGAGTGGTAGCTTGCTAAGAGGAGAGTCTGAAAAAGTAGAAATAATTCAAGTTACTGTAGAAAGATTTTCTAAGAGCTTGTTTGGCTTGAGCTCAACTTCTCAAGATTTTGTGAGCCTGAGGACCACTGATTGCCCAAAACTTTGTGAAATCAGAAAAAGTCCTTCTGAAAATCTGGGTCTTACTCTCACTTTGCCTAAATTTACCATCCATGAATCCGGAACAATGATGCTATTAAAAAAAAGCAACACAGTAAGGACTGTGGCAAGCTCTGTGCTGTAGAGATAGAGACCCTTTAAATACCTCTGAGAGAGTTCCATGTCCAGTGCCTGAACCATCCATCAAGGCCTGAGTTAACCCCCCTTCCTTCCTGTTTTGAAGTCTGGTGATTTCACTGCATGTAGCTAGACTCTTGGCAGCCCCACAGAGATTTTCCTCTCGCTTTCTGGTGCTGTTTTATTCTATGAATTGTTTGCACTTCAGGAACAGGAGAATGAATTGGTCTCTATGGAGTGTTGATGCCATTTCAGACTGAATAGGCTGGGGGACAGCTAACCCTCATGACAGAATAAAATACAAAGAAAGCTTTATTGGTGTCCCCCTCCCCTTTTAACCTTTTAAATACCTCTTTGTGAAGGACCTATTGTCTGCTCTTCTAAATTAAATCTGAGATGAGGAGAGGACAGAGTAAATTCTAACAGGTGGAAGGATTGCAGAGCAGCTAGTCTGAGCTATGGAAACTTTATCTGTGTTGGGAACATACCTTTGGGAATTCACTTTTGCTTACTGCTCATGAGGTAGATCAACAGAGCCTTGTCTTTATCCAGGTGGTTATTGGCCATGGTGGAACCTTTGTTTGTGCCATCCCCTGGCAGTTTCCTTCACGTGGTGTCCCATTACAGGTTAATGATATTTTGCATTTACAGCTCATTTTAGTTTTACCAGTTACATTTCCTGGTTCAGCTTCACACTCCTCGTATTTGGAAAGTTGTTGAATCTCTGGCAATGCAAAATGCCCAGTCCTCCTCGTTACCTTAAAAAATGCCCGTATTTCTGCCTTTTGCAACACGTTCATCTTTCTGCCTCGGGCTTCTTACCACTGAAGTTTCAGACAACCAGGCACGTCCTGTCTGGAGAGGGAAAGACTAAAGGGAGTCATGATGAATGTCCATAAACACATAAAGGCATGTCCCTGAAAAAGGAAAGGAACCAATTATCCTCATTAGTCAGTGAGAACAAAAAAAAAAAAAAAAAAAAGGGGGAAAAAAAAAGGAGTGATAGGTTCTAAATGAAGCACTGAATATTTAGGTTGACTGTTATGGAAAACTTCATAACTATTAGTACATTTAAGGCAATGAAGCAAGTCACCCAAGGGAGGTAGTCAGATCACCTTCATTGGAGATAGTCAAGGGAAGGTTTGACACTCATCCATCAGAGAAGTGTTAGAGATAATTAAATCAGTCTTGCCCCAGGCAAAAGGATGGACTAGATAATTCACTAGTGCTCCTGTTCAACCCAGCAGATTCTATATTTTTCCTTCTTAATTGGAAAGATATAAATGTGTGTGTGTGTGCATGTGTGTGTATGTGTACCACAATTCCTATCAATCTCCTTTAGCCATGGAATGGCTGAAGGAGTGACATTTCTTAGCTTTATTCTCTGTGTTTTGAAAGGTTTACTCCAACCTGCCTCAGCAGCTTTTTCAGGTGCCTGTTTGCAGAGTTGAGAAGAGGATCAGGTACTGGCAGCTGTTGGTGTTAATTTTTCCACTTGATTGGTTTTGTTTTACTAAAAAATTAGCCCTTAAAATATACATCTAGACAGGAAGAATTGTCTCCTTGCCTGTCTGACTACTCAGTGCCACAGACAGACTAGAGAAACACCTCTGAAAGGCACTTTTATTTAAATGTTCTTATTTAAAATCCATCCCTCTCTGGAGTTGCCTGTCTCTTTCCACTGGTTTTATAGGGACCCCTGATATTGCTGATGTTTTTAGACATCTAAAGACTGAAATGAAGCATCCTGAGCCTGCCCCTTGCAGCCCTGCACAGGCTGTTTTCCCATGCCTTTGTTTCCCTGCTGATGAAGCAGGGTAATGGCCATGGCAAGGCACCCAGTGTGCTGTGCATTTTGCCCATTACAATTAGCGTGATTGTCTCACTGCTAGCTTGTGCTTCTCCATCTGTTTGCAGCCTCCATCTGCTGTCTCTCCCCTTACAGTCAGGTGAGTCTGAAGATTTGGATAAACCTGGGAGGTGTGCTGTGGGTTGTCTGTGGCAGCAGGTGCCTGTGCTCAGCCCTGTGCTGGGGGCTGCAGCCAGGCTGTGATGCCTGACCCCGTCCCACAGATGGGACAGCAGCACAAGTGGTGGCCAGGGCAGTGACAGTGGAGTTCCTTGATCTCGTGGTCCACCTTCCAAAGAAAGCTGCTATGGCATAAACCAGGCCCCCTCTCGTTTTGATTGCTGGCAATCACAGAGCACTACAAGGACATCTTGGAGAGTAAATTTAGAAAGGATTTTGAAATCTTTCAGACAAAGGATGATGTTGATGTTCATACACTGGGAGAAATACTGCACAGGTAGGCACCATCATTTTTTGGCAGCTCAAGCGAAGCATCCTTTATCACAGCTGAGGCTGCAATGCAAGAGTTAATTCCTTTTTTAAGTGTGCAAGCTGAGTGTAATTCTACCGGAAGAATCTGCTCTAAAAGGCAATTAAAACTTTGCACAGTGAAACTTTATGGATAACAGAGGAAGGAGTTTGCCACCTCCTTTACCTTGATCTTTACAACCCTAATAATACCCACCATACTGGGAGAGCTTGAGTGGTCCTTGCAAGAAGGGCCTTCTTCCAGTGTGTGTGCAGGCAGCAAGAACATCACTGTCTGTCCTCACAGCTCAGAGAGAGACCGAATGCAAACTGACTGTGTACAATAAATCAGGTCTGAATTAGGTCAGCAGCAAATGGAGAAAGATCTTCTGCCCTTTCATCCAACTACTGTTAGCCAGTGTGTTATTAACACCCTCCCTCTTGGGCATCAGCCCTCCCAAATTCTGTGATGCTCCAGGGCCACTTTAACACCATAGATGAGATAATTCAAGCATTTATTTTAGCCAGTGGTGGTCCTTACTTCCTAACATGCTAGAGCTGAGCACAGAACCCTGGAATTACAGAATATCCTCAGTTGGAAGGGACTCACAAGGAAGTGGGTCCAGCTCCCATCATTGAAGTCCAGCTCCTGGCCCTGCCCACAAGAATCCTGACAATCCCACCATGTGTCTGAGGGCACTGCCTAAATGCCTCTGTCAGGCTGGGGTTGTGACCACTGCCCTGGGGAGGCTGTTCAGTGCCCAGCCACCCTCTGGGTGAAGAACCTTTACGTAACATCCAACCTAAACCTCTCCATGCTCAGCTTGACACATTCCCTTGGGCCCTGTCACTGTTCACCAGTGAGAAGACATCAGCAGACCTGGTTTAGCAGAGCAATGGTGATAGGATAATGGTGGTTTTTAACTTTCATTCTAAAGTATCTTTAGGTTAGATTATGAAGCAAGAAAGGTCACCTGAACATAGACTGAGTGAGTGAAAACCTTTATGCTCCACAGTTTGCAGGAAGTCATAGTATGATACATTGAAACCTACACAGTCTTGTCTCAACAAGAGACAAGATTGTCTGTTGTTCCACAGACACTCCTGGCTGTCACTGCATCCAGCAGAATTTTAAAAATATCACCAGAAACATTTGGGTGAGCATATCCCTGAATCTGGTAGCTCCTGCTGGCTCCCAAAGCAAAACCAGACCAGCCTCCCTCCTCCTCAAACACGTGTGAGTGGAGGGAAGACAACACCTTTGTGAAGGCTTTAGCCCCTGCCAGGCTCTAGCAGGAGGTTGGAATGAGGTCCTCCAGCTGTGCTGGAGCAGAGGTTCCCCGGGGTCTGCAGCACATCCTGCCCTCTTTGGAGGGCACACTCTTCATTATTCCCTTGCAGCTCCTGCACCTCCTGCGTGGGGAAGAATCCGGTTCGAAGCCTCTGTTCCAAGGACTGTTGGGTGTCCCACAGCAGGAATCTGTGCTACATGAGTGACAACTTTAAGAGGTTGTTAGTATCCATCATCTGCTTTCCCAAGCTACTTAATTTTTATGACAATATGCTTTTTTCAGTGATAGGCTAAAAAAATGCCCATTCCCCTGGTGCTAACTGTGTTATGCAAAACAGAGGCTGTTAATTTGCTGGTTAGGAAAAGAGAACATAACTTGGGTTTTTTGACTATCATCTTACAGATACTTAAGCATGTGCTTAACTTTGAACCAGTGAGGCATTTTTGAAGACAGTAGATTTATTTACATCAGCACATTGCTGAGTCTTTATGGGATTAGGGCTGCCATTAACAGCCTCAACATCCTGACAATGTTGTTTCCTAGTTTTGCATAGCAATAATGGTAAATTTGTGGCTGATGTGATTTACACAACCCATCATTTGCCTTTGTCTGTGAAGCTATAAATCAATGTGTATTTTTTTTCCCAGATTGATCTTCAGTCTGACTCTCTGAGCTGTAACTGTGATTACGCCTGTTGCCTCTTTTCCCTCCAGGTTTTCTTGGGTGGCTTTCACCAGGAAAACACTTCCTGTCTAATTGGGACAATGAACTTTATATTTTCTTTTTACTTTTTCCCTGCCAAACTTTCTTTAACAATCTCTCTTTTAGTTAGAGTCTGCCTTTTCCCTTAATTACTTGAAACTGTCTAAAGTAAACAATTTTAAACCAACAGAACAATGAGCCACTTGTTTTTCTGGTGCCCTCTCCCCATCATCCTTCCATTCTTAAAACTAATGGTATTGAGAGATTAAACTTCATCCTACAGGCAGTGACCTATTCTGCTGTTTCATTTTAATTTTTCATATCTCCCTCCCCCCATTTTGGCTGGCAGTCCCCCCAGGTTACACCTTACATCAAAGTATACATCATTTGCTCTTACTTCTTTCTGCATGCTGCCTCTAGGCTAGGAAATTGGCAGAATGCTGCTGTTGCTGCTGAGAACTAGCCATTTTCCTGTAGTCAAATGGTTTTTAGCTTGAAAATGTCAATACAGAGATAAGTCATAAGATCAACTCTTAAATATTCACAGACTGCTTCCTTTGTTTTGTTTTGTTTCCTTCCCCATGTTGCAGTGTTATCCAGGGTAGCACTTTACTGGATGCTTTGCACATTTTCCTGAGCAGTCTTTCTCTCATTAGTGCTTAAAGAAGTACCAAGAGTTAAATTTTTCATTAGGAATTCTTGTGCAGTGTAATATCCTGCATGTATTAGATACACAGAGATATTTCCCTTATGGAAAAATCCTATAGGGCTTCATAGAAAATTACAAACTTTCTCATATAATTTTTTTAAACCACCTTGTAAAATCAAACATACAATGAAATATACTTCTATTGAGATGGTTCAAAGAAACCTGTGGAGAAGAAATAACTCTCTAATACATCCTGTAGGTTTTTGGAGTAATTTCTATAACCCTATTAAGTTTCTTTAGAGCTCTGCCAATTCCACCCCCTGTATGTCCGTAGGCTCCTTTGGAAAGGGCACAGAAATAGGACCAAAACACTGCTCTGCCATTTCTCTCTATGGATCCATATATAATAAGATTTTCCTGCCGCTTCCAGTCCCCTCGATGGCTTGCTGAAAACTCACCATTTCTCTCCTGGCTGCTCTTTTGCTTAGCAAATTTGTGTAAAACAAATCGTATCTCTTCTTGCATACCCATCTGGCCCACCCTTCAGTGGTGGGAACCACCACACACCCAATGAACTACATCTACCAACAAAATTTTGCCTCTTTGGCATTTGTTTTCACTGACTGCATTCATCTGGAGTCTCAAATCCCCAGACTTCAGCCTGGGAGCAGTGCCGTGCTGAAACCCATGGCACAGGAGGTCATGTCAAGCTGCATCAGCACCAGGGCAAGGAGCAGGTTGGCAGAGGAAGGATTGGGGCACCAAGTGCGTGAGGAAGTGAAGAACCAGAAGTTTTAGCCCATTTTATCACCAACAGCTGGTTGCAAGTTACCGACAACGCGCCCGCATAAATCACAGAATCACGGAGTGTTTTGGGCTGGAAGAGACCTTAAAGATCATCTAGTACCAGCCCCCCTGGCACTGGGGGATTGGAAATAAAACATGATAATGATCAACAGCACCGTGTCAAGGGCGAGTGGCCTGGATGACATCACATCACACCACCCCCGTCAAACTGCTCCTGCTGCCGGCTGGCTGGGAGCAATCATCCTGGAGATTAAGGGCAAATGTGGGATGGGATGGGAGGCTGGAGAGGACTGAGGTCCATTCTGACATCTGCTCTATGATTACCTTATGCCTCAGTTTCCCCCAGGGATGTTTCTATGCAGCTTTGTAAACATCCATAGTTGGAACTTTAAAATTGAAAAGCTAAGGCTGAGCTCTAAGTTTTTGCTTTGCGTGAGATGGGGATAAAAATCCTGCCATCCTGTCTGAGGCAAAAGGAGCAAATAATGTGTTCAGTGTTAATAATTGGTATATATTTCTGAGTAAAAACACTGATGTGATCTCACCAGCTGGTTGATTTAATATAAATATTCAAATGCAGAAACAGTTTATTAAACAGATTGGAAATCATCAACTTCATTATTGTAATAGAGCAAATACAGTATCTTGATTTTCAATAAATGGAACAATCTACCGTATGCTGAATCACTTGCTGTCTGTTGCTATGTTCTATTAAAAAGAAAATAATGATTCTAACAGAATGTCGTGTAGCCACTCCAGGAATTAATAGAATTAGTGCAGCAACCTCAAGACAGAATATAAATATACTATTGAATTATCAATTAAAACCCCATAGCAATAAAGGTAAACTACATCAAATAAGTGAACAGAAATTATAGATTATTTCCCAAATTCTTGTATTAGTCTTCATCTTGAGCCTGAAATGAAAATTCTTGAGAGTAACAAGTATATAATTACTTGACATTTTTCTTCTTGGAGTCATCGTAGGAAAACAAATTACATGATGTAAGTGCAGCTCTTTGGATTCATAAACTACTGGCATAATGAAGAAAACACTGGGTAGTTATTATGCATCAAGCATTCATTGACGTTAATTTTTGCTCAAAAGATTGAGACATAGATCATTTTTCAGTTTCTAATATGAGTCTGCTGAAGTTTTGCTTCCATCAAATGCCATTCAACCCTGTTGTAGGAAAAATTGTTTATTTCATTTCCCTGGTTTGGCTGGACTTTTCTCCTGGCAGTCACCTGCAGCAAAATATCATCCCTACAAAATCCAACTTCTCCCATATGCCAGTTGTAATTAGCTGTGACACCATAAAGGTGAAATAATATCACAAGAGGCAGAGGAATTCTTTAGTGTTATGTGTAGGGATAAGAAGAAATTGAGAAAGGGATAATATCAGAGACAAAAAAAACCCTAATCTGTTGGACCCTGGGATAGTACTCACACATAATTTTAAACTGGAAATTCATGGGGATGAATGTAATGCTTCCAGTTCCTCTCATCTTCTCCCATGTATTCAAGGTACTCCAGTTTCATGCATTAAAATATTCCCTGTCTCCATTTTCCAACCACAGCCATTACAGGACAGCACCCACCACATGGCTGGACTTCTCAGCAAGGTCTGACTGCTGTTGTAGTATAAAAAAAATGAGTGAGAAGGCAAATTTATAATTTTCCCACTGTGTCCAGGTAAAAAAAAAAGGAAAAAAAAAAAAAAGAAAGAAAAGCAAGGGAAAAAAAAAAAAAACGAGAAAAAAAAAAAAAAGGGAAAAAAAAAAAAAAAAAAATG
>VZRO01004734.1:835952-865877 GCA_013397915.1 Daphoenositta chrysoptera | reverse complement strand
TTTTTTTTTTTTTTTTTTAAGTAAAACTGAAGCATAATAGACTTTAAAAGTTACTTAAATTTGATCTATATATAGTAGTTTATGCTCCTCTTCTAAAATATCTCTGTACTCCCTATGTTTGCCTGGTTCTTACCCTGATTTCCTAAAGGGTCAGGCTTGGAGGGTCAGGTCTTTTCAGCTGTGGAATGCTAAGGGATTTTGGGTCAAGTTGGGTTCCCCTAACAGGCCCTAAGCATCAGAACTTGCCCTTACAAATTAATTCTTGAACATGCTTTTAAAAATCTATTATTTTCATTTTTTAAAATAAAGTTACTCAGAGCTGTCCTGGATCCAGCTTGCTTGCCTCAGATCTGCCCTCTCCTCAGTCTGAAGAGGGAGACTGTCCAACAGAAGGATTTAAATGTGACACACAGGAGAAGCAGAAATAGTTCCAGGTCCTGCTGGAATCAACCAAATTCAGATTTGCTGCATCCCTTAATCTCTCTATTCCTTGATGACTGATCAGTAAAATCTGAGTAACAGTGTTTTTCTTCTTCCCAATCATAGTGAATAAGTCAATTTTGAGACCATTAAAATGCTGTGGAACTTTAAATTGTCATAGTTTTTTTTTGGCGCTTTTTTGTGGGTGTTTGTTTGTTTGTTTGTGCTGGATATTCTGATTATTGAATGTTTTGCCCTGAATAGTATTTATCTTTTTTCTTCCTAAATTTAACTACTTGCTAACAGTGAAAGCTAATAAAAAAGGACAAATATAATTTATTTTGGAAAAAACAAAACAAAAACCTCTTTCCTAACCCTAAATTTCCTTACTCAAGCTTTCTGTATCAGCACAATCCAAAAGTCACAGAAATAAATAGACTTCTTCCCACTTGTTGAAAGTCAAGCTCTGGGAAAACAAAAATCATGCTAACTGCTTAAGTAATCCTATTTGGTGTTCCTCAGTAGCCACTCTTTAATTTTCTTTAAAGAATAGAAATATTTCTGTAAAAAAGAGAAATTCAGTCTCTGGTGTATTACTGTTTAGTTCTGCTGTTACAGGCACAATGCAGATCTCTAGTCACTACCCAAAACTCCATTGGGATGACACACACCCTGCTTTATCCAAGAATAAAATTAATTCCCACATTTTTAACAGGTTTGGGGGTTTAGGAATCTTTAGTACTTTACATCACTGCTTCTGTTTCTTCCTCCCCTCCCATCTCCACATTTCAGCCACTCTGCTCAGAGTCTGATAACTTGCCCAGCATCCCTTGAAAAGCCCTCAGACCCTGCAGTCTGCTTTCCTGCATATTTGTTCTGGGTTTTTTTCTTCTTCTTTTCCTCTTTTTGAAAGCTCTCCCTTAATGTATTTTTCTTACAAATAATTCATTAGAAATTTAGGAAAGCAGTCCAAATCACTCCTGAGAAGTCTCCTCTGCTGCCGTGCCAGAACGGCCTCCGGGTGAACGTTACACCTGCATTTTATTTCAGAAAATTGTGCTGAGCTGTATGTGCACCTTAAAAGACGATGTGCTTTGCAAGTTGCGAACGAGTCCTTATGCAGGGAGGGTGGCAGGGAAAAAAAATTAGTCCTCCTCTTTCTTCTCTGTGACTTATTTGACCTTGAGACTTATAATGGCATCTCAGACAAAATGAACATAATCTAATGGACAGCGGGGAAGAGGGAACGGCTGGGTACATCTGTCGTATTACTGGGCTGTCTGAACAGTCAATGAAGCAGGTCCAAACCATAAGAGGCCTGTTCAGTTTAGCTCCAGGGTCTGCAGACAAGGAGCACAATCATTTATCTTTATTTACTGAACTCTGCTTTCTGTTTAAAAAAAAAAAAAAAAAAAGAAAAAAAAAAGAAAAAAAAAGAATTGACAGGTTGACAAAAACCCAACTTGGCGATGCCCACTGCACTGAGATAAATGCTATTCATGCTCTGCAAAGACAAGGACAGCTTCTCATGCCCTTTCTCCCATTCCAGTAGGTACCTATTATACAAGGAATAAAAGCAGCACAAGACACCTGTACACTGCTTGCTGTATTCGGTTGGCTCAGCTGCTCCACGGACAGTGCTGTTGTTGGGGGTTTTTTGTGTGCTTGTTTTGCTTCTTTGTATTTCTTAAGGAGATACATATAAAAAATCAGAGAGGCTAACATTTGGGATTTCATTTTTTTGATTTTTATTCTTTCTTCCTTTTCTCTCTTTCGTTATGTCTCTATTTTCACTTTTCTTTCTTTTCTTTCTTTTCTTTCTTTTCTTTCTTTTCTTTCTTTTCTTTCTTTTCTTTCTTTTTGTATTTCTTTCTTTCTTTCTTTCTCTCCTTCTTTCTTTCCTTCCTTCCTTCCTTCTTTCTGTCTCTCTCTCTTTTGCTCAGTGTCTCCCTCTTTCTCTCCTCCTCTCTGCTCACAAATAAGTCAGAACAGAGAGATGCATCCCACAGAGACCGTCTGTAATAGATAAAAGGAGCTCAAACCTTGAGGGAGGACTGTGGGCTCTCTTACACAGGCTGCATTAAAGACCAGTCAGAAATGCTGCTTAATGGCCTAGGGTGCTGGTTTCACCCATATTTTTATTTGCTTTTGACAAAACATTAAAGCAAAGACATGAAGGTTGTAGGGTGAATTCTGCTCTTTGACTAAGGAAGTGTAAATTCATTGACTGCCAACCTATTTCTCCTGCTTCAGACCATTATAATTAAGAGCAAAAGAGAATCACAGAGATTTATATTCAGGAGGGAGGTGGCCTTTTTTAGCACTTATATTCTGAGGGGGAGATTTCCGTGGTAATGGGAGACATGAGGCATTCAGCTCTCACTGACCTTCGCTGGAAGTTGGGTATCCAGCCATTCTTTCTGCATTTGAACCTTTCCCTTCCCCCAAGGTGATTGATGGCTATCTGGATAATGAAATTCATGCCTGAATTTCTGACTCTGACACGGACTTGTTGTATGACCTTCATCAAGTCACTTCAACTCTGCAACCCATCTTTTCTGTTCTGCAAAATGGAGGTGGCCTGCCTTGACATGGGCCAGCACCACCCCAGGTGCCAGTGCTGTCAAGCAGAAGGTCCCATGGGTTGTGTCACTGGGACACACCTTGCTGCAGCCCCTGCATCTCCCCGGGCATGGGTGGATGTCCAGGCTGGCTGCCTCTCCCTCTGGTGCTGCTAGGTTTGATTATTTCCAGGACTGTGGAATTGCTCCAAGTCTTCAATTCTATGACATTCTCTAAACATGAGATAGGTTTTCTTTACTATTATTATTATTGCTATTATTATTATTATGGTGTACAGTACTCCAGAACATAAATGTTTAATCTCTAGGATGAACATTTACAATTGACATATTTACAACCCTCCCTCAAAAAGCCCCAAAGAGGCTCCAAGGCTGTGGTGAGCCTCCCTCAAAGAGTTAATTTTCCAGGCAATATGGTTTGCAAAAATTCAGTTTGTTTTTTTTTTAATTTTTGCCAGGCAGGATGTTTTCTCTCCCGCCTTCTTCTTTCCTCCCCCATCTCCCCCCGCTGCTCTTTCCTCCAACCCTGATTCATGTGGAGCTGAGAAAAGAGACAGCTGGGAAGGATTTGAGCAGAGAGGTAGGATATGTATCTGCAAGTAATTTGAATAGTTTGTGAACCATGGTGTCCATTGGTTTGTAACACCTGGCTGTGTCAGCTGTGTCAGGTTATGTCATGTTGTGGAGCTCAGTTTGACTGATGCAGCTGGATGGGACCAGGCTCAAGCTGACATTGCAACAACCCCGGGAAACTGAAAAGACAATTTTCTGTGAGGGCGCCTGAAAAACCAGGAACTCTCTGCATATCCAAACCAGCAAAGGTTTCTGGCTTGTCCTGAGCTAAATGTGAAGCAGCACTCTGGCAGTCTCTGTGCCCTCAGAGCTGGGTACAGAGGGCATTGCCCAGCACTCTCCCTGAAGTGCAGCTGTGTTTTAGCCCCTGCTCTGCACCCTACACCTTCCTGAGCAGATCCTGAGGGTGAGAATGACAACCTTGCCCTGATACAGCAAGGTTGCATTCAAAGCAGCTTGCCTCTTTCTGTTGTGGGGGTATTTTTCAGCATTTGGCAGCTTATTTGAGAGGGAATTAAACTTCTGTACTGAAGCAGAGAACATGCCCCAGTAGGCAGCACCTAAAAAAAAGTAAATAAATGTGGGTGTCACCTGCTCCATATAGCAAACCCCATTTTCCTGAGGAGCTATGTTTCTAATAGAAAGGTATTCTCAATACCTTTTATTTACACTTGGGTAACATCCTGTAGCCCCCGTCATGGCATGAAAGGTTTAAACCTGATTTGAAGCCACTTTTGTAGGAGCCAGAGTGTTTCTCTCTATGGGAAGTGATGTGTTTACTGGTCTTAGATTCTGTGGAGTTTGCTGGAGAGACTATTGCTTGCCAAAGAACAGACAGAGTGCTCTAAACATGTAATTTCCTATTTTGCTGTAATGTGAGGGGTGTTGAAAGAGAGATGAGAAAGAGTTCGACAAAGCCCCTCTGCACAGCCATGTCTCTATTTCCCCATCTGCAAAATGCCAAATGAATAGTATCACAAGGATAAGAGGGAAAATTATCAAGTTCAGTCTGTTTGCCAGCAAGCCTGCCTCCACAAGTTTCAGTGAAATTATCCCTCTCTACAGCAAAGAAGTATGTATTTCAAACATACCCCCAAAGCGAGCACAGAATTGAGAAGCAGTAAATACCTCATAATAGAAACCTGCCATATATTTCTACAAAAGAGGCTGTGGACTGGGCTGTCACTCATTTCCTCTTTAGATATACAACATACCTAGAAATGCACAAAAAAAAGAAAGGCTTAGAGCACACTTCAGCTATTTATAGCTGCCTTTAAATCCCCAGTCATTAGAGCATTGAGGGAAATGGAGGGAACAATAGTAAAATATTTTTGCAATGCAAATTTATATTTTAAGTATGCTTTTTCCACAAGCAAAATAAAAATAGTTCCTTTTCCTATTACCATTAATGATAATTTTAATTGCATGACCCTAGCAGAAATGCAACTCATCACAAAATAAGACCCACCAGAGTGAAGTAACTCATGTAAAATCAATATATCTACAGTTGTTAATATTCTATAATTTGATATCTATATGATATATGTGTTTGAGATATATACAGCATTAGAGCTATGCTCCTTTTAAAAAGGAGTGTTTTCATTTTTTAATACCTTTTGCCCATGCAGAGTCTCCAAGGATAAAGATTTTAGCATCTGTAGGTAAATCTGATTCCATTATCATGTGCCCTTCAGTTCTGAGTCAATCTCCCTGATAATCTCTCTAAAGCTGCCAGTTCCTGTTTGTGAGGTAAAGCAAAGATGAGAGCATTCAGGCAGGATGTGGATGGAGACACAACATAAAGAAACATTAAGAAGAAGATGTTTTCTCTTGCCAGGATGTGTCTCTGATGGAGCAAATTGGTTAAGCATGTGCTTAACTTCAAATACATCAGATATCCTTTTGCACTTAACTATGCACCAGCTTAAAGTTAAGCACATTTTCAAGTGTCTCTCTGAAAGGTACATGAAAGGGGAGGGGCAGCACTGGTGTCTAGTTGAGACAGACATTCCTAATAAGCCATTAGATCTCAACTAGCACTGGAAACTTTTTCCTTCCTGTGAAGCTTAAGGATTTATGTGAAGATTTTTTTTTTCCCCTTAGTAATTAATTCGGACCCCAACAGCGTGAAGATGGAAAGAAAAGGACCCTATTAAGACTTGATATTAAGTTAATAGCAGGTGACAGTGACTTCATCAAAAGCCCTATGCAAAACATCAAGTAGATGGAAATTTCAGTTCTGGTACATTACTCAGCTGAGTATCATCAGACCTGCTTATCAGGGTCACAAAGATTATTTGTACATTATAAAAAGGATCTGCCCATCAAAGTCAGTTAAAAAAAAATAAAAAAAAAAAAAAAAAAAAAAAGAAAGAGATGATGTTTCCATTTCAGACTCGTGCAATCAGACCCAACTAGGAGATGATCAAACCAAACCAGGGGATGTTTTCCTAATGCCACTAATGAAAGTAACCTTCCTTTCAGGGTTCACATCCATTAAAGGATGCCTCTTGGGTGTGGGGTTCAGATAGTGAACACTGAGCATCTTGCCTGCTTATGTATGCTCACAGTAAAGGAAAACTGAGCAGCTGGGAAAAATCATTGCCAAGTATCCTAAGAAGAAATATAAAGGGCTCAAGCAGATATCAAAAACAGAAAGGAAATTTGTCTTTGACAAATTTAATCTTTACAAGTGACTGGTAAAGGTAACGACTTAGAATTAAACTCTCTGGTTGCTTTTCATTCTTTGTATGTACAGAGGACTCCTTAACGTTGTTAGTCACAACTGACAATGCTTTAAGGGACTGCATTTGGTAATTTCAAGCTTCTTTTCAGACATTGCTGATCTGCACTGAGCCCTCGTGGCTTCAGTATGATCTGCCTCTGCCCCTTCTCTGCCCTGGGGATGGACACACAGACCCAGCTCGGCACCTCTGTCTCCTCCCCACCCCTTCAGTTTGGGACCACGGAGCTCCGAGCTCAGGCTGGGAACAGGGGCTGCTCATCCCGGAGAAGGAAAGGCTCCAGGGGAACCTGGCTGTGTCCTTCCTCAGAGGGAACTGACAAAACAGAGGGACAGTGGCTTCTGACACATGCAAACAGTGATAGGAGAAGGGGGGGATGGTTTTAAACTGAAAGAGGAGAGATTTGTATTAGATATTGGGAAGAAATTACTGTCTGTGAGGGTGGTGAGGCCCTGGCACAGGTTGCCTGGAGAGGTTGTGGGTGCTCCATCCCTGGAAATGCTCCAGGCCAGGTTGGATGGGGCCCTAACCAGCCTGGTCTAGTGGAAGGTGCTCCTGCCAGTGGCAGGGGGTTGGAACTGGATGATCTTTAAAGTCCTTTCCAACCCAGATCTCTCTATGATTCTGTGATATATCAAAGCATTTTTCTGTGCAGACATGCACATCTGTACCAGAAGTTTTGGATGAAGTGTACCAAACAAGAAGTGCACCCAGATTTAGGAAAATTTTCACCTTAAGGCACCTTCAGTCAAGCATCGTTATTTTGGAAAATTTGACCTTTTGCTGTATTTTTTCTTATTTTGTCCTGTGCAACTCACTTATTTTCTTCCTACAGAATCTGTAGCAATTTTCTGTCCTTTCTTTTTATTTTCTGATTTCATAAACAATTAAGCATTTTTTAGAACATTAATTACTGGGGGAGGATGAGTCTCATCTGTGTTCATGTGCCCCTTCACACCACAAGATCCAGTGCACTTACCTGGAGTTCTGGACACTCCCATGTTAGCACTCTGTCTTGCTAGCTGTCATTTGAGATAGCTTCACATATCATACCTTTTTTTGAATTATTGCAAATTGGCTATTGTTGAAAGACATTGGGCTCCATGGACTTCTGATTTCTGCTAAGGCTGTTCCTGTGTTTTGACCTCTATGTGTGCCATGTTGCAAAGTGAACTCAAAAAAAAAAAAAAGTCTCAGGGCTCTTTTAAATACGGTGTATCTTTATCTCTATCTTGCTTCTGCCCTTCTGTGTCACACAAAAGCCAATAGGACAGTTCTGATTAATACAGTAATTATGTGGTTATTAAAAACAGTAATCATCCAGGAATTATCCAGTGCTGTAAAAATCCCATAGACAGAAAATATATGAACATTTTTAAATTGAGCATTACAATTGTCTGCATATGCAAGAAGCAAAATGACACATAAAGAATTTTTAAGATCCCAAGGAAGTGCTCTGAACATGTTAAGAGAAAATAGTCTCCTCAATCAGGATGGAAGTTAGCACTGTGGAAAGAGACAGATCCTGATTCGTCCTTTTGAAAGATGTTGGTGTCTAAACAGTAGCTATTAATGAAGAGCACCAATTTATAGCACATGTGTTGGATAGACTTACACAAAATTGGGGCCATCTGAGGAGTTTATTCATCCTTGCACAGCTCCTTCATTTCCAATTTCTGAGCCTGTTTTAATTTGTTATCAAAGTAATCGCTCGCTCCAGCTGGAGTCAGCAGTGTGTTTTGTTGTCTATGGGCCTGGCAGACTGTTCACTTTGAATAGCATTCTGTAAAGATCACCTGTTCTGCATCTGTGATGGTTTTCCAGGTGCCAGGAGGTACTGTTTTCAGACGAGAAGCAGCAAAAGGAATATGCAGACAATGCGGTTCTGCAGCTTTTCAGATCTGCATGGGTCTCATCAGCCACGAGCAACAGACAAAGGGAGAAAGGAAACAACCACGGCAAGTTAAGAAACATAACAATGCAGAAAAATAATCTGGTTGCTCCTGAACAACAAGGTAATGTTAACTCAGCCATTTCTTAGATAGCCTGGGTTTTGAAAGGATTAACATGATCTCTATTGCCATATATTTAAATATGTATGAATTTCGCACACTACTGCATAATTATAGATATTTGCATGCATGAAATACCTGTGCAAAACAACCTGTTTACTAGTTAGTTTTGAATTTAATTTAGGTCTAGCACAACTCCAATTATAGATCATTGGAGTGAGAGTTTACAAACAGCTTCAAAATAGAGAAAAAGGATATTGTGCACAGTCTTGCAGAGCTAGACCCCAAGCACTACGCCGTGGAGGACCCCAGAGTACAGATTGCCATCTCCTTCCAGCTGAGGCAGAGAATGACTGCCAGTTCCTAAGGGAGGAGGGATGCCACTCCCTGTCCAAAGCAGGGAGCTTATTGACAGTGACCTGAGCACCATTTAGGAGGGGGAGAAGTTCTTAAAATACAGCTTATCTGCATGGTGCTGTGTGATGAGCCCAGAGGAGGGTCTGCAGAAGCCCTGCACTGATGCAGTAGCCAGATGAAGGATGGGAAGCCAAGCCCCAGAGCCACCGGGCTGGCTCAGGTGCTGAAACAGAGGGTTTAACTAGAGAAAAACAGTCTGAGGCAGGAGTTTTGGCAAATCAGATCAGGAGGTCTGAGCCAGGAGGTCCAAAGCAGCTCTGGGCACCCCATACAGCAAGTATAGGAGTTTAGTTTTTGTTCAGTTTGTTGAGTTTGTTCAGTTTGTTGAGTTTGTTGAGACAAGGCTTGGACCTTTGGGAAATGGCGAGGCCAATTAGCCAGGGGTCCTAAACTCATGGAATCATGGAATTGTTTGGGTTGGAAGAGACCCCTAGGATCATCAAATTCAACCCTTAACCCAGTACTGCCAAGCCCACCCCTGCACCACGACCCAAGTGCCACATCCACACACCTTTTGAGCACTTCCAGGGGTGGTGACCCCACGTGTCTGTGGCCTGGTCTCATCAGCCCCGAGAACAGTTCAGCTCCTGTGTCAGAGGTGCTTGAACTGAGCTGTCACACGAGTTCTGTAACTGCACAGTCACCATCCCTCAGTCCCTTTGCTACAGCCATCTGATAAGCAGCATATCTGAAAACATTTTTTTTGGAGAATATGAGAGATCCTATCCTATCCTATCCTATCCTATCCTATCCTATCCTATCCTATCCTATCCTATCCTATCCTATCCTATCCTATCCTATCCTATCCTATCCTATCCTATCCTATCCTTCTTCAGCCCCAGGGTTAAATGGGGGAGTTAATTCATGACTTTGTGACACTAGCTTTGCATTAATTCTTAAAATTTAAGAATAATCAACAAACCCAAAAAAGATGCTAGGCCTCTTTGTGGTTTGTTTCTGTATGGTCCCACAGGACAGGATCTGTCCAGGAGATGAAAGCCATACAGGACCTGTGACCTTGCTTCTGGGATGCCTTTGTACCTAAGGGACTAATGAAGGCTTCTCAAGCCTGAGTCATTAAAACCTGAAAGAGTGGCAAAACAAATCTGGGTATGCTCCTGATGGCAGAACTTCAGATTTTCACAGTTGATCTGCCAAGATCAGTCAGGAACTGACCATGGTCTTCCACAAGGTGCTGGGTCCCACAACACTTTGGGGCTGGCAGCCATGTCTGTATCTCACAAAAAGGAAAGACTCTTCAAAATCTGTTCCTGGGGAGTGGCAAAGGTAAGAAATTATATTTGAACATCTGAGTTGAAAGTGCTGTGTAATAAACCCAGTTCCAGGGCTGGCCTTCTTGGTTTGTCTGTTTTCAGCTTTCAGGCCCTGCTCAGACCAGGGTACCCACACTGACTGGGCAGTGGAGGACTAGAAGCAAAATGGAGCAAATGGGATACTTTTAGTTAAAATGAGTCAGTCATGCCCATGGTGCTGGCAATTTATGCTAGTTTTGTTTTTGAACCAATTGTTCACTGATTATTTCTCCTCTGAAACCCAAAAGGCAAGAATTATGCCTGCTTTGAAAGCTGCACCACACAGAACAGGGTATTTCAGAAACCAATCAGATGAAATAAAGGCTGGCAGATCCAAAAGGTTTCACTAAGGATAAAAAAGCCCAAAAACGATGTGTAGTACGTCAGTTGAAGAAATCAACCTACTTGAAGAAATCAAGTAAGAGTGAGAGTGACGGTACCGAGAATGCAATAATACTTTCATCTGTGATGAAGGTAATGGCCAAGTACTGCTTTGTAGGCATGTGATAAGTAGAAGAGAAAGATAAGTCTCAAATGGAAAAGCCACGAGTGAATTTTCAGGTCTGTCCACACACCTGAAGATAAAGGTCAGAAGAGAGAACAGCTATCAGCTGCTACACACCACGAACATTGTTTTTCTGTGTAAAGGTCTGCTGTATCAACTCTCAGACACCTCCTTAAGGGATTATTTCTTCTGTTTCTTTTCTCAACCTATCATTTAAGCTGACATCATATTTTTTTTTCAAGGGGAGAGCTGCACAATCAGCATGCTGGTCTTTTCAGTGTTCTCTTTACTTTCTCATTGCTCATTCTGCATGGCTTTCAGCAGAGCCTCCTTTCCCACCCTCACCTCTGTGACTGCACCAGAGGGATCTGTCCTCCACCCTCTCCTCCTCTCCTGCTATAATCTCCTCTGGAAAGCAGAAATCGAAGTCTCTTCTCTGCACTGAGAGATCACAACCTTTCCTCCCCCTCCCATCACTAGACCCAGCTCAGATTAAAGCATTTGGGACAGAGGTAAAGTTGTTAAAAATTAAAAAAATAATTTGTAATACTATCACTATTGTCCTTCTACTTCGACATGGGGCTCCAATATTTCCAAAATATTTTTGAATTAATTTTGTGTTACCAAAACTTCAAATTTGCCCCAAAGTCTCCTTTCCCTCCAGCTTCCCAGATCATTATTGCCTGACATAGAGTGCATTGAAACAGGGCTGCTCTCTTCCCTTTCCACAAAAGATTAAAGATGAGGAAAAGAAGAAGAAACAAAACCAAACCAAACCAAACCAAAAAACCCCAACAAATTATTAAGATATTCTGGGCTATTTTTATTTTTACTTTTCAGTCAAAATAAATTTTTCCATTTTGAAATTCTTATTTAAATTCAGAAGTCACTCATTTTAGAAGCACTGAAATTCTTAAATTTAATAAGATAAAGTGCTTCGTTTCAAAAATAGAAAAATCTGGTACATGATATAAAACATATTACATGGAAAATTAAAATACAATTAAGGCATGATGTAATTCTAAAGAATTAACAAAATATATAAAAAAGCATTTTATTTCAGCACCTGCCTTTTGAGAATGTTGCAGTATTAACACTTTCCCAGAACACCTTGATTCAAATGCAACTGCTTTTTTCTGATAAGAAATAATTCTGTTGAAAATATCTTGCCCAGCTTCTGTCTGCAGTATAAAATCTCCGATATAATCCATACACTTGCTGGCAACTGTATCTGAAGTAGGAAGAAATGGCCAGGCATTGAGGCTGAAGTGCTGCTACCACCAGAAATGATTTTTCCAGGTTAAATTTGAGACACATTGAGAGGATAGCATGGCAGAACCTGGCAGTATTTTCATCCATACTGTGCGAGTTCTGTAGTTTGATAGAAGACTTCAATTTCCAAGGCTGTCATTTCAGCACCATTCATGAGTATCAGATTCATTAAAGTATTTTAACAGGTACCACAAGTGTCTCTGAACACAATCCAGTGAGGAGCAGCAAAGACATGCTTTGGTGAATTTGGCCAGGCATCATGATATGTTGGTAGCATATTTAGTCAGAAGCAGAAAATCGACTTCATTCCCCTTGAAGTAAACACACACCACGTACGCTGCTGATTGAAGCAAATTAAAGTCCTAATAGTGCCTGCAGGGTGGGCTTGTGAACTTGTAACCTTGTTGTTTATTTATCCATCTCATACGACTCTCAATTTCTATCTACTCTTTTATTTTCAGGGAGTTTTACTCATCTTCCTCCTTCCTACTCCTCTTGCTGGGAGGCATCATTTCTCCCACTCTTGATGTGTTTATTCTCCAATTTGGTTAGAAATTGTTTCTCCATTTTTTCTGTGTGGGGTTGTGTATATTTTTTAGCACGCAAAATTAATTGAATTTAGAATGAAAACTTTTTTTTTTACCCCAACCTGAACTTCAGCCTTAAAGAGGAATGAAGCACAAGTAATCTCTTTTTCACCCTTTCCCACTGTTTGGAAAACTGAAAATTTAGAATTATAATTGTCCTCTCAAATTTTGACCAAGAAGGAATAATTTTGTTGGTTCTACCAAGAGAATGAGCTTTTACCATGGCCTCAAACTCAAAAAACCCAGAAATTATGGTGCAATTCTGAGACAATCTGTATTAATAAGATCCCTTGGCTGATGTTTTGGGCAAAAAATGATTACAGTAAGACTGAGTATAACACTGGCCAGGGTTATAAGGCTCTAGGTAAAGTTGAAATTAATTTTCTCATTGAAATCAGTTGTTCAATCTCATTGCAACATGGACAAACAGACCCCTAACTATATTTTCTGAAGAAAAATCAGTGCTCATGCTCTCTGAATACATCCCCAATAACTCCAAGGAGACATTAACAGGTGATGTGTGAACACAATTGAGGTAAGATCCAGATCTAGACAACGCTGGGACCTCTGCTACCTTCCTTTTGTTCCACAAAATAATAATAATAGGAACTGGGTGACAGAAAAGCCATTTTCAAAGGTTTTTTGTATCTTGGTTCATATTCTTTCAGTTAATGGAAGGAAAAAGGGGGGTGTTTGTGAACAGTGTTGAATTCTCCCTAAAACTAACCTGGGAAGCAGGGTGTGAGGACAGAGGTGTGGGCGTCTCATCTCCTGAGCTGAGGGGCTGCAAGGACTCCCCACAGAAGTACAAAATGCTCCCTGACTCTCTGAAGCACGGATTGCAGTGGAGGAGCTTCCAGGACTGATAATGAAGAATTGTTCTGTTTAATGGTATTGGCTCAAATCGAAGGCTGTGGTGCCAGCACTGTTGAGTTGCTTGTGCCAGCACTGGAGTGAAGTGCTTCTGCCTGAGCTCCCCAGAAAAGGGTTAAGCAGTGAGCACAGGAGGATCTTTTTGTGCCTAAAGACTGTGTTTCATCAGTGGCTAAGAGCAGAAGTAGGGAGAGAAAATCTCAGTTCCTCTCCAATTTCATGATAAAACTAATTTTATCCTTACACCTGCTAGTTCTTCCCCCTAGCAGGTCTTCACTCCCTAGGCAGAGAGCTAGTAGTGCTCATAAATGCCTCTTAAAATAAAAATTTCTGTTCCATTAAACATATGAAAAATATGTTGCATTGAATACAGTTGGTTTGGGAAATCTGTTTTTATCCATTCTAACCAATCATCCATACGAACTGCAGCTGCCACAAGTGGCATGGAATCTATTTTCTAACACAAAGTTTAGGAACAGTGATTTTCTTCCAGAGCAGACAGGCTGGAGATGTCCAGTGTGCTGCTCCTAGGTCATCAGCAGACACATGGCAAACTCAGAGTCTGCCGTGGTAAGCCTCTCCTTCACTGGGAAATGGCTTTTAGTTGCCAAAACTGCAAGATCTGGCCAGTCTTTTAGAGACTGGTTACAAAGAATAACAGGAAATTTGGGGAGACAGATGGCAGAAGTCCTAGAACTGAAAGATCCTCTCAGTCTTGGAGATACCAACCTGAGATGTCTTCAGCCATATCTCTCTGTCAGGGATGGAAAACTGAATTTTGGTAGTCCTTAGTGGCCATGCACATCTTTTTGAGTTATCCTAATCTGGCTTTAAACATACTCTACCTTATGTGACCTTACCAAATGTTTTCAATACTTTTGATTACTTTGGAAAAAACCAGCTGTAATGTTGGTTTTCCTTCAGACGTGGAAATCACCCAAATGCAAAGCAGCTACAACACAGCAAAGTCAGTGAAGTTGCCCCATGTTTTTTTTTCCTCCAAAGGAATATTGAGCATGGTTTAATATTTGCAGAGCGCTTTGCAGACTAAAGGAGGGCTGGGTTTCTGTAACAGATGCGTGCCCTGCGCAAATCCAACGCGAAGCTCAGGTTCCTGGTAAATTACCAACTCCAGTTCTGGGCAGCATTTCTCTAATCCTTACAAACAGAGCGCAGCAGATTTGCTGTGTTTTGTCAGAACAGCAAGGATCAACAGAGAACCAGCTACAGTGCATGTTTCTCAAACAGTGAGGCTGAACAGTGAGATATAAGACTACCATTTGATATTTTTAAATAACAATGAAACGAGAATGTCAGTGCAATCTTATCCCAGAGAGGACATTGAAAATTCTTTCAGAATGGACATCTCCCTTGAGAAAATATTTCCATTCCAATGGAAATTTCAATCAAAATATTTCCGGTGTAGAGGTTTGCCTGAGCTGCTGCAGACCCCTCTTGTCCCGTTGGCTGGAAAGGAATGAAAAGGCTTGTACAGTTCAAACACAATTCAGAGTCACCAAGGTCCACTCAGATTAAAAAGGAAAGAGTTATCCTTTAGTCTCTCTTTTTCTCAAGTAAAAAGTAATAATACTAAATATTTATATCTTTAAAATTCAGATTAAGAAGTTTTCATTTGCATGCCTAATCGTCTTCCCAAGGAAGACAAGGTCTAAGCCACGAGTGCTTTCTCAGAGCTTTGGTACTCTCCACTGGCATCCGAATAACTAAAACAACTCCTTCCTCAGTCACATGCTTTTGTGACAGGTATATCTGCAAATGTGGGTAGAAATGGGACTTGTTTGTCTTATTTTAGTTATGGGTGCCATAATCAGAATCCTCTTCCCAAAAGACCATTTATACAGTTGCAAACTTATGCACTTTTCTGTTCATAAATAAGAAATTATGTAATTTGAAGTAGCTACAGCTGACATACTTCTCTATCCATCAACACATGCTTTGCCATGCCAAAATGGTGGGGAAAGAACCAAAGGAAGTTGTCCACAAACAGCTTCAAAAAAAGGTGGTTGTATCAAATATTTAGAAATATTTAATCAGGGATATTATGGATGTTAAATTTTTTCAAGGTTTCTAAAAATTATCAGAAAAGTTCCATTTCTAGCCATTTCCACTACTGCCTTCTCCAAGCTCTGAGGGATGAGCTGATCTTTGCACCAAGCTTTTCACAGTGGGGTCCAGAGCAGCACCAACAGATGGAATTTTTAAAAAAAAAAACACAGGCATGTTACTAAATGACTCTGTTATTCTTACACAGGGCAACAAAATTGTTTCTTCAAGCTCTCTGAATAGTTACACAGGAGTCTGGCCATCTCTGGAATTTCTTTCAGAGCCTGGCTTCCCTTTCTCTCTCCCTGCAGAGACACCCAATTTTCTCCTTGGTGCAGGAGGTGCAGGAAATTTATGGTTCTAGCAGCAGCAGATTACAGCATCACCTGCACCTGCTCTGTGCCCTTGGCTGATGACTTGCAAGACAGAAGCCAAGGCCATTGCTTCCCCAGCTGCTCGAGGGAGAAGGGGAATAGTGGAGTGTAATATCTCCTGGCTCCCAGTAGCTCCTAACGTTGATCCAGGGCCTGGGTCATGCAAGGGTAGGGATGGAAGTTCCTTCTCAGTGTGAGTCTGGGCAGGGATGTGGTGTAATCAAAGCCCAACTTGCTGAAAGCAGAGAGTCAGTCCTGTTTTAAAAGGACAATCATTCAGTTAACAGGGCTTTAGTTGCCTCTTTGGTTTTTTGGAGGTGGGGGGAACACGAAAAATCTACAGCACTGAGTGATATCTATACCACAGGAGTTTTTAGGGAAGCTGAGAAACAAACATTGACTTGTACTGAAAATGGCAGCCATCCAGCAGGCAGTCTTGGACCATCCTTTACAATTCTTCAACCTAAATAGAGAAAAGCTGGTAACTTGCTATGAAAAATGCAGCCTTTTCTCTTCTCTGCTAGAGGATTTTCTTCTCACAATATCTTGTCAAACATGCTTTCTGTTTCTGAAAAAGGGGTTAAAGTTTTCTGCTATCCATTCAATCACAGAGCTTTATGAAATAGGAGAATCACAGGAAGGAAAGATGGGAGAGATCTATTGGGTTATTTTGTTCATCCCTTTGCCAAGAGAGGATTGCTCCCTGGAGTATATTCCAGAGTGCTTTGTCTAGTCCAGTTTTAAATGACTCGAGAAACTGAGCTTTCACCACTTCCCTTGGGAGACTATCCTGCAGTCTAATAGTCCTCACAGCTAGGAAAGGCTTTTTTCCCTAACTGTCAGCCTTTTCTTTCCTTAAATTCATCCCATTTGTCCTAGTTACGGTGTCTTTAAGTAGCCTAAAATTTCTTTTCATGCTTAAAGTTTAAATTCTTTCAGTGCTAGACCATAGAATCCATGTTCCTTCCCTGTTTAGCTATGTTAAAATTCTCCTAAAGCTAGAAGGACAATTGTGGTGATGGCAAAGAGCTAGCTTTTAATCTTCACACAGTAAAGAATCCTCACACTGTGCATGGTGTGACTTTCAGATATTTCCCTAGACCATATTTTTGTTTCAGTTGAAGTCAGTAGATTTTTCTCATTGATTTTAACTGTTGTAAGATGGTTCTAATTTTTATATGAAGACAAGGCACTAAATGAGCACAAAGTATTCCTAGCAGAGATCCATCTGGGTCCTCAGTTTCCTTGTCTGGAAAATAACCCCAAACACAAACAGAAAACCCGAGCAACAATTTTATCTACTCTTTTTTCATTTTATTATTAAAATTTTACTTTTCTGAAAGAGCTTGCAAAAATAATTGAATGCAATGTCTTATAAAAGTCTATAAATGCTTTTTTAAGAACTACAGAATTCACTGAGATCCTGAAAGAGACACTCATGTGGAAGGAGAAAGTATTATCCTTATTAACCTTTCCTCCTGAGGAAAGCTGGTGAAGAAAGAAGCCATGCAGGGAAAACTATTTTAAATATGCTTTAGGGTGGAATTCACGCACCATGTAATTCGCTTTTAAGCTCGATATTGCTGGCCCTCTGCACAGGGGTGAATACAGCCCCAAGGCCTTGGCAATCAGGTGAAGTCACACTGGTTTAACCAGAGTCACTTCTAAACCAGATACATTGAAGCCTATAGAAAGCCTGATGTTGATACACATAGACTAAACCGACTTTTAGCACTGATTTAAACAGAAAATAAGAATGTCAAGAAGCATTTTGCAGCAATTTTAGTCTAAGCTTTAAGTTACATGGTATGACTTGCCCCTATAGGTGTTGTTTGAATTGGAAATTCCATAAATAGGAAGTATTTATTGTTTCACCCCACCCGAAAGCAAATTTCATATGTGGTTTTAATAAAAAGAACTTTTCTGAAAGGTTTTAGAACCAGAATCTTCACCCTCATCATCCTGACCCTTCTTTTACTGCGTTTGTTTTTTTGCCTTTTCAAAAAAATGATCAATGCATCCCATTTTAGGTTTACAGGAAGCTCTTGACTCTCATTTTTGTTACCCTGCGTATATCTGAAGTCATTTCACAGGCTTCAATCACAGATATAGAAACCAAAAAACATCCTTAGGTCATTTATTCTGTAAATGAAACTACAGTTTTTCCTAGTTTTCTTTCAGTTTCATTTTCCATGGAGTAGTCAAGGATTTATTCAAAATCATGTGATCCCTAAAATAATCATTATTCCCTATATTATGGCTAGTATTATATCCCATGCACTTTCACTTACAGGCATGTCTGTCAAAGGGACCATTTTTCAGCCTCACAGTTCCCATGGCTCTGTCACTTTCTTACTTACAGAGGCCCAAAATGGAAACTATTTTTCTTTTCATTATGAGCTGTCACTTTTTCATCTTGGCACTGCGATGATAGACTTCCATTCATCTTCTATATTACCTTTCCTGAAGCCTCTGACACAGACTGACACAATGCAAAATGCAAGAGATCTCGGAGCATACATTGGCAATTTCTGGGAAAGGCACTTGCTTGTCTTGGTTTGTTGTTTTAAATATATATTGAAAATGCCAAGCTGCATGGTGCGTTGGAAACGTTAGTGGGGGATTCTCTGTTTATTATGATCATTTCAAAGCAACGCTCTCACACCCTGAGTAAGAGCAGTTGGGTTCAGTGTGGGATGCTGTTGGCTTCACCTTTTCTAAGGGCAATGGGGGAAAAAAAAAAAGTTTGCTGCAAATCAGTGTTGGTGTAAGGAGATAAAAGCACGCCTTCATGGAGTGCTGCACTTTGCAACAACCAAGCCACTGCCACATGGTGAGTCCAGTGGAAACGCTGGGGAGTGCCTGCTTAAACTGCTGTGAAGTGACTGAATCATTTTGAGAAAAGGGAATGATTTCAATCAACCTTAGAGCAGGAAAATCAGGCACCCATTCACACACAGTGAGATGATGTGAAGCTGTCAGACAAACTTTTCTGGCTGCATTTGTCGCTGTATTTTCTGCACAGCCGGTGTGGAAGGCAACACAGGGACCCATAGTGGTGATGCTGTAAGGTACACACTCCCTCTGCTTTGTTCGTGCATGGCAGCCTTGGAATCCATCCAGATGGAATGGAATCCCAACAGCTCTTGCTCTCACATCCTTCAGTGAAGCTAAAGTACCAGACACAGCAAGGGAGGCAGGCGTGGATGCAACTTCCTTCACCCCAGAGATCCTGCGCCCTCATGGATTGAAAAATCATCTTTCCAGGAATCAGAGTAAGTTTTCTGTAGCTTCTGGGCATATTTTAGCCATACACAAAAGCCATCCAAGGCAGAAATGAAGGCCAGCCACCATTACCTGCCTATCTCTGTGAAGTGGGACCAAAGCCTCAAGTTAGGTTCATAACACACAATCTACCCCACTAAACAAGGAATCATAAAGAATGAACTTGGTGGGGATCTTGTGGAACTTTTGTGACCTGTAGACCTCTGTGCATGTTGGAGTGATCTTTAAGCAGTCCACACAAGTCAATGAAGGCCATCTCCAGAGCAGGAAACAAAACACCAGCTAGCAGAGCACTTCGGAGCCAATCCTCATCTACAGAGCATCCTCTGCCTCGTAATGCAGCTGTTGTTTTCTGGGTGTGTGTTGGAGCACACAGCCCAGCCCCTCGGAGATGATCCCGGGTGGTAACCTGGCAGGAGGAACGTTCTCAGAGCAGGTCTCTTGGCAATGCAGCCCNTGCACTTTTCTGTTCATAAATAAGAAATTATGTAATTTGAAGTAGCTACAGCTGACATACTTCTCTATCCATCAACACATGCTTTGCCATGCCAAAATGGTGGGGAAAGAACCAAAGGAAGTTGTCCACAAACAGCTTCAAAAAGAATTCATAAAGAATGAACTTGGTGGGGATCTTGTGGAACTTTTGTGACCTGTAGACCTCTGTGCATGTTGGAGTGATCTTTAAGCAGTCCACACAAGTCAATGAAGGCCATCTCCTGAGCAGGAAACAAAACACCAGCTAGCAGAGCACTTCGGAGCCAATCCTCATCTACAGAGCATCCTCTGCCTCGTAATGCAGCTGTTGTTTTCTGGGTGTGTGTTGGAGCACACAGCCCAGCCCCTCGGAGATGATCCCAGGTGGTAACCTGGCAGGAGGAACGTTCTCAGAGCAGGTCTCTTGGCAATGCAGCCCAGGCTGTGCTGGTCTGACCTTTCTGCCCTGTACAGTTCTCCTTTGTACCCTCAGACAGTGCCATATGTTTTCCTGCTGTTCTCGAGGGAGTGTAGCACAGGGGTCTCAGGTTCACACTGTGAAAGGCACAGCTATGAGGGGCTGCAGCAGTATTTTAGATACATTTCATGCGAAATAAACCAGAAGCATACCAACACAAGTTATCTTGGAGCTATATAGGAGCATAGATAGGGCCCAGAGAAGACCTGCAGATAGGGAGGACATGGCATTTACTGTGGAGGGAGGGATGCCTCTGCTTAGCTAGATATAAATCACCCTGAAGCACTCGAACTGGAAGCCAGAGAGGACCTTGAGGTGCAAAATTTTTGCAAAGTAGATGAAGTCTATGAAAAGCCACATTGATGGCTGGTCCAGGAATGGACCAAGAATGGTGTAGGGCCCACAACTTTACTAAATAATCAACAGCAGTGCTCCAGTATACATTCTATTCAGAAATTTAATCAAACTGAAACTTAAGCCCGTTTTTCCCTAGTCCACTGATGTAGAGAATGAAGATTGCCTTTACTCTTTGCAACAGCTTTTCTTGTACTTGGAGACTGGTTACCACATTCCCTTTTTAAAGTCTAACAACTCCAGATGTTCTGGTTTCTCTTCGTAGGCCGTGGTTTCTAGCTCTCTTCTTGTTGCTATTCCTTGGACTCAGTCTTATTATCTTACAGGTTTTTTGAACACCATATTTCATCACTGGATATAATGACAAAAAATAGAGTAGAAGTCTTTTTTATATATTTCAATCTACATTGTTGTCTCTTGCTTTTGCATGAATGCGTGACTGCATGATTCCGTGCATATTTTGCCATTTTAAGGTCTTGTAAGGATAAGAGTACTTATGTGTGAAAAAGTGCCATGCCCTTCAAGGACTGAACTTCTAAATTAACATTTGTTAAACATTGTGGTTAATTGGGAGGGTTTGATGGGCTGGCAAACAAAAGTTCCTGCCTCTTGCAAGACACTCCCAGGGCTAACAGGCTGACACATTATTCACCTGTTATATTTCATAATTTACATGATTTTATTCAGGGTTACTAGTGTTGATTGTTTTCTATTAATTGCCACATAAAACCCCTACATTTTACAGAGAATAGAGTTACAGACATGTAACTGCACCTAGAAAGCAAAAATTAGAAAATGGGGGTTTATAGATGACAAAGAATAGCAGCTACCACTGGAAATGTAATTGAAGATTCTACACATGAATGAAGAAATGTAAGGTACCTCTCATAAAGAACTAAAGAAATTTGAAGAGTTTTTTCATCTTGGAAAAAATTTAACTTCTGAAAGAGCTTGGTTTCACAGAAGACTTTGGAGAGAAACTTTGGATCCCTTGGAACAGAGCTGAGGAAAAAATTCATGAGTGGTTGGAATAATTTCAGAGAGTTCAATGAATCTCCGATGGGAGATCAGATTACAGTAGAAATCAAAGACTGAAAAGAGAGACAAAAGTCCTAGAGCACTCTGACCTAAACTTAGAAAAAACTATTAACATTTATCAAGTTAAAGATAATAAAAAGACAAAAAATTAAGTTTTGGCAATAAGAAAATAACATAAACTGTTGCCAATACTTGAAATACAGAGAGAAAAAAGTGAGGTATCTGCATAAGAGTCTGAGAAATGTGATGTGACTTAGTAAGGAGCATCATGAAGGACTGCAGAGACCAAAAATCATGTGAGTGCAGCCTTTTGGAGGTAGTTGTTTTATTTATAAAGATCAAAACTGTTTTGCCTAAGTTCCCAGACAAAGACTGAAAATACCTGGAAGGAAGGCAGAGTTTTATGTTGTGCAAAGAACTCTTGGGAATGTAGGGCTCTGAACAGAAAATGAACTCTTCTAGTTTATATGATTTTCAGGTTAATAGAGCTACTGAAGTAGTGACAAAGGATTTTGTAAGAAAATTGGTCACATTGAGTATCGATAAGTAGAATTTATACTTCCTCTGGAGAATCATACTTTCAAGGGTTATGTTAAGTGAAATAGATGTGAAAATTTAGTAGCACTTCAGAAATAAATATCTTTGGTAATGACATGGTTTGAGTGGGAAGCACTTGAACAAGCAGCAGCTAAGGATGTACCTGGGATATGGAAAAGCAGCAAAGGAGACAACTGGCCTGAGAGTGTAAAGAAGGCAGAATCAGCCCCATGTGAGTATGAGGAGGATGACTGCACTGCAGTTCAGGGTGTGATTGGGGTTTGAACAGGGAGCAGAACACAGCAGAAACACTCGGATGATCTGAGGGCTTCCTCCAGTTCCCAGCCGTGTTTTGTGACCTGTATCAAAAACTCTGACAAGACAAAACCTGCTGACCACAGTCAGTCACGGTCGTTCAAAGCCACTAAGGGGTACCCATATTAATTCCAGGCACTCTGTTGGCATCATGTACAGATAACTCACCCTGTCCTATCAGACTGTTGGATTATGCTGTTCAAAGTCTGGTTTTGGTCTTTGGAAGAGGTTGGTGTGAGAAAGATTTTCCTGGTTTTGCTCTTTCAAAAAGAAACTTGCAATTAAATAATTATGCACAGAGATGTAGAAAGATTGGATAGGGACTTCCTGAAAATGTAGAACATCCTTGGCATACAGACATGAAATTCTACTTTATCTTAACTTATATAGCTCACTTTTATTACAGTTGATTAAATTTTGATTAAATATGAATACATTTTCCCTATATTGTTGCAGTAACGCATGAACTGGCAGTTGTGTCCTACTTTGACATGTACTTTAAAAATCAATTCAAACATGAAAAAGAAAAGGCATTATATGCCATTACTGGACTTCATTTCTACACAGACTGAAAATTTGCTAAGTTTAGGAATGACGAAACTTAAAGTCAGCCTAAATTTGGTCAGTGACTTCAAACAGGAAAAGAATATGACCTTTGTCTTCCTGTACCATACCTCCTCAGGATTTCTTTTCTTCATTTCTGTGGTACATAGATGAAATTTCTGTTATCTGTCTCATCATCTGACTGTCTTCTCCAAATATGATTTTTCCTAGTTGCTGAGGCATCACTCAGTGATTGCTTACATCACAGTAATTTAATTCACAGAGTGTTTGAGAAGCCCCAGATTTCTATAACCCAACTTGTTTCCAACAACTGCTGAGCTCAGTGATGTTCTCAGCAGACCTGGTGCTCTCATTATGCAGGTCAAGAACCTGGATGAATCATTCTGCAGATTATTTCCATCTCTCTACATGTGTTTTCTTTTATGGGGAATTCAAAGAAAAGAGAAGGTTGTCAAGGTATGGCTGGGATATATCCCAAGCTGGAAGAGGAACCAGTTTTGTAGCTCAGTCAGTATTGCCCTCTATTGACAACTTCTCTCCTAATCTAATTAAAGAAAAAAAAAATGCTCTGTAAATAACTGATGAAAAAGACAAGAGGAAGTTTTTAGGATGTCTACTGAAGTTGACATAGTGGTTTATGACACACACATATATAGTCACTGCAGACTAGACTTAAAAACTTATTTCGTGTAGACCACTGATCTAACACTGCAAGACAAAACAAAATAAGTTCTTCCCTGCTTTTAAGGAATAAATAGTGACTTTGGTTTTGCATCTAGTCATCAGTTCCAGAATCTATGCCCTTTTTCATTTGTTCATGCCTAGTTCAGACAATCACTGACCTGGCTGGCACTAGAACCATGATGTAGACCATGCACACAGGCCACAGACAGCTCTGCTGTGTATGGAAGGAGCCAAGGTGCTGTTTGTAGGCAGAGGATGGACTTTGTTATGGGCCATTCATCTAAATATGTTCCTGCTTATGGAACTAAAAGTGCAGTTCTCCCACCTCTTTGTTGTAAAGAGAATATCTGGGTTTTTTTAAACTTAGATTCCATGGTTAAATATGTCATTGAACACAGAAAATGGTCCACATAAATACACAGACATGCATGTAAAATATATATATATATTACTTGAATTGTATGCTTTATTTTCCCATTAGTTAACTGTGAAGGAACTCAGAGAAGAATTGCTTAGAATGTTAGATGTTTTTTAAACTTCAGCTTGCTGGAAATTATCCCAAAAAGATGTCTAAACTTCTTGAAAGGTTAGAGTAGCTTGTGATTTTTTGTTCCTGGATTTTTTCTGGAATATGAGGAAAGTACTTTTTGACTGAGAAGTCTAGAATTTTCTTTTTCTAGTACAAAACATAAAATAATATTTTTTTCATACTTTATCACTTACTTTTTTTAGCATTTTCTTCTATTTAGCACTTCTATTACCAGAGCCTGCATCTGAACTCTATTTCAATAATTTTTTATCACCTTGGTAGCCTACAAAGTGCACTAGAGTAATTGGAAGAAAGAACCAGAGAACATTCCTGGATTATGGAGTCTCCATGGCCTTTCCAAGCTACAAAACATTTCTAGGCTGGCCGTGTTTAACCTGCATTAGAAGAAAGCAGGGGAATATGGCAGAAGTTGACCAGACACCACAGAAACAGGGAAATTCTCCTTTCCCATAAGTCAGGAAGGACAGTAGCCCTAAGATCTAATGTCTGCCCACAACTGGGAAATCCATCCATTATTCCAGAACAGAGATAAACCAATGTGAATTTAGTCCCCTCCACCCTCATTCAGCTTTGCCCAGTGTTCAGGAATTAAGTGATACAACAAGAAAATTAGACCTCTCCTCCTTTTATGAAGAAAAGTCAAGTCCTGTTCTGCATTGTGTCAAAACTATAAAAAATGAATTGTTCTTTACTATTGACATGAGTGCAAAGCAGAGCTACAGTGATGCACATTGCAATGGATGAGCTGATTTCCCCTTCATCTATGATCATAGGAGCCTGTAAAATAATACATGTGAAAGTGTACTTGTGTTCTTTCAAGGCACAAAGGAAGGAGGTGGGGGAAGGAGTCCTGCAGCAAACCACAGGCCCAAGGGGTAAAGCAGGAAACCAAACACAGAGCAAGATCAAAGGATACCTTGGAAGGACCAACAGAACCTGCACTCCAAGCAGTCAAGAAATTGAAGCTGACACAAAGTCAGTTAAATAAAGTGCAGAGCTCATCTGCTGTCGGCAGCAAAGGGTAGTCACTGCTGTATTTCCACTTGTAAATAAATCTGTGTGCGTAACACAGAAATAGAAAAAAGCACAAAGAGCATCCTGTCACTATAAATAAAGCTCACTGCTTCACACAAGGGGCTGTGTTTGTATCATGGAAACTCTCAGGTCAGCTTCAGCCAATGTGGTGGTGTAGCATTATAAAAACAGCAGAAAGAGGACATAGTAACATGGCAGGGAAGGTATATATTCCATTGCCAGCAAAAATATCTCCAGCAAATTTAAATAAAACTGTTCTTTATTTCTCAAATTTGTCAACTTTTCCTAAAGACTCCACTCTAGTAGAAGTTATCAGGAGCAGTGGAAAAGGGGAAGTTAATCAATGTTTTTATATTTTAGAACTCTTCATAATTGCATTGAAGCTCACATCTGTGCTTTTCTCTGTGTGCAACGTGTGAGGAAGGGAAAAATTTCTATCCTGCTGAAAACATGACATTTTGGGGGAAAGATTCCGAGTTTGACTAGGAAAGAAAGTGACAAGAAATTACAAGGTGACTTGGGAAATGTAGAAACACATAGAGTCTAGAGTTCCCTTCAAGAATTGTTTAATGTTAATTGCTGTTGAAAATCAAAAGTTCTCTGAGTTGTTAATGATGGAAATCTCATCCATCCCACCTTAATTTTCCACGTGCTTTATATCAAAAATCCAGGCTTATGGTTCTAACGAATTTTGGTTTTGGTTGCCTAATTCTGTAAGGAGAAGATCCATCTCACCTAAAGTTAATTCTTTAAGTATAAAATGACCTTATTAAATACAGCTGGTAAAGATTATAGTGCAGCCCAGATGACAAAATGCAGATTTCAGGTTTAGGATGAAATGAAGAATTCTGCAAGCTACATATCAGACATGTTGGTTAGCCCCATAAAAAGAATCTATAGGAGTTTCTTCAGATACAGGTAAACATATTTAATGAGATAATTCCTATTTTTTCTTACTCAGAGCTGGCCACCCAGGATCCTTCTGTATGGAGTCAGAGTCATCCTCTGGAGGAGAATGGATCCATGTCTCCTAACTACAAAAAATTGCCTCAGTGGAGGTGAAGGCTTAGAATCATCACAGGATGGTTTGGGGTTGAAGGGAACAGACATTATCCTGTTCCAAACTCCCTGATATGGGCAGGAACACTTTCCACTAGGCCAGGTTGTTCCAAGCCCCATCCAACCTGTCCTTGAACAATTCCAGGGATGGGACCATAGCACTCATGGGTCAATACCCTAAGTTTAAATGAGGAGAAATATCCCCTCGTTAAAACAGTTTCTTTGACCCAAGCCAGAGCGCCAAAGTTTTAAGGAAGTTTGTCAAAGTTTTTTCTGTAGCTTCATGCAAGGTTTATCTCAACTTGGTCTAGACTTTGAGGCAAAGAGGTCGTGTGCTGACTACATAACCCAGATGTACTACTCAGGTTATCTGGAATGAAATAGATCTGTTGCCACTGGTCACAGTCAAAGATAAAGGTCGATGCCAAACTACCCAATGAAGACAGGTTTCTTTTGCCAGTTTTTTTTTTTTGTTTGTTTGTTTGCTTCTTTTCCTGCTTCCATAAAGAAAGTGAAGAGTTTTGGGAGTAAATAGGCTTCTTTGCTTGGCTGCAGAGCAAAAGAGAGTATACAAAACAGGGCTTACAGGCTATTAAGATGATAATTGCTTATAGAACTGCTAAAGCATGACATCACTTCAGACTAGTTCACCTGAGAAATTCAACTTCAGTAAGCCCGAAGAGTGACTGAAATAAATTAGGAGATCTGAAAGATTCAGAATTGCATCAAGCCTAGATGAGCAAGAGGAAGCGAATCAGATAAATACATTAATACACACATGGTGACGGATGAGGCAGATGACATTTTATGCTCCCTTAAACTGACTGATGAAGATGAGACAAATTAGAAATAGCTGTGGACAAGTTCAAGAACGTCTTCTAGCACACACTAAAAGGGAATCTTAAGGAGAGGCTATCAAGCATCTACATGGTAAGAAGAAAAGTGTCCCTAGCAAAAAAATTATACTGTGGTGCCTTTGAAAGGTTTAGTGGGACATACGAGGCTCTGCAAGGTGAAGTGAGACCCAGGAATAACGTGGAAGATCTAACAAGTAGAACAAAGATAAGCACTTTTCAGCAAACGGAATGACATTTGCACTTTAACATAACTATGCTTTGTAAAAAAGAGTTTGTGAGAAGCTGTCAGAGGAAAACAATCTGTGTGGGAAAGTGACAAGACCGTTCAATTAAAATCCTTGGTCCAGTCTGAAAAAGAAACACATAAAGCTGTATCAGGAGACGAAGTATGACATTATTTGTCCTAGGATCTATCAGAGGTTTAGAAATATTGCATAGGAAAAAAAAAAAAAAGACCATATTGGAAGGTTATTTTTATTACCATTTGGCTAGCTTTAGAAATGGGTATGGAGGCAGGGAGTGTTCTAGTGACTTTTGTCGATCAGCCTGAATGTGGGATCCAGATGGCATTTCATTCATAATCAAGTTGTGCCATTTTGGCTCTATTCCTGAATCATCCGAAGTTACGACTTTCTGCTCCACATCAGCTAGGAGGAAAAACATCTCCCAAAAAAGGGAGCAAACATGTAAGGACGATAAAATTTACTTTGTTCGATGCATTTGCTGCACTGGAATTCCTTTTTAAGGAATGTACAGGAATTGTGCTTATATCTATTGCCGTTGTTAACTTCTGTATAGTGGCAGTCAATCCAATAGGCTTTGAATAAGTCCCTGTAATGTTTTCCTCCTGAAACATTTGGATTATTTCTAAGAAAATTCTGATACGGCTTTTCGTCGGCTTTTCCATGAACAGCTTAATGGGTTGGCTTCTGTACATTTGGAATTCAGGCATTCAGGTGAATCAGCACCTCTCCATGTCTGGCGAGGTGGATTAATAGAATTCAGTGCTGTCCACAAAGATTAAACCAGATCATGTGTAGTGACAGCAAAACAAATACCATAGAACAGCAGTTGCAGCAGACGAGACATGGCCTATCTGTCTAGTCAAGCAGGAGAAAAGACACTGCAGCATCATGTCAAGGAAGCAAGCTCAAGGCATCAATTTAGGGAAAAAAATACCCAGCAACTAGTGGGTGCCTTTTGAAATGTTGTGTCATTTTGTCTTCATTTCGCTTTTTGAATTAAGTTACTTATTCTAAAGACTCACCTGTTCTAAGATGAGTTCTGGAAACAACTTGCCCCACAGTCTAAAACTGTGTTTTCTCTGTTGTGCAGAGTATGTAACTTCTTTTTTAAAAAAATTTTATATTCATTCTATGGATTTCCCTGATTAGTACCCAAAGAATGACAGTGAAACAAATCTTCATCTGCATTTTATGAAATCATGACAGCTTGATATTACTGCAATGGGACATTTCACAGGGTACTGTGGGGGCACTATTTATACCACTGACACAGAATAGTGCAGTGTTGTTAGCTGTGCAGATCATCAAATTCAGGTAATTATCACTGCCACATGCTTTCCTGAAGATAAAAATATTAAACAGCATCATTTAAAATGCTGGCACGATTCTGAATATGTCTTTTTAAAACAGCATCTGATTTTCAGATTAATTACATGAGAATTATGAAACTAAGGAAAAGTTCAGTTCCTGGGTAAGCTAAAAAAAAAAAAAAAATTAAGGAAAAATAAATTGTGAGCAGAGAAATAATTTTTGATGTTATTTTATTTAAAAAAGAAAAAAAAAGAAGAAAAAAAAAAGGATTACCTTCTTCCCAACCATATGGTGTGCAAGAGCATTAGTTATGATAAAACATTACTTATATTTAATGTCTTTTCTCTGTAACTTAATAGTGAGCCACTAGTGAAGTTCAAAAGCCATTTAAAAAGAAAAAAAGTGAATTTTGTAAAAAATGGTTTAACCTTTCAGTACTTCATTTTCTGCTCCTTTTTTTCAACCAAACCTCTTCCCTAAATTTTTCTCAACTTACTTCTCTGAAGTAAATAACTTCAGACTTCATAAAACTGTATTTTCTATTTTTTAAATTTTATTATTAACCAGAAAAAAAACAAACACCATCCAAAATTCTGCAGAAAATATGTGGGAAATCGTGTACTGAGAACTCTTAAAACAGACATATTCTAGCAATTTAAATACTGATTTAAATGTCTAAATTTATGCATGAATGCCTGAAAATCCTGAAGGTAATCTCCTAAAGTTTTAGTCTGTTAGTGTTTAAATCCAGATTAAGGAAATTTGCTGGTCTAAATATAACTGGAGTTGCCATATGCCATGTAAGGTATGAATATTTCATATTTTGTTTATCTTTGATGTTAGCTTTGGAACTTATCGTAGATAGAGTGGGGATTGGTGGTTAAAATATCCTCAGTGAGGATGACAACAACACCTACTAGAAAGTTCCTGTATGTTTTTAACAATAATTTTGACAACTTTTCTGATCAAATTTAAATTTTCTATGCTATGTAGCTGTTCATAGATGGTTTTTCATGTCTATATCTGTGCATACATATGAATATTGCTATTATGGATTCTCTCAGTGACTGACTGTAGGTTCTTCCAAAATGAAATTATTTGCTTAACAAAGATATCTTAGAATTTAGTAGTTGCAGTAAAAAAAAAAAAAAAAAAAATCATCTTCACCCAGTAAGCATGCTCTGATCTGGATGCATAGAAAATGCATGAATTTCTGTCAGGGGAGATTTAGGTTGGGTTAGGGCAGGTCACAGCACCAAACCTGATGGAGTTCAAAGAGTGTTTGGACAATGCTCTCAGGCACGTGGTGGGATTGTTGGGGTTGTCCTATGCATGGCCAGGACTTTGATGATTTGTCTTGGTCTCTTCTAACTCAAAGTATTCTATGATTCTATGACCCAAAA
>VZRO01004734.1:800874-835926 GCA_013397915.1 Daphoenositta chrysoptera | reverse complement strand
AAAAAAAAAAAAGCTAAAAAAAAGCTGGTCGAAAGGAAAGCAAAAGATTTTGTTGACATAAAGAGTCAGCTGGTCTGGATGGGTAGGAAGAAAATAATTTGTCTGGGGTTTGGTGTGAAAACAATTTGTGGGGTTTGGTAGAACTTTAATCTATTGGAACACAAAGCCATCCTGGAGGATACCAGGAGCATGAAGAGGATGTTGCAACTGGGCCTGAAATCTGGATTTGAGTATGGGACTCTGAGAGAGGTGTCTGGGACAGACAGACTTCAAAAGTAACAAGGAACTTAGACAAAGGAAGCAGGCTGAAATTCCTTGTGTAAGGGGCACTTGAAAAGCAGAAAGGGACGGGAAGAGTGGTCACGATTTGTTTTTGAGCCCTGTGGATTGTCAGAACCTTTCATGGCCCAGAACAGCCCCAGTCAGGATCCTCATCCAACCCCTGCCTGTGGGAACCCGGAATGCAGAGAATATTTCCCTGCCTGTTTGAAGGGTTCTACTCCTCTGGACAACACTGTATTTGACCTTTATCCATGGAGAAAACTGCCAACTCTTTGGGAAGAACTAGAATCTACTCCAGTGTGAACTACATGATAGAATGTAATGTAAGGTTATCACAGGGTGAAAAATCTAAAGGTGTTGGGTTTATTAATGTAGTGAATAGATAAAAAGCAAAAACTCCAAAATGGAGGATTGTTGTTCTTTCTAGACCTTCTTCTTCTTCTTCTTACCATATTCTGCAGTAGAAGATGTCTAAGGGATAGGGTAAAAAATTCCGCAGTTCCTGTGTACGTGACAGGAGAATTTGTCTAACATTGGTAGAAAAGTGAAAATATCTTTTGTTTTAAGTTTTTATTGGATGATTTACCTTTAAGAAGGCCGTGTTATCTTGATAAGCAAGCATTCTCAGGCATTCGCAAGCATTCTGCTGTATTCTCTGCTCTGTGCTGTGTTTGGGTCACACTAGTGACCTTACTTCTCTGGTAAGACTAATGAACTATCTTAAAGCAGAGAGTGCTGATAGTTTCTTTCATCTATCGGACTCCTTGCAAGGACTCTTAATTCTTCCTCCATCAGAGGAAACTTGATTTAAGAGAATCACTCCCCCATCAGGGGAAAACCTGGCTTAAGACACAGCTAAATCGGAGCCAGGGGTCCACCCCTGCCCATGACCCCAGAGCCACATTTCAGCTCGTCTTTGGCCCCCAGTGCCTGTGCTGGTTTACCCACAGCTCCTGGCTCATCCTCCTTCTCGGGCCAGCTGAGGTCGAGCTGCATAAGAAGCTCTCAGAAATGGTTGTGACCATCCTTAAAGACTTAGAGAAAAGACTGGGCTGTATTAGTCTCATAAAAAACCACGCCCTCAAAATTAGATAGCGTTTTTCCACTTAGTGCTTTGTGCCTCAATATCCCCAACTACGAGTACATTTTTAGTCTTGTTGTGAAGTTAAATATATTCATACCTACAAAGCAGACAGATGGTATATTGTTGAGAACTGCTGAAAAGCTTGGGAAGAAATAAATGAATCTGTCTTCAAAATAAAAATTGAATAATATGTAATAAACATATGAGACTGTTTTTCCTTTATGAATTAAAAAAAAGAGCATTTAATAAGTGCTCGCTAAACAGGTACTCTCCTTTTGGAAATGAAAAATGCAGTGGAAAATAATTAATGACATACTAAAATGGACAGAATTAAAGAAGTGTGTTGCCTTAATTCCTTTTCTTGTATGTATATCATGTATTTAGAAGTGAACTGACACAACAGCTTACATTTTTATTCATACCTTCATCCTTAAAATATGGGTAAGGAGATGTTTGCATATTATCCCCAACTGACAGGACTGAAGTATGATGCTATATAATTTGGCAGCTGTGAAAATTTTTGTGATCTACCAAAGGCAATGGGAACTGTCCCTCTCCCAAAATGAAGACATTATTCCCTAGAGAAACCCCATCTATAAGGAAATAATATTTGAATGATTGGCAAAGTGTTTTGTTGAGCTGATTAAAAAAGAAAATGCTGCCTTCTTGGTCACAGTTTCATGTTGTCATTAGCTCTGTCTGAGATACCCTATAGCTCTTGAGAATCTTACTCCTCAGATCTATATGTTATCCAATTAAAATCATAGAATAATTTGGGTTGGAAGAGACCTCTAAAAGCATCTAGTCCACCCACTAACCCAGCACTGCCAAGCCCACCACTAACCCATGTGCCCAAGCATCACACCCTTTTAAATCTTTTAAATCCCTCCAGGAATAGTGAACGCACCACTGCCATGGGCAGCTTGTGCCAGGGCTGGACAACACTTCCAGTGAAGACATTTTTCCTAATATCCAACCTGAACCTCCCCTGGTGCAACTTGACTCTGTTTTCTCTCATCCTAGCTCTGTATTTCATGGCAGATCTGCATCAAGATTTGAGCAGCCCAGCAGATCTTCTGGGTAGCTCTAACAATTGCTTATGTAAAGAAAAAATTATTCTCACCTCAGTCTGACACAGCAAGGAACACAATGGATTGCCTTAACTCTCTGCAGCTTGTGCTAAGAAGCCTGTTTTTCCTCAGTAGTCTTCTGACCTTAACTGAAATGGCTGAAATTGCTCAGGCATTTTGTGTTTCATACATTAGCTGTTATCAGTTGTTCAGTACATATTCCTGAGCGTTTTTGAACGGTCAGGAAAATCACATCAGCTCTCTATACCCTCAGCCTTTTCAAACAATTGCTGCATTATGAACCTTGTTTGGTCAAGGAAGTAGCAGCTGAGTCACACAAGGACCAAATTATCCCTTGGGCTAATTTTATATACCACAAACACTCAATCTAACAATTGCTAGGATATTTTGGGTGCGATATATACTGCTCATATATGGGAAAAATTGACTGTTGTCATTGCTGAAAGTGACTGTTCAATTCACTGTGAAGAAACGGGATGAGAGTTAAGGCTCTTTGTTTCTCTGTGCTTGTCTTCAAATTAATGCCACGTTGTAATGAATTCCAAATTTGAGAAATAGTTATGTTTTATCCCAAATGAAAGTAAGTGAACAGGGAAAACAGCAAAACCTTTTTTTTCCCATCTCTCTCCTTCGAGGTGCTTGACATCTTCCTTGCTTTTCATTTCTGAACTGTCTTTGTGGATGCACAGCTTTCTTCTTTCCCTCTTTGTGTCTTTGTGTGTTTGCTTTATCTTTTATTTTTGTTTTTCCTCCTTGAAATTAAACTGTTTGTCAAATGCGATAATGGGTAGAGTCACGATGTAAATAGTTAATGATGCTGTTGTCTTCTGAGGATTTCTCTGGGTGTAATATCCCCAATCTTTATGCAACCATACACTTGACTTGCACATTCCGAAGCCCTTCACAAAGGGCAATGCTGCTGCTTGTCTAAATAGTACATGATTACCTCGGTTAGTTTTGTGGCTGTGGTAATGTTCATTTTATGAGCTCAATCTGGTTCTGAGCCATCTGAACTTGATATTCCAGATGCCTTATCCCTAGTAGCACCAGCTCATATACTGTGTACACATGTGTACAATGCAGGCTGCATTGGAAAGGCTCGGGTTTGTTCTCAAAGTCACACCATACTTTCCTTCAAACCCGACAGGATAAGAGTGCTGGCATGGGGGACAAAGTGGGCTGCTAACAGAAGCCCCAAATATTCAACAATCCTGCATTTATTATAACAGGAAGCCATCCACTTTTAGAAATGCCTATTTTCACCACTGGAAAAAGTGTGTTCGTACATTATTGTTGCATAGACACGTGACACACAGAAAACAACAAAGATAATGGGACATGGAACTAAAGCTGCCTTGAACTATTGCCTGTTTACCCAGTAGAACAAAGGAGTAGGCGTTAGAGTTCCTTCATTTACCATAAGTATGTCTTTGGGGTAGTCAACTCTACCTGCCTGCTAACTTGGGGATAATAAAATACATACCTACCCCGCAGGGATGCTGGGATGCTTAATGAACTAATTAGTACTGTTCAGTGCTCCGATGGGAGGTGTTACCTGTACTTTTGTTTAGAGCAGGTGTAGCTAGCACTTTATCTATTGCCTGAGAAGAAAAAGAGAATTTTCTCCTCGTTGAGGAGTTTTTGCATTACTTATATCAGTATAAATGCTCTCAAGCCAAGCATCAAAGTGATCACAGTAAGAGTCAGCGACTATAAACGGGAATGGAATTTGCCTGAAGAGTGTGTGAGTAATCATAGATTTCCATGGACGTGTTTGTGTATGCATTTAGCATCAAAGTCTTCAAAAGTTGCTGCTTTCTATACAGCACACAATAACTACTTTTTTGGTGGATGGCGCTCATTCCTAACTGTGGAAGATACGAAAAGAAGGTCTGTACTGGAAGCTGCAAGAGAAATTTAAGTAACTAGATTATAATTCCCCTTTGTCTTGTGGCAAAGACCCTGAGGTCAACCCTTATTTCTTATAAAATGATAAGAGCCTGTAATGGCAAGGAAAGGTCTCAGATTTATCCCTCATCCAAAAAACAATGACTCTGGTGACACTTAATGCCCAGGCACAAGCTGGAAGATTCATTCAGCATTCAGGCACTTACTGAATCATCAGGACCATTACAAATCTCTTCAATTTCTTTGCAGTTGTTGTGATTATTATTATTACTATGATTATTGTTATTACCATGATAACAATTATGCTAGTACCAAGTTTGTGATAAATTCACTTGATTTCAGGTTTCCAATCTAAGCCATGGGCAGTGAAGACCTAATCAGTACAGAGAATGGATTCTAGGGCATTATCCTGTTCTACAAATACAAGTGTGTGTTTTAAGATGAAATTAATGGTATTCTAGACTTCATTGGCTGTTTTGACTAGCATTCTGTTGATAATAAAACAAATCTTTGTCACTTGGTACAATGTAGATTTGTAGAACAGATATCTAAAGTCCTGCTCCAAAACTGATTTTTTTCGGAGGTAGGAGCACATTGCAATAAGTATTATATGAACATTTTTTTCAGTGTAGCCTGATGAATTAAAAATCTGAAGATGAGCACACCAGAGATGCTGAATGCAAGATTGATTCTGTTTCTATCCCAGCCTGCGAAGCCCATGGATAAATAAAGAGGCAAAACCTGGAGGTAGAAAATCCCTTGATTGGAAAATGCACTCTATCGAGTAATGTGTTTGGGTAGATGTGGTTCACATCCTCTGTGCTGCTGTGAGACACTGGGTTTTGCTTCAAGACCTTGGAATAATCCATGCCTCTAACTAGCATCAAGTCCTATGTGAAGGGAGGGAAAACAAATCCTTGTTCCCTCATTTCCTCTGTCTTAGACCAAAATTAGCAAGATAACAGCTAAAGCTGTGTTTGCCTCAGTTCTTACCTCATACTCTTACATACGAGTTTGAGATCAAATGATGTTGCAACAAGACAGAGGAATGTACTTGATCCACATGGGGATCTCTTTTTTGTTAAGAGCAGAAACTAGAAAGGCTTAAAAATGGGACGAGACTGGCCTAGAAGTTGGATCTCTACAGCACAAATCTACTTTTATAATAATAAAACCAATAGGCCTTTATGGAAAGATGCATAGGCCCTGACCCATCTACTGTAAATATTGGTAATTATCTGAGACAGGGACACAGGACCCTTGCCAGTCCCATGGGGAGAGCAAAGCACTGCAAGAAGAGGTGGAGCTCACCCAGCGTTTCCACCAGCCACTGAAAGGAGGTGGATATCTCTCTCCAGTGACTGCAGAGACAGCCAGGGAGACTGTGACCTGACTCTGTTCAGTGTTCAGAGCCAGCAGTCAGAAACTCATCATACAGATCATACAGCACACTAACAGCTCCACAAGTTTACTTTGTAGTACAACTTCATACAGCATGGCAGAGGACAAGACATGACTGAGGTCCCCTTAAAGACACTTGCATATTTTGGCTTGGATTAAAACATTTTTGAGTATGTCCAAGCAGAGTTAATCTCCTGCACCTCTCAGATATTCTGGGGTATGATTGAAAGCACTTTTATAGACATGGACTTGTACAGATAAAGAAATATATTGATTCCTGTGCCTTCTCCATTGGCATGGTAGGCTTCGTACCTGAGACCATTATCCAAAGCACCGTCTGCAATTAATCTTTTGGGCAGTGTGTAATCACCCAAGGTGTACAGGGCTAAGTCTCAACTAGATAATGACACAGAAGGGCGGTGTGGAGGGGGAAGAGGAAGGAACACCAACTCACCATTTGTTTGCTGTACCCATCAGGAAAGAGGCACTGGCAAAGGTTGTCTGGTGTCCAGTGGTGTTAGGGCTTCAGACAGGGTAAAGGACAAAGCAGAAGCCCTCCAGACTGAGTATTAAAAATGAATGTGTGTCTTTTCAATGTATTTGTACAGGAGAGAAGAGGGAGGAAAAAAAAAAAAGGTGAAACATTCCAGATGCTTGCCTGCAGTAAAGCATTTCTGGCTGTTAGTTCCAGTAGGTCATTACTGCATTAATTTGGTGTTTAATTAAATGCCTGTGCAACAGACCATTTATTTGTTATCTAATATTAGCTTTAGTTCTTATCAATTAAATGCTAGCTGAGGGCTTGATTCACTTACGTTTTATGTCCCCTTACACTCTATTTTTTATAAACAAAAAACAAGGACTCTACACAGAAAGAAGATTTACACCCCCAAATTTCACAGTGTATATAATGCAATATGCTGAAGTGCTTAGGCAGAAGGTGCTGAAACAAAGGGAGGGTTTTTTTTTGAGAAAAGGAAACAGTCATCTTGTTTTCAAACAAGTGAGAAACTAACTGAGCTACACAAAAAATGTCTCTTACAGCGTATTTCCAACGATGGTCTAAGCTAGATAATGCATACCTCTGATTTTCTTTGAGAATTTTGTTATTTATTATAGGAATTCATACTTAAAACAATGTGACTTTCAACTGGGGCTTCTTTCAGGACATCCATTTTCCTCTCCCCAAAGCAGAGGAGTGCCAGCTGCTTGTTCAAAAGCTGTGCTCCATCTAAGCCTCAACCTCTGCCTTTCATGGATACTTATTTTCTTGCAGGACATAAAAAAAATTCTCAGTGTTGAAAAGTCACTAATGTTGGAGTTTTGAAGTTTATTTATTTCACAAAAGTGTCAAATTTTTGTCTGGGTTATACAAATGTTTGGCTGTTATCTCAGAGGTTGAATTTTCAGAAATCCGAGTCCAGCTGCTCCCACTGAAAAGATCTGGCTAAAGGAAGTCCTGACTAATGGCTTTAAACTGAGAAAAGATAGGTTTGGAGAAGCTATTAGGAAAAAAATTCTTCCCTGTGTGGGTGGTGAGGCCCTGCCACAGGTTGTCCAGAGAATTTGTGGATGCCCCAGCCCTGGATGTGTTCGAGGCCAGGTTGGACAAGGCTTGGAGCAACCTGGGAGAGTGGAAGGTGTCCTGCCCATGGCAGGGGTGGCACTGGGTGATCTTTAAAGTTCCTCCCAACCCAAACCAATTTGTGATTCTATGATGACTAGTTCAGATGTGTGCTCTTGGTTGGAAGAGTCTCTAGAAGTCTGTCTCACCAAGCATTCAAAGCAGAGTTGTCGTACCTGTCCGTGGAACCTGGAGCAGCTAAACCTCTGCTGTGTGCACAGCTTTGTAGAAAGAATTGTTTGTGCTGTCCTACCAGACTGCCTTTGCATACAGCACCAAATCTCTCTGAACACTTCTGGTCCATTTGGTTTGGAGGCTTGACTCATCTCATCCTGCATCTGGATTTTAGGGTCAAGCATCCTAGAACAAGTGCCACAGTAGTAAAGGTGCAGGGCACGACTGATCCTCCAAAATCAGGCTGGACAGGAAAATCCTTGCGCTCCATTTCTTATTTGGTGCACTACACTGTGATACATAACCTGTTAAGTCCTGAGCGTTTGACAGTAATGGCCTGTTAATTGGGTGAAAAAGACACTTTAGAAAAGTAATTATTAAATTTTATTATCAGAGCGCACCTTCTTGTAGCGGGAGGGTTTTTTTACACCCAGTTTGGAAGGTATGCTTTGATCAGTAATGCAATCTAAATGAATAGTCAGATCTATCAAGGTATCTCAGAGTCTCAAGAGTGGTGGCCTCTATTTTGGCTGTCTTTCTTCTGCAATAAATGCTGAACACTATTTTAGAATTGAGCCTTTTCTGCTTTTCTGCAAGTAACTATTTGAATCATGTCAAATATATGTTAAATTATACATCTAAAATAAATTTCCTCTGGATTTTATGAAATTCATTCTTTTTGTGAATTCGAAAGTCAGTTTCCTAACAGGTGTGGTAAAGCCTAGTAAAATCAGATTGAATCTCACTGTCTCAGTCCCATTAAAGGCTGCATTCAGAAGTCAATCATTGTAAAATTGTTTGCTGCAGTTTTTGAAGCAGTCACCTAAGAGTCACATTTAAAAAAAAAAATACAGCTGAAATTCAAAATACATTCTAAACATGATCACGTACTTTATATAATGCTTTGCAATGACATAGTTAAGTTCAAAATCATTTATGACAATCCGAGCAGTGGAGAAATATGGATAAGGCAAAACCTTTTGGTTTGCAGATGATAGATTTATTTTGAATGTTGTCATCATATTATTATTTTGGTTTCATGAAACTGAATTCTTAAACAGTTTGGAAGATAGGAGTGGATAAAATTAGCCTATTACATGTGCACTTTTTTTTTTTTTTTGCCTACAGTTTTCAGGCAGATACAGTTTCACAGAAGTCAAAGAGTAGAGATCATAATTCAGCATAGGATTTGACAAAAAAGAGCGCAGTTTCTTTTGACAGCAGTGAAGCTGAGGAGCAGGATCACCCTTAAGAGGTAGACATTTGTTGGTCTCTGTGGTATTGGAAGGCATTAAATACTGTGATACAGTGGAAATTGCAGTGCTCTACATAGAGCCGAATTGGATCAAATCGAATTGAATCAAATCAGCTAGAATAGCAGTCTTGCAGAAAACAGCAGATGTTTACATGATTTGCCCAGCTGAGATCCAAAATCTGAGCCACAACAGTGACTGAGAAACACCCAGCAAGGTCAAATCTTCTGGTTCCTAATAACGTTTACATGAGTACAGCCAACACAATTATCAGGCCGATAGGGACCGTTCTGTCTACTGAAAGACATCTTTGTGTGGCATTTAACAAGGGAAAAAAGAAAGTACGGGAACAAAGGGTCCAGGGAAAAGAAGGAGTACTCACTGAAAAGGACTCACAAAGCAAAAGTGATAAGGCAAGTGGGACTGAAGCACAGAGATTTGGGGTAATAAAAAAAGTGGATCTCTGGGCCTAAAAAATGTGGGGAACAGAGATGAAGGTTCCTGAATAGATTTGGAGAACAGGTTAAAAGATGAAAGATGAAAATCTCCCACATTATACAATGCTGATGGAAAATACATTCATAAATGTAGAAAGCCAGAATGAAATGCAAAGTTAGCCTGAGCCCTCACTCTCCCCTCCAATGCAGACTCCATAGACAGATCCATGCACAAGAAGAAGTTAATACAGAGGACAGACTGCACAAAGACAACATTTCAATAGTAGAACGAGTAGGAGACCTCAAAAACAGGTGGGAAAAAATGAAGACACTTTGTAGAAGGAGCTGAATGCTCTGTATTAAAGGGGGCTGAGAGAGTGAAAAAGCCCTTTACTCCGTTTGATGAAAGTCCCTAGTGAAACAGATGCAGTGAGGAAGGGAATGTATGCTCCAATTAAGGTCTGACATGAAAGGACCAACACATCTCCCTTGTGAGCACATCCAAAAGGCAAGGTGAAAACATTCTGGGGATGGAAGTTCAAGGGGGTCTACTGTGTCGAATCTCATTAGGTCCAGATGGATATCAAACTGGTGGATGTTTTCAGAATTATCTGTGTCAAAAATGTTGACAATTCTATGAACTGGCAGCCCTTTTGCTTCTGTGTACTGAGTATAAAATCACCTCCCTACCCCATTTGCTGTTTTCACTTTGGTCTTTCTTGCAAATCCTTACCATGGGGTAGTTAAAATACCTTAAACTAAAATCCCAGTGGAATTCAGGCATTAAATTTTCACTGTGAGATAGAGTATAGAAATTTAATGTTCACCTCACATGCCTACTTCCCAACAAAACTTCTGCTTGTTCTTTACATAGATGAGCTGAGCTAATTATCTGGTTTTTAGTGAAACAAATAAATAAACATATGCCCCACTTCTGTGAAAGAAGTCAATGAGGAGAGTAAACTGAAATCCTATGTGCAATTGTAGTACTGGCGCTCTCCACACAGAAATGGTTTTTAACTTCCTTCATCTAACATTTTTTAGCTTTTTAAGACTGGTAGAAGTTTTGCCATTAATGTCAATGAGTAGATGGCAGAAAATAGGCTTTATTCCAGAAATCAGGGAAATGAGTGGCATATAAAGTATTGCTAGTGCAAGGGTTGTCATTTAAACACCACATAAACTGAAGGAATGAAACACGAATGACTTTTATAACACGCGTGACTTGCACAAAATTGTGTTACATACAATTTGGAGGGCTCTTCTGGATTTAACAGGTCAGTCTTCAGTAAAGTGTGACACAATATTTGTGTCCTGAATAGAGGGAAGTGTGAGTGGGAGCTCTCACCTCCACTCCATGTTCCTGGATCTCTAAATGCCCTCGTATGCAAAACCTGACAGCTGAGGTGTCATTATCTCCACTGTCCTTTTTTATCTGCAATGCTTTCCCTTTTCTCATGTGCGGGAGGGTGGAGCTGGTAGCAGGAGAGGAGCTACCATGGGTAGATGTCATGGCTAATGGCATCAAAATTGAGATATTCGGGTATCAGTATTCACAGCAAATATGGTAATACATTTTAAAGAAAAAGAAAACACAGCATGCCTCCAACCTTTCCCTGGCAATGTGTCTCAAAACTTCTCATTTCTCATCTAACTGGTTTTAAACAAAAGTAAGCTCACGCCACTCTGAATTAGATCAACATCAAAATGAACGAGTAAATAAGGTAAGAAATTATTTACGTGGTGTTTTGTTTCATAAGGGCTCCTTCCACCGATGAAGAAATGGCTATTCTTTGCCAGAAGCATTAATAGCACATTTCTCCCCTGTGCTCACCCTCCGTGTGCTGTGTGGCTCTGTTGTCCATTTCTCCTTCCCAACAAACTCACCACCAGCGCTCCGTCAGCGCTGTTATTCCGAGAGCAGTGGCCCATAAAACGAAGATAACAAGTCCCAACTCCCAGCAAGCTTTTCCTTGTCAATGAGAGATTAAAAATAACGGTCAGGGGCTATGCAATGATATTTGCAGCTAACTTTACAAATTTTGATCCACAGCATCTGAGAATTTTTACCCCTTTCTAATCTTCTGCAATAGCTTGAATTTCTCCTCATTAGGTTTCATTGCGCAGGACAAAAAGGTGGCATATGGCTTTTCTGCTCAGAAAATATGTCATTAAAAGAGGTACGCAGGTTATCACATTGGTGTAGCTCCCTACATAGGCAGATTGAAAGGATTTTAGGTGAGCTCTAAAGTTATATATGAAATATTCACTCTGTCATTTTATGACTCTTTTTATAAACCACCACACAGACTCACAGGGAAAGTGAGGAAAATGAAAGTCCACATCCTTTTGCTGTAGGTTTCTATGAATGCAAACAAATAAATGTGTTATTGGGATAGCAGTGTTGCAAAGTCTCTTCAGCTTTGTCCATCTGTTAAGAAGTCAATGCCTTTTCTGATATTCTCCTTTGAAGTAACTTCTGAAAAACCCTCTCAGATCAGACACAAGTTTGTTAAAAGTCTTGTAATGCTCTGCCTGCTAAAAGCTCTTAAAATTCTCATAGTTGGGAAGAGTAAATTCAGGCCAAACCCCAGGCTGTTACTCACTCTCCTCTAAAACCCAGTGTAAGAATCACATTAACCTCAGGGCCCTCCAGATAAGACTGCTCTTTGTAGATTTGCCAGGGCATATTCAGATTGGCTTGACTTTTGACTGCAGAGTGTTTGTATCTCAGTACAAGCATTGAATCATTTTGATAGAGCTATTTAGCACTCTGTTTCTAAGCAAGTTTTCTGCTTAAATCCTGGCTATCCCAGGTTTCCACAGTCAACTGTTCTTGCACTTTTATAAATAATAATAATAAAAAAAAAACATGGCAGGAAAGAAGAAAAAGAAGAAGAAGAGGTAGAGGAAGAAGAAGAAGAGGAAGAAGAAGAAGAGGAAAAAGAACAAGAACAAGAAGAACAAGAACAAGAGGAAGAGGAAGAAGAAGAAGGGCAACAATTGCTGGTTGCCCAGTGGCACTGGATATGATTAGAAAAAGGAGCTAACAGTTTCAGTAAACATTATTTCTTAATTTTTAATAGATGTCCCTTTTACTGTGAGAATTACAAGCATTTGACTGAGCTCAGAGCACTGACAAAAGGTCAGAGGTGGCTCCTGACTCTTGCTGACTGCAAGAACTAGCAAAATCTACAGCTACACCTTCCTGTAAATGCTGGCATGTAATGTTCAACCATATATGACTTTTTTTTTCTTTTTTTTTTTTTTAAGGAAAAGGCTGTTAAATCTTTCACTAATCACCTTTCAATTTTACATGAAATATCAGTCATTTACCAATCCCAAATTAATCTACTTTCTTCTGGTCCAAGTAGCTGATGTGTGGTTCAGAATATCTTAATCTACATCATAGAAACCCTGTTTACCCAACAGACTTTTACCAATGAAAATTAGGGATTAATTCAATAAATCCCAGTAATCTATATCAGTTACTACAGAGGCCCACTTGTTCTTATGACCGTTCAATAACCACATTATTTTGAAAAAGTATAATGAAATATAGTAATGTGTTTCTTTTTTGGATTTTTTTTAAGAATCAGAATCATAAAATCTAATTTTTATTCCTGTTCTCTCTGTGCAGAATTGGATTTGTGTGAGTCAGAATGAAGATGAACACTAGCTAGATATTTCAGTCAGCTGCTATGTAATACTAAAGAATAAAGACATGCCATTGTTTTGCCATTGCTACTGGATGCACAGTATCCATCCTCAAACTCTAGCTGTACTAAGCCAAAAACTCCCTTCTGGATTTTCAGCCCTGTATTTCATACCTGGATGCTTTATAGTAAACCAAACTTGAAGTAGAAATCCATGAAGAACAACAATTTGGACGAGGCATTGGGATTAGAAGAGGATTTTTGATTTGGTCAATTAACTGCAAACAAATTCTTTGACAACTTAAAGAGCGAAATACTTTTTGCACCACCACACTGAGAAATCCCCTTGGTTCCCCCAAGTATTGCTTTTCCACATGGCCAGTGCATATGGCTACTGAAACACCAAAAAAATATGTCCAGAGCTTCAAGTGACACTGAATATACTCAAAATTGTTCTGATAGGACCAGAGATCCCTCAGTGATTGACTGACACCGAATTTTTGCCCTGTCTTCCCAAGGGGAAAATAAGGACAAACATACACAAAACAGAGACCCAGAAATGCAGAAGAATGACAGACATTCAGCTTGCAAACTGGGTCTGTCACAGCCAAGGACACAGCCCTGGGGGTGGGTGAGCTTCATGGCCCACATCAAATATCTCTGCTGTCACGGAGGCACCTGTTTTTGGCTGTCATGAATGGTACACAGAGATGATGCTCAGGTGAAGTGACTTGTAAACACTTATCTGTGACTGAGCTTTCTCACTGATGGATGGCAAAAAGAATGACAGTAGAGACGGTTCTGTTTTATCCAGGATTGAATGGAATCACTGCAAGGACATACATTTCCAAAATTTGCTTGGAAAAATCCCACTGCAGGTGGAATTAACAAAGGCTTTAATTTTTTTATGTACATTTCCATTGTATTTCAGCAAGAAAAAGTCAGGGCCAATTCCAAGGACAACAGGAAGAAAGAATGTGAGGACATTTTCTCAAACTGTGGTTGCTTTTAAGCATAGGCGTGAAATCAGGCTCATTTAAGAAAGTTAATCATAATTAAAACCAAACCAAACCAAACCAACAAACACCCATCCACCAGAAGCACTGATTACAACCTGACATAACCTGATAATTGTAGCAGTTGCTTGAATGTTAGAGAATTACCCTCAGATCCCTGTACATTATTTAATCCCTGTGCTACTTTTTATGGAAAAAAACCCAAAAAACTTAAATGTTCTGAAATATATCTAGTAAGCATCCTCATACCATCTATGATTTTTGATGTACAGATTTCTTGGACATGAACCACTTTTTCAATGTGTATCTTTAAAATCTTCTTATCTTTCTTTATCTCTTTCTTTCTCTCTCTCTCACTCTCTTCTCCTCTTTTATCAGATCATAATTTTCTTGGTCAAGTTTTTTGACCTGCTCAGTGTGAGCTACATAGGTTGGGGAACAGATATGTCTAGATCCCTTGTTAAAATTAACTGATGTCCAGGCAACTGGAAACCTTAAAACACTTGATAATAATGTCAAAAACATATTCAACACATGTGGAAACACGTATTCATGTGTGGTGGCTAAACAATGATGTAAAAAAAGAACCTTAACCAATTACTTCGACCTTCATTCACCTTTTAGGTCGAACTCAGATGACCACTGATTTTGGAGTACAGCCAGAATATATAAATTAAAGACACTTCTGCCCAATACCCAGCTGCTTCTTAGAGCGACAGAACTCTGGGCCTTTGCCATGTTGAACACTGGCAGGTGAAAACACTCCAGAGAAGGAGCCAGGTTTCCAAAATCCTATTAAGTACTTTTGCTGTAGACTTACATGTGAATCTGGGTCACCCCTTCTAAAATGTGGAGTTTGATATTTAGCAAGCCAAATAGTTTCTAACGCAGTTAAGTAATGTTCCAAGCAGATATTTAGCTCCAGATGAAACTCCCTCCATTTCTGTGACTAAAACACGCTCCTGTGTCCAGGGAGGGTTTGAAGAAGGAAGTCTTTGACCGAAGTGTCATCGCCTCATGACATTCTGAGCTCATCATCCCCTGCTTCCCCCAGGCTCTTGGTGCCTCTCCAGAAGGGCATCGATCTCCTGTAGATCTTCTGTCACTGGTGAATGTCCCAGAGACAAAAGGAGGCCAGAAGTTGCTCTGGGTGTCTATGCATAGACAACTAAATGTTCTCCCCAGTGTTTAGCCAGCTTGACCTATGTTCAATTATACTGAGCAAGGTTGTTGCCAGAAAGCTCATGTAAGGCTTAAAAGAATGTACTTTTGCTATTATTTGACAGATGTAAGGGCAGAAGAGCCAAGGTTATTACCTCGCTGGAATAATTTAGGTTTTTGAAAACTTTTAAGGTCCTAAAATTGGGTTTTGTGGTGAAACCAAGACTTTCAAGCAGGTTTTCCATGGTGATGTTCAGTCATGTTCTATATGAAGTGACATGTGGTCACATAATACCGAAGTAAACAGGTATTTACACCTGGGCACATAGCTGACTCTTGGTGGTAATTTTTATCATGGCATTATTTGAGACCAACTGGTTTTCCCCCCTCAAAAGAAAAAGAAAAAAAAAATAAAGTAGAGAAAAATGTTATCTCTTTATTGCTAAGACTCTTTGAAAATGAAAAATATTGATTATTTTATCATTTTTGCTGGTAGATAAGAAGAGTCTGGACAGTCAGTAATTCAAAGTGTTACCATTTTTGTGCAGAAATTTATTGCATTTCTGACAATGAGATACTTAGAGATCTACAGGGATTTGTTGGGAGTTTATTAAAAAACCTTGGGGTGCAGGTTGGTGTAGACGCTTGTTCTTTTTTTGTAGGAAATCCCAGTATAGAAAGTCATAAAGTGCTATGCTGAAAAATGTTTGGGAAGGAGCACCATACACGCAGAAACATTCCTCATTGGTGAAATCTGAAATATAGGGTGTTGAACCCACACTACTGCCAAAATACAGAACAGTAAATTTCTGGGCTGGGTTTTGAGTTCTTCTGTTCACCTCTTGGGGCTTTTGGAAAACCAATTTAGTATCCAGGGCTTTGAGCAACCTGGTCTGGTGGTGGTGTTCCTCCCATGGCAGGGGGTTGGAACTGTCTTATTCCAATGATCTGTCAGGTCCCTTCCAGCCCAAACCATTCTGTGATTCTCTTTAGTGGTTTACTTTCTCAAGAAGAAAGTGTTGTTTTGGGTTTTCTTTTTTTATGGTAACATTAGGAACAGAGCTTCAGTCTTTGACTGCAGTCCGTTAAGTATTTATTTTCTATGCCTGGACTGGTGTTATTCAAAAACAGGAACAGGCTGAGCATGTATGTATGTAAAGGAGAGAAAGAGAGAAGAGGGACAAACCAAGATAAGATCACCTCTGGACCAGATATTCAATTTTAGGCTGAGTCTTATTCTCCATAGTTTGTTCCATCATGTACAGCAGAAGAAACAGGTCCAAAGAGATTTTTGAGAGCATCCCCTTCAGATACCACCAAGCTGTGAGCTGAGATAGTGAAATCTCTCATCAGAACTTGCCTCCCACTGTCCCACGCTGGTGGGACACAAAGTGACACCAAGCTATCAAGGATCAAAAACAGCCCAAAATGTTATAAAACAAACACGAAAATATAGAACATGCTTTAGGACATGCAGTGTTTTGCAGCCAAATATTCCGTTGTAGATTTGAGCAGCACAATGTGATTTAAGTACATGAGCATCTGTCTAATCCTTACTTATCTATTCAGTGTCCTGTCTTCTTTCAGATTCCTCTCCCCTTACAGTTTTTAATATTTGGAATAATTTTTATGTTTTGCAGCAGCAGATGGATCCTAAATACCTGTGAAGTCATTAGTTTAATAACAAAATTGGTAAGAACAGTCATCCTCAGTGAAGGGCAACTGTTACAATTATCTTACTAATTTCACTGTGTAAATGCATCATGCCAGGGACAGCATCTGAAAATCATTTAATACATTTGAATAACATATTCATTACTGATAATATGTATGCCCTCCTTTGCTGGCTTACAGGCAGAGGAAAAGAGCAGGTAAGAAAGACCAAACTAAAGAAAAAAAAGTAAGGGTAAAAAGAAACAATAAAAAGCAAGAAAAAAAACCCAAAATACAGACCCCCAGAAAGTCTTGACTTTTAAAAATAAATTATAAAATTAGCTGATGAGCAAAATTAATCCAAACTGACTTGAATTTGAATTCTGTCAGATGGAGTAAAAAGTGCCCTAGGTATATAAACAAGCTTTGGTAATAAATAACAATGCAGCAAGCCAAGGGGAAAGTGTTTATAAAAGGGATTTGTGTTTGGTGCATTCTCATTTGGCAGTCTCATTAATGATTTAGAAGAAGGTGTAAACACCACATTCATGATTTTAGGGAATGCTGGTGTGCTACAAATNGGGGAGGGGGTGGGTGAAAAAAAAAAAAAAAATAAAAAAAAAAAAAAAAAAAAAAAAAAAGAAAGAAAGAAAGAAAGAGAAGTAATTCTGTAAACAGTCTTCTTTTCTGTGTCCCTGTGTCTTGGCCTAAAAGGGAATATTTTCTCTTCTCCCATGTGCCTAACTCTTCTATCTTAATTTTGTCACAACTGTGCAGCACCCCAAAGCCATCATTATGTTTCTTAAGCTGTCCTGCTGTAATAACCAAAGTTCCTCCATTTTTCTCACTTGTTGTTTTTGTGAGAGTTTGTCAGAGAGCTAAGGAACATGTGAAATAAGAATGTGGGGACGTGTGAATTTCACCAGCACTGTGGTTTCTGTGTTGGCTGAACAGAGAAACTGCCTCTTGGTGCACAGATGTCTAAACCCAAGTGAGGAAAGACTTCTCTGACAATGAGGTTGTTGTCAACAGCAAATTATCTCCTGTAGTCATCGAAGGGTTTGTGCAATGCTTAAAATGAATGTTTAGAAGTGTTACAATGGAAATATAGAAGTCTGGGGTACATCTTTGACAATCTTGAGATATGACCCAGCAATCATATAGGACCATTTCAACTCCTTTTAGACCCAAAAAATTGATCAATGGATTCATCCCATGCCTTGATGACTTTTGCATAATGGTTGTTATTTAACTGTTTAGTGCAATTCTCTGCAGGAAAACTCACTGATTATATGTCAGCTCTTTCTCCAAGGTCTAGAACTGTCTGGTTTATACAACTATGTAAAGTTTTATTACAAAAAAAAAAAACAACCAACCAACCAACCAAACGAAAAAACCAAAAAACCCCAAAAAAACAAACAAAAAAACCCCAACAAAACTACAAAACATTAGCAAAAAAAAAAAAAAAAAAAAAAAGGAGTTATTCCCTTGAATTCCTTTCTCTGACTTCTTCCCTATCCTATCTTAATAATGTCTAGCATTATTTTATTCTCTGAGAGAGTCTTCCAGATCTCACTAGTAAAATTGTTCATAGGATAACAGAACTCATAAAGACCAATGTTCCCTGGACCACGTCCCTTTGCCTGAGTTACTCTTCCCTGGCTATTCATGAGGTAGTACAAAATACTAGTTACAGCTTTCCATCCTCAGAAACAAGAATAGAAATTGATTCTTAAACAAAAGAACTTAGAAAGGGGTATTGATCAGATTACAAATGAGGTCTGAGAGGCAGGACTAGGGCAGGAAAACTTGATCCTTCTGTCAAGTCTCTTTAATGGCACTGCAGATCTGTACTCCTCTGCCAAGGCCTGCTCAAAAGCACACTGAAGTCAATGGAAAGAGTCCTATTAATATTGATAATTGATTTTAGATGTGACTGAAGTGTTGGGAAAGGGCAGAAACAGTCCCTGGTTTCTGCTGCAATCTGTCTGCTGTTTCTAGATGCTGATGCCTCCCACTTAATCTAATTCTTATCTCAAACCAACAAACCCCCTGTCCAGCCAACACCTTTCTCTCAGAAACTGTTTCTACTCTAACTGCATTCCTGTACAAGCATTAAACTCATCTCAAAACTCTGCTGCTTCTCTGTCTTACCTTACTGACCGAAAATTATTTTCTGTCTGTGCTGATATATTTTCCCCTTTTAGCTAAATAACTTATCTTCCTTTCTGCTTCTGTGCTAGCACTTCTCCTTGCCTGCTTCTTTTAATTATTTCCCAGTCCTTCTGCATGAATCCTTATTTTTCTTGTGCAAAATTTTCTCACCACTTCTGCCCACACTCCTCAACTGTCTCCCAGATATTTACACTTCAATATGCTTTTCCATGTTAGAGTGTGACTTTACTACTGTTGTTTTTCTCACTCTCTAAACATTGCAAAACTACTTTTTTTCAAAAGATAAACCTCCTGGATATCTGTGTATTTTTCCATAGATCTGTTTTCCTCAAATGTATATGCATATACATCCTCACAAAATCACACAAATTTTGAATCCTTAGTGCATATTTCAAAGTGGTAGAGAAAATTTATGTATTTTAATGGAACACCTCTTTACTGGAATATTTGTGGTGAAACTGGAGAGGCATTAGGAAATATACTGCAGGATTCAACTCTGATTTTGGGAAGGTGTGTGGATCTAGGAATATAATAAAAGACTTCTGGCATCTTTCAGTTTACACAAACCTGTGGTTATGCTGCTAGCTATGTCCCTCCAGACTACACCTGTAGAGAACTAATGCAAAAAAGGATGTCATGACTTTTTTTATCCTGAACAAGGAATACGTTAATTTGTTTATCAACATTCAACAACATATATTTTCCTTGAACTTTGTATGCCCTTCCATTTGATACTTTCAGGACATACTAGGTATTCAGCATAGATTTTACTGCGTCAATATTAAACACCAATTTTACTTGAGCTAAGGAACAGCCAAATCCTAAGCCTTTTAATAAAGGGATTAAAAAGACTACTGAATAGCTCTTGTTTAGCTTGTGTAGAAATGTGTTATCAGATCTTTTTCCCTAGGTTGCTGTGAAGTTCGGAATTTAGCCATGTGTTTATTTACCTGCTGATTTGTATTTCAGGTTGCATCTGAAAAGCCGTGGAGGTTCCTGGCAAGCCTTGGAAGGTCAGTGGCAATTACTGGGTTCAGATTGCTGCTGGTGACAGCACGGGCTCCCTTCAGGCTCAGGCTGGTGCATCCTGCTCCCTGGATGTCCCAGACAAAACATCACTGGACAGAACTCTCAGGAGGGGGATTGCTGCTCTGCTCGGTCCTTCTCGGAATCACAGGGGCACAGAACGGCCTAGCTTGGAAGGGACCTTAAAGCTCATCTGGTTCCCTCCCCCTGCCATGGGCAGGGACACCTTTCTCTAGGCCAGGTTGCTCAGAGCTCCATCCAAACAGTCCCTGAACACTCACAGGGATGGATAAAGAGCACCAGGGTCAAGAGTCAGAACAACTTGGCCAGCCTGTAAAGCTGGAGGGTGCTCAAGAAGCCAAAGAACAGCCACTGCCAGCTTGCAGATCAAAATTCCAGCAATCTTCTTGGAGAAGCAGCTGAATCTTCCCTTGTCCACTCCCAGTGACACCTGCATGACCAGTGTTTTTCCATCACCAGAGTGCTGTCGCCCTGTGCTCTGCCAGCTAATTTAAAGTTGACTGTGTTTGTGTCTTTATTTTTATTGTCAGAATAAGCACTTAGACCTGCACAAGCTTTTTTTTTGTTGAGGATCTCTGTAGTCATCACAAACCTCTTTCAGTGAAATAAAGAAGCCTAATTACAGGTTGGAAAAATGAATCACTGAGAGTTTAAGCAGCCCACTAAAGAAAATATGGCAGAGACATAGACAAAAAGACAGGGACAGAGCCAATAAGAGAACCTGGGAGTGCTGGTCACCTTTCTTAATAATTACAAACTCTCCAAGAGAAGTGAAAGACTGTATTTTATTTAACAAGTTAAGACTGAGCTTCATATATTTAGGAAGAGCATTTCAGGATGTGGTGCCTGACACAGCAGGAAATTGCATTCAGTGGTTTTGGAGGTCCCCACCAAATTTTCCCTGTGACAGGTCATTCCATTACTGCCCACTAAAGGTTTCCTTACAACTTTCTCTGAAGCATCCTACACTTAATTCAGAGGTAGGATATTACACTAAATGGATCACTAGTTTGATCTACGACGTCAATTCTTATGTTCTTAGAGATGCAAACAGTATGTAGGACATAGGTTTACCTCACTGTACACAAAGTCAAATATAAGTTTGTACTGACAGTGGTAAGGAAGAGCTGGCTGCCAACACTCACACCATTTTGTAGCTGCTCAAGAACTGAGCAGAAGTTTACTTTGTAGAAGAAAGCCCCATGTACGCTGTAAATGCTGTTGGCCATGTGACAGCACCACATTCTTCCATGGGCAGAAGTCATTTTCTTCTGTGACTATATTTGATTTCAATTAAAAGAAGACAGCTTGCTTAATCTTTCCTAAAAGTTGATATGGTGTATACCTGAGCGAACTGGCCAATTTCCCTTATAAATTATGTATAAAATCCACAACTGCATTCTCTCTCAGAAAGTCAGAGGAAAATTCAATTTCTCTTTTAGCTTATATTTTTTCATGGTTCTTGGGATATTCATTTCATATTTTCTGCTCATTTTTATAAATGTCTTATTTATTCAAGCTCTTCATAGAGGAAAGTAATGCCATGCATTGCTGATTTTATTACTTTGGACAGTTTACAATATCTCTTCAGAACTTAACATGTTAATTGATTTAAAAATTTCTATAAATTTCACTCATGGTTTAGGATCATACATACTGATGCCAGGGAGACTCAAAATGTCTTCTGTGGCCCTGCTGGAGTTTATCTAGATGTGCATAGTTCTTTTCCTTCTCTATTCCTAGCACAGATGTGAGCAGAATAAAATGTCGCTGTCCAGGCTCGTGCCCAGGGACAGGAGCTAGGACCAAAATTAGGTGTGTGATCCCAGTCCTTCATTCTGTCCTTTAAAATTAAGAAATCCACCAACTATTATTATCTGTCACGATACCCCATATTCTTTTTGTTCTTACAGTTAACTCCCTGTTCCAAATGCAGGATTCTGCTTCACTTCAAACTATAGGTCCTAAGTATTGTACTTATAGGACTTTTTATATTATAGTTATTGTATGTTTTATAGTAAAATATATGACTGCGAGCTTTGTTGATCCTGTCTGCAGTACATCAATGCCAACAAAACACTGAACTCTCAATGTCCTTTTCCATCCTGCAGGGGTCTCCAAAGAGAACCTTGAAAAGCTTTGGTGAATACAGGTAGATTTCTCTGGAACATTACAGGTACATCAAGTTCTGTTTGACTGGAAGGGCAGCTGGCTTGATCTAGGGCTAGAGGTTTGCAAAAAAGTGAGAAAACACCCTGTATTTCACATGCCACACTCACAGTCTGTTATTTCATGGATAATTTCAATATCAAGTTGCAGAGAAGAATATCGTCTATGACCACAATTACGTGTATGTATGCATACATACATGTGTGTATGTAATATATATATTTGTATGGAGTCTGTGTTGCATAATAAAACTACTTCAAAGGAAAAAGCCAGGTCTAAATATTGTTACAAAATCATCAAGTTGCTGTAATCGCATTTTGAACTTCAAAATGGCTAGAGCAAAAAAATGTAACTCTTTACCTTACAAGCCTTCCTGTTTTGTTAAAAAAACCCAAAAAATACCCCCAAAACCAAATAAAGCTAAATTCCCAAGAAATTTAGGCTACCACAGTATATACAGATAGTATCTGTGACTAATCACCCTTCTTCCCTGCTCTTTTTATTTATTTATTTTACATAGGTTTAAAAGAAGTTTTATTTATTTGGCCTATGAGAACTGGGATCTCAGTAAAATATTTACTGAAGGAAAAAGTGAATAAAAAAGAGAACAACTAAATCTAAGCAGAGAGAGTTGTCATGAAATGGCAAGGGCTCTGCTGTTAGCTGAAGGCCTGTGTGGAAGCTGGGTAATGGGTCCACACGAGTCCAAGTGGAGATGTCAGGTGGATCCTTCCAGCCTCCGACCTGTGCTTAAAATTCTGGGTTTCTGCTGTCTAATTCTCCAGATTTCCTCAAATGCAATGAACTGGTTGTATCTGCCTGGGATTCAGGCCTGAATCCATTTTCACTCGAGGGCTCTTCTACCTTAAAAAAAAAGGTTTCTGTCCCTGTCCTGTCCAGGGTTTCTAGAGCAGGCAAACACATCCCTTAGATCTGTAAACCACCCACTTTTCAGTTTAGCTCCCCTCTCCAGTCAGACATCTAGCAGGACGAAATATCTGTCTAGGTTCTATTTGCATTCTATTACTTAGTATTCCTCTTCCCTCCCCCCGTTCCCCAGGTGAGAGCAGAAGCTGGAGGAAGAGCAGATACGTGCTTTCAATACCAAAATGTGCTTTTCAAGCGGCAAGAGAGGGAGGCAGTTTCAACATATAGCTTCCACACGTTCTCTTAAGAGTATTTTCAATTTAATTAAGACTCTATTTTATCCATGAGTAACGTGTTGGCTCTAACATCTACCTGCTAATGTTAAGTCACAGAATGGCCTTTCTTTTTCTTATTTCATGGTTTTGCTTTCACCATTTGTTCCTTGCTGACCAGGAAAATTGCTGAATATAGGGCTTCTGAGTGACCATAAATGTCATTGGTCATACTGTATGATTGGGGAGTCTTTATAGTCTTGGTGCTGGCTCCCTCTTAATATCAAAGTGAAGGTTTTGAAGGTGAGGGTGGTTTTTTGTTTTGGGGGTTTTATTTTGTTTGGTTTTGGGAGTTTGTTTTGGATTTCCTCTTTTTTGGCTTTGGTTTGTTTTTTGGTTGGTTTTTTTGGTTTTTTGTATTTTGGTTTTTTTTGTTTGTTTGTTTGTTTGATATAGCTGGGGTTTTTAATTTTTTTAAAAAAAATTTAATAATTTTAATTTTTTTTTTTTTTTAATGCTACTACCTGCCAAATGGTGTATACATAATTAATTTGTGGAGCTTACAAGGTACTGGGCATGGTAGCTCAGAACTTGGTGTTAGCTGTCCACCTTTGCTTTGTACAGCACATTACTTAATTCTGTGTAGTTTATTGTCCTTTTGCAAAGGTTGCCAAACACTTATGGTATAAGCTATGCTCACCTTGGCATTTACCCTTTGTTCTCATAAATAAAGTTAGCAGAAAACCCTCCTTCTGGATGTATGCCACCATTCCCCTCTGAAATTTTAGAGTATCTTTCAAGTGAAAATAATTGAAAGACAAAGTCCCTGGTGAACTTCCTGAAGATTCACTGAATTTTGATCTTTATGTGATGATACATGTTTTTCTTGGAATAGACGTTATTTTTTGGTGATGGGGAAAGAAAAGGACATGACAACAAACATGGTGGTGTGCCTGTTTGGTACCCAGAAGTAAATCAAGAACACAAAGAGACAGATAAACACCCCCTGTGAAAGACCAAACCAGAAAGAATTCTATCTTAAAGCTAACCCTCTGGAGAAGCATGTGCACATCTCCTATCTAGGTCTCATTTATTTCATTCTCACTTGTTGATGTGTTTCATGGAGGACAGGATTTCTGAACTAAGGGCAATTTCAGCTATGGCTGAAGATCAGGATCATTTTTAAATTGACAGGCTAAAAACCTGTGGAGAATCCAGGAAAAAAGATGAGTTGTGCCGGCAGCAGTCTGAACTACATGGTTTTTAATTATTACTGTTATTATTGAAAAAGGGCTAATCCAACGTGAAAAAATATTAGGAGTTTCAGTTTTTAATATTTTTGCAAAACTTTGTAGTAGTAGTATCAGAATCATTTGGTTTTGAATAGATACAGCATTAATAAATATTTTCACCAGGGGCATTTAGAAATATTTTCTTGGATTTTATTTGCTAGCCTGGTGTTTGTTTTTCAAATGGTAATGGGAGAAGAAAGGAAGGGGATTTTTTGTCATTGCAGGTCTGAAAGCACATACATGTATGTAAACTAGATAGAATTGTGAACCTTGACAATATCAGAGTATTTTCTGAAAGCTCAACTTTGTAAAACTACTGTATTGCTAACAAGTGGTAGCTTGGGTTACTTGCACACGACAGCTGAAAATATGTCTGAAGAAAGTATATAGAAATCAATTTTAAAATTAATACAAACTCCTGGAAATTACCCCATCTCCTGTCTTTAACTGGAGAAATTCAATCTCCATCTTGAAATCCAGCTTTGTTCTGTTAAATATTTCCCCTTTCGTTTGTATAGTGAATGCTCTCAACATGGGATGTTAAGGGATAATAAACAATCCTTATCATATTGTAAGTATGAAAATTGATTATATCCTCCCCATTTTCATGGAAGGATCATTTTCACTCAGGCAGAGTATCATTATCTGCACCGTGCAGTGCAGAAGGGGACTGATTCCCAGAAGCTGTGTCACAAGAGCAAACCTACACACACTTCCTCCTGTTTTAGAGATATTTACTTGTTTTTTGGTCTGTCTGTTAAAGTCTAAACACTCGGCAGGTAATATAATAGGCACTTCTGTGTAGGACACCCATAGCACCATAACATTTCAACTTGAGCTGGGCTGTCTGAAGAATTATGCTGCAGCAGGAGGAATTTACAGCTGCACTGGAAATAATGCCACAGCAGTCAGTAACCCTCTAATCTTTGAGTGTGGTGACAGAACAACCAAATTGGATCTCTGCTGCTCTGGAGCTGATGTACCAGCCATTATCTGACATCGGTGCCAGTGGATGTGAGCTCTTTCCACAGTCACTCCCATTCAACCCAGATATACTCAGTTATATGGGCTGGGAAAAAAAGTGTTTCTAATGTCATGGGTGCATCTCACTCAGAGATGCTTTTCATTCATTAGCATTGGAAAAAAACAGTGACATGGAAATGGAGGATAAGGATACTTCAGCTGCTCCAGGTGAGACAGATTGGCTGTGTTTGTGGTAGTAAATTCAAGTATGCCTGGGCTCTGAAACATGATGATATTACAAAATGACTGGACTGTTTCCTGGCATGGATGGGTTTCAATTTACAGTCTCCCAACTGGTTTGGAAAGTGGTAGAGTTTACCAGCACAAAAACAGACAATTCCATGCCAGTTGGCCTCGGAGCCCAGGAAAATTTAATTTACCAGTACGGACATACCCTTTGGGTCCATGAGCTGTCTGGGACTGAACTCAAGTTAATAAGTCTTTCTACTCAGAACTGTGCTTAAGTCCACCTGGTGCCACACTGTGCTGGGGGAAAACAATCCAGGATTTTACTCTTGTAGCCTTCTGCTTCAATCCATTTTGTAACATACACAACAAAACTTCTCATGCAAATAAAGTGAAACTGATGCACCTTTGTGATGACAAGTAAGAGCTTCAGTGCCCTATTTCCCTCTAAGAGAAACCTGAATGTCTTTTCTTCTTTCCTCCTGTGCAGTAGCCCAGAATGGAGTGTGGGATTGTGTCTGCCTGCAGGCAGGCTCTGTGTTCAGTCCACAGGAACTTGCCACTCTTTCTCAGGTCTGCCTCTGCCAAAAACTAGAAAGAGTTAACTGAGGATGTCTGCTCTTATTTTGCCCCCTCCAAACAAAGTCTTTGGGCAAATGCTCCTATAAAGTATTATATCCACCCTTAGTCAAGAAATTGCAAGATGTCTCTTATTAATTATAAACCACAATTAATTGGTATTATACTCAGAAGTTTTATATAAGACAGAGTCAGGACTCCTGCAAGAAAAGACACCGGTGACCTGTGTCCCAGCTGGTTAATGGCTGTTTTTAGCCAGGGCTGCACCAGTAGCACTGGGGATGTTTGCACTGGAAGTCACAATCCTGGCTGTAAGCACAAGTGCTTTTCTCTCCCATCTGCCGTGGGAAGGTCTGGTCAGAGAATTCACATTACACTGGCTCGCTGAAGCTTTCCCTGACAGGCACATCATGCCGGCTGGGTTTGATTTTTACAGACAGGCACCCCACCTTTGGCAATAGCTTTTGCTTCTGTGAATTCAGTTGAAACTGAGCTTGTTTCTTCTAATGGAAGAGAACCAGGGAGATGCACTGAATAAATATAGAGCCACGCATTACAGCAGTACTCATCTTGACTAGGGTGTACTAACAGCGTGACAGGCTCCTTCCAACTTTTTCTGATCACTGGAGAAGAGCAGAGGCACCCAGGAGAAACAGCTTGTCTCCCTCATGAAGGTTTCCAGGCCTAAGACTTAAGGTAAAAGGTAAATTCTTCAAGGAAAAGTTATCATGAAACATCCATTTTCTTTTCTTTTTAAAGGATTCTAGCTAAAGCAACTATCAGATCTTTTGTTCTACAGATTTCATCTGTATCCCCTTCAATTCAGCTGAGAGCATTAAGGCTTGTCAGTACCCATCCTCCTATACCCATAGGACACAGGAGATGCTGCTGCACTGACTTCATGGCCATCTTGGGAAAGAGAGACATTTTAGGAGCAGAATAATGACAAAATGGTTGTGAAACAGATGATGAAGGATTGCATCATGATAATTATAAATCCTCCATTAGACATCATCCTTGTTAAAGTTGATGGGAAGACCGACAGATATCAGCAGAACCCTGAATACGCTGTTTTGAAGTGCCAGCGTTTTGATTTTTTTTAATTTTTTTTTTTTATGTCAGCTCCATGATTTTTATATAATCTGACTCCTCATATTAAACTCTTAGGAATGGCAATGCTGCTTTCCTGTCAGGAAAGAAAAGTCATGCTTATCTGCCAAGGCAGCTAAGGCTGCTGCTGCTGGCACTGCTCAGTGTGAGTAACATTTACCCCTGCAAACAGAACCTTGTGCTAACCTTCTTCACAGGAGAGAATTTCACACTGCACAAGATTTTACATCTTGTGCACACCTTGCCAGCTAATCTCTATGCAGTGCAGGGTTTTCTCCCTCTCCCTCTGCAGTTAATGGGTGTTGCTAAATTATGCTGGCCAGAGACTTCTGCTAAATGTCCTGCTTATTGAGAAAAGAAATGCTTCTTTATGATTTATCATCATTCCCACTTATATCCTTGTATAGAAGATAACAGGCAGCACAAAGAAGAAACTGAATGATACAATCAGGCATTGGCATCAGAGTGGGAACAAATTAGGTACCAACTTCATCATAACTGTTAATTTGCACCCTCTGAGAGAGGGATGTAAGTTAACCCATGTCTGCTGGAGAGTGTCTTGGGATTCTCATGTACATGCAGCTACCAGGGAACTTCTGATGCTCTCTAAGTTATTACCCTGCCGTGAGTGGTTGGTGTGTTGGAGTCCTTCTTAACCACATTAAGGCAGAATAACTTCCCAAATGGAACTCACAAAGTGTGTTGGAGGCAAAGGTGCTGATATAAAAGTGTGGGAGATTGCTGCTCCAGTTTTCCATTAAAGTGCAAGTTTGATGAAGCTGGGGTGTGTATTGCTTTTGGGCATCTGTCAGAGAGGGAAGTGAAAGCCTTATGGAGCACTGGAGCATGTTATTGGCAGTGTTGTAGGCAATACGACAGGGGAAAGGATTGCACAAGCTGCTTTTACACTCCTTTAACGTGTTCATCTGGATGGGCTGCATTTTGTCTTCACTCAGGGAACAGGGAAAGCAGAGGGACGGGGAGGAAAAGTAAAACTACAGGGAGGGAAAGCTGGGGAGAAGGGAAGGGAAAGCAAGGCAGGCCAAGGCAAGGCAAGGCAAGGAAGAGTACAACTTCTAAAAGAAAGTAATTCAGAGTTTTTGTGGGTTGTTTTTTTTTTTCTTACAAGGCTTTCCATTAAAGGGGAATAATCCTATCAATACAGAAATTTACTATAAGTCATAGTATCTGATTTTGATCTTTCCATTCTCTGTTTTTGAGTTGTTATATTCCTTATATTGCAAAGGGATTAGTCTCTACTTGAAGTCAACGTGGCAGCATTTAGTGTAACATGACAGATGATCAGAAGTACTGTAATCACCAGCCCAATGTCAAAAGACTTCAGTGAGGACAGACTGAATGAGATGCAAAGCAAACTTACTTTGGAAATGTTGATCAGCCTAAAAAAATTTTAATAAATATGCATCTGAACTAGTTCTTTTGTGTCCCTAAACCAAAAAAACACTACTTTGTAGAAAATAAATGCAAACTCAGGAAGTTCTGTCAAACTGACAATGATTTATCTGACTGATGCTCATTTATGCTCCCTTTATCAGAAAATGCGATCCATACACTTCTAGAGTGTCACTGCTTTTCCTTCCATTTCACACGGAGATTTTCTACGCTCAGTAAATAAGTCAAACAAGGATCATTAAAACTAAAAAATTACCTACAGTCAAAAAGTGTAAAACTGTGAATTTACCAGATATTATCTTCTCTTAAGTTCTGTCAAGGATGTTAAAATATTTGGATAAAAAAGAATCAGGGATAGCTAATTGTTGGAAATAATGCTATTAATATTTTAATAGTCTGTAATCTTAATATAGTTCTGGTTACACAATCATACCTATCACATTGTAAAGGACAGCTGTGCTCCTGGAAATGCTCTCATTCATCTGTAACATAAAATCGAGGTGCTGATCAAACGTGGTTGTGGTGATAGTAAGATAATTAAGAAGTACTACGTGTGTTCAAATTGTCTTGGGCCATCAATTACATGACATTAACTACTCTGCTTCTGCAAGTCTATCTACAATTATGGAAATTTTTTTGTCATATGTTTTATTAAAGCATAAATGATGCTTCCACTGAACTTTGAGGAATTATTTCCTGTAAATAACCGATAGTTACAAAGAAAAATTAAATGGTTGGTGTTAACGTGTAAATATTAAGAGAGTGTGTGATTTTTTTATAGACTTTGAGTGTGACTTTCAGAAAGCAACACACAGAGTCAGTTTTATATTCAAGATATAGTTTTATATTTTTAAATAAACCTTTTTATTTGCACAGCAAAATGGTGGGGACAAAGGACAGAAGGCGTAGCAGGCAAATTGCTATGAGACACAACGAAAAAAAAAAATCTTCACTGTGAGAGTGACCAAATGCTGGAGTAAAATCCCATAGACCTTAGGGAATTTCCATCCTTGAAGACATTAAAAATCATGCAGACAAGGCTGTGGACACCTCATGCATGAGAAATGAAGGGTTACTGTTTGAGCATGGCACTAAGCTGGATCTCCCCCAGGTGTCCCACCACACTGAAATTGTTCTGCAGTTCTGTGATCCTGAACTTTCAGGTTGTCCCTCCCCACAGCCCGTATGGAGGCATCCAGGATTTCACACCAGAATGACATCCCCTCCTGGGCAGCCAGGTTCAGAGTGTAGCTGATTCACACTGAAAGGACCAAGCTCTTCTCCACAACATCATTCCACTGCACACTTTTGACTAAATAGCTTTCCTTACAAACCTGGGTCAGATGCTAAACTAAAACTCCCAGAAGAACATAAATTTTGCTGGTGGATGTGGGAGCCCTGAAGGTGGAGAATATTTCCCTGCCTGTTTTGAAGGGTTCTACCCCTCTGGACAACACTGTCTTTAACCTTTATCCATGGAGAAAACTGCCAACTCTTTGGGAAGAACTAGAATCTACTTCAGTGAGAACTAAATAATAGAGTATTATGTAAGGTTATCACAGGGTGAAAAATCTAAAGGTTTTGGGTTTATTAATGTAGTAAATAGATAAAAAGCAAAAACTCCAAAATGGAGGATCGTTATTGTGTCTAGACTTTCTTCTTCTTCTTCTAGTATACCATATTTTGCAGTAGTAGGTTCCTAAAAATTATTGGATGAAAAATTCTGCAGTTCCTGTATACGTGACTAAAGCATTTGTCTAACATTGGTAGAAAAGTGAAAATATCTTTCGTTTTAGGCTTTATTTGGATGATTTACCTTTAAGAAGGCCTTGTTATCTTGATAAGCAAGCATTCTCAGCATTCTATGGGGCATTCTTCTGCACTTCTCTGGTGTGTGCTGTGTCTGGGTCATGCTAGTGACCTTACTTCTCTGATAAGACTTGATAAACTAACATAAAGCAGAGAGTGCTGAAAGTTTCTTTAAAATCATTCCCCCGTCAGGGGGAAAAAAGCTAGCTTAGAGACACAGCTAAACCAGGGAGGCAGGAGTCTACAGGTGGACAACAGAGCTTCTGAATGCACCTTCTGATTCACTGTAGTCTTCACAAGTATTATAAAAGGAGAGTATGTGTTTAATGTAACTTTTTCATTATGGAAATTGTAATTTTACTTCCAGTCCTCTAAATATATAGTTTGGATCTGGCCATGACTCTCACTTCTTTCTCACAGGCGAAAAGGGACTGTAACACTTACCTTTCCTAGATGCATAGTGGAGCGTCATTTATTTATTTTAATGCTATTTTAGACCCTTAAATGCAAACTTGCATGCTAAAGTATAACAATAAAGTGATGATAAAAGGCAGATCATTTCTGAGATTATGAGAATGAATGACTGCATTCAGAATATCTAGGAAAAATGTACTATTTAAGGTTATTTTTCCCATGTACTTAATCTTTTTCCTCCTCTTCCCCCTTGAAAGCATCTCCCCCCTACTCTTTCTGTTCTTGCCATGTATGAGGACTACCTTGCTGTCTACCTTTGTTAGATCTCTGAAAAAAAAAAAAAAAAAAAGTCAATCAATATTTTAAGAGACCTCCTTTTAAAATAAAGGCTAAATCAAGAAAAAAATAACAATATAAATAAATTATGAAATCTGATCTTGTTCTGGAAAAGCTAGTGCCATGTAAATTTAAAGCCAGCCTTGTAGCATTTTCAAGTTGCATTTGAGAAGTTACAAGGTGTACACCTGACTGCTTTATTCATCTGTTCTATGGAGGGAAATTTTGTTCTTTAAAAAAAGTTGTTGATGTTCCTCTCTTTTTAAACTCATTACTATTGTGATTATTGTAGTTTGGTTTTGTATTTTGTGTGTTCCTTCAACAGAAGTTTGATGTAACAGGTACAGGGATGATGTAAATTAACGAATTACTTTTGATCCAGCACCTTAGGAACCATTGCTAGGAGCAAAACTATTAATTTGCCATATGTAAGTGTGCATACCTAACTTTGGGCAAATATATTCTAAAACGGTGACTCGTTTTTGAATAAACTGAAGAAAAAAAGGAATGTAGTGTCAATGTTTACTATTTTTTTTTTAAAGCCAAATCATCACAATACTTGGTTGCTAAACAATAAAATTTTCAAAAGGTTTCATCCACAGCAACCTTATGCTAATAAATTCCTTATAAATATTAATTCACAAAAGTTAAAGAAAAAAAAGCACAGATGTTTTCACCTTTTGGGAATAGTATTTAATGATCCTTGAGTAAATTCATTTGGCCAAAAAATAATCTTGCACTTATTCCCTATTTTGAGAGCAAACATGAAGAGGATGTTCAAATATTATTTAATACATGAAAAATATTCTCTTAATTTAATTTTTATTTTAATTTAATTTTAATTAAATCTCAGCTGTAATAAGGAAAGGGCAAGAATGTTCTAACTGTACAGAAATACCATAAAGTGCACCATTCCTCTAATTCATCCTTACACTGAAGTAGCAGGCTTGGTTCCCGGGCCGAATACAAAGTTGATGGTTTTATATTAAACATGACTGTGGTGTAATTGGAATTACACATGCCTATGTTTGGCCCAATGACTTTATTAACTTTCATCCATAGGCAGTTATTGAAAAGAATATTGCCAGCCGTGCTTGCTTAAAACGAAGTGTGCTTTTTGTTTTGGATCCTTCTTGGATGAGAGGAAAGGCAAAAAAAAAAAAAAAAGGAATAATTTGGTCTATGCCCAGGTTCTGAACATTCGGTTATTCAATTTCAATTAAAAGTAATAGGAAAAAAGGATTTTTTTTTTTGTTGTTGTTGTTGCTTAGCAAAACATGAAATAAGCTCTAGGCTTGGTTTCTGCATCTTCTCTTTCAGATGTGTATTTTTTTGTATTTCCAAATACGAATCAAGACTTGCTGTCACATTGAACCTTGCTGTCATTTGGAATAGTATCCTTTTATCCCATTTTACCAGCTTTTTATCATGACTATGATAAGAGTTACTCTTGGTATTTGAATGATGATGAAAGAAAACTAAGCCTGGTCCCATCTTGTGTAACTTCAGTGCTCTGTGACAGAGATCCCTTTTCTCAGTGGTCATCACTGTGGTAGTTACATCTCTCTTTTTTTTGATGCAAAGTAGGCTCTCTCAAGGTGCAATTCATGGGAGCCATCACAGATATCTATGTTAAAATGATATGGACCTCTTCCCTAAAATGTCTGTTCCTTCCATTACTGCTGGAGAGAATGCAGGAGTGCAGATGAGGTGCAGATGTTGGTCCCCTGATCATCTATGTTTGCGTAGATAAACCTCTAGGTGATTTTCTGATTTTGCAGTTATTGTAGCCCTAAGTGAGGTCAGGGCTCCATTTTTTGGGTGCAGTCCCTAAGAATAAAGGGACTTGTGCTGGGAAAAAAACTTCCCACTTGTGCTGGGAAAAAAACGGCCTCCTAATAGACAAGATAAACAAAATAAAATGGAGATTAAGTGACCTGCCCCAGATTAGTGGCAGAACCTTGGAGACAGCTAATGTCTTGTTTCAGTACCCAAACTACAGAAAAACATTACCATTACAAAAAATCACTGAATATGGCTTCACTGAAATCACTGAGATGGCTTGCACTAACTGAGGCAGTGTTGCTGCCTGGTGTCATTGTTATTAATAACACTCCTGGTGAATGAGATTTTATTGACGCTGAGTGATACTAACCCACACTAGGATTCTTCCTTCCAAGCATTTTGCATGCCCTGTGGGACAAAACCCATGTGGATCAGGTTTTGTCCACACCATCATCCTGAGAAATATTTTGTTCTGTTGCATGTTCAGCAAGAAGGGACTTCTGACCAAAAAACTGTGGGAGCTGGGACAACGGGAAATCATGGACTGAATTAATGAACTGGCAAGTCCAGACACATGGTGATGTGAAAATAAAAAAGATCTGGAAGGGAATGAGCACTGTGAGAAGGTGGAGTTCCCCTAAGGTGGAAGGGAGAGGGTGCTGAGTTTAGAAACCAGGGACATTGCAGTGTGGAGAGAGGAGGGCTGATGTGTGGAATAGCTGCCTTTGATTGAGGGTTTAATAGGCAAGCATAACTGCTGATTATATTGGCAGAGTGGATATATGGTAAAGCATTAAGAATAGCCAAATTCAGGTGATTTACTAGTCACAACTACTTGCAATAAATATAAGAAAAAAAACCTGCATAGAAGATGCAAAGGGTATAAAACCATCACTCTAGGAAATTTCACAGCACTTTTCAACTCAGTTTTCAAAAAAAAAAAAAAAATTGTGCCTTGAATGATAATTACAGAGTTGCTTTCAGAATCTTCCAGAACTATTGATAAATGATGATAGAATACACCAGAAGGAAAAAAAAAAGAAAGAAGAGCATAAAAATTCACTGTCAGTTACTGGATAATTACAAATCTACAAAATGGACGAGAGGGGAGTGGAAGAAAAAATCCCAGACTTGTATCTTTATTAGGAGCTCAAAATGTCACATATAAGCAAGGAATACTACATAAAATATTAAGCGACTCTAATGCTGACTGGGAAAATTTATAGAGTTGGAGCTGTCTGTCTTAAATCATGCCCTCTAGTTATCTGTGCTTCATCTTGCCTAACTTGCATTCTCTGAGGACTGTGCAAGTTTTTAATTCTGTGTATTTATAAAAAATTTACAAAGGATTAATTTAAGCACTACATTAAGATAATAGTAATAATAATGATAATAATCTGAGATGCACACAGAGGGAGGGAGGGAGAGAGATTGTTGCAGGAGGAAGGTTTACCAAACACTAGTTACAAACATGTAGCTTTATTTTTTTCTCTTGTTTGTTTGCTTGGTTTTTAATGAAAACTGATGTTTTCACATCTAGAAAAGTAATTATTTGGCAGTTTGGCAGTTTGTTGCTCTGTTATGAAGAAGTGCTGCTGTATATCATTATGGTTGAAACTAGCCTTTCATTACAACTTCAATAATGATTCTCTACCTGACACTGCCAGTAAAATCAAAGTCAGTGAAGTATCTTGTGAACTTACACCTGACTAAAGTATATGTTTTTTTGGTTGGTTTTGAGTTTTCTTGTTGTTTCTATTTTTTTGTTGTGTTTTTGTTTGTTTGTTTGTTTATTTTGCTGGGTTTTTCCTTTGTTGGTGCTGGTGGTGTTTTGG